>JARHVA010001005.1:3197500-3307500 GCA_037957365.1 Torreya grandis | reverse complement strand
CCTAAAAATTAGTGATTCACATGGAGGTTATTATAAATTACTATGACATGAGGATTATTAATGAGAGGTATGATTTAAGAAACTATCAATCAATTTTCACTACAAGCACAATCATTAGCACCTTCACACACCATGTAACATTCATAATACTAGTACATTAGCTAGGTGAGAAAAAATGACCTACAAAGGGATAAAAAGATCAACAACTTATGTAAATTAAAAAAAAATCCTTGTATTAGCTCAGAGGCTGTAAGATACAAATGGGTAGAAATTTATCATACCCAGTAGAGGGATAATTACAATATTTTCCTAAGACCAATTTATAGAACATGATAGAGAGAAAGGAATAAGATAGAACTAAATATCATAAATTTTTAATTATATTCAAATTTTTAGTTTATAATTAGAAAAATAGTCCATAAGACACCACCCTCTGGCCCTCTCTAACACATGATGCATGTTTGGTTGATGGTATTCATGGAAGTATGGCATAGAAATGGTGTAGTGGAAGTTAATTAAGTTTTATTTTGACCTTATTAGGGCATGAGCATGCTAAAATTGTCCAACCACCTCCTTATTTTTAGTTACAATTGTAGAATTATGGTCTAATTAGCTTTTATGAAGTATTAAATAGCCTACCTCTCTATCTTCTTCATGTTGAATAGGATTAAAACTACCTCATATTTTATTATGGTCATGAAATATGCATGATTGACTCAATATATTAGTTACCAGAACATTTATTGTTTTACATTCACCTTCTTACTTTCCCTCTACACCAAGATACATCTTCTTTAGCTGGTCAAATATGCCTACTAGCCAATGGTGATAGTCACTTAAAGGATATGAAAATTGTATAGAAACATAAAAATATGTTAATGAGTATGATATAGGAAAAAATAATCATATTATAACTTGAATTGTGCCTTCAAGGTAATGCACATCTACCATTTTTGCCCATTTAGGTGACTAGGTCATTCTTCTACTAGCACTTATAGATTGCCTTCCTAATCTAGGATTGTAAGAATAATTCTAAGGGGAATTTAGTGTATTTTAAGGATTTAAAATGCATAATACATCTCACATCACCCTTTACAATGATATATAAGTATTAATCTATCTCTACACCTTAAATTTGCCATGAAACATTACAAGAATATGGGTTTTTTTGTATCCATACAGGTGTTTATACAAACCAATTTAATTAATAGAAAATTATAAGAGCGTGGGATGTGTTTTAGGTATTTTACAATCCATTTCAATTATTTTGGATGTATTTACCTCAATTTCTCCTTCATCAGGTTCCTACCAAGGTTTTAAGAGGGTTTATACCCACTTACACTTTAAGTAATCATTCATAGAGATAGGGAATCTGATGAAATACTAAATACAATGAATGATTAGATAATATGAGTGGAATATTATGACTAAGTACTTAGGTTTCCATGTATTTGGTCATGTAATATCTTGACTTTACAATCTTACTATAAGAGGTCAATATGATGTTTTGAGCAAGATTTATCAAGTTAATTTTTCTTGCTTGATAATAGAAGGATGAGATCAAAAATTACCTACTTAAACTCCTTATTAATGATCTAATCTATTTGACTTCTCATAAGACCTAAAACATGATATAATCCACCTCTAGGGTTTGTGAATAATCCTAACATTCTGACCTTAACAATGCTTGTATATTGCATTTTCTTCACTCCAATGGGTTTCTAATATATAGGGACATCTAAAATGATCATAAAAATAATTATTAACCATCTCAACTTTGAAAATGATGGAAAAACTTATGTTCTCTTTAAGACTTGAAGATAGACTCGTATATGTAGATATATGCCTTCTAAACATAATTAGGATTTTTGAGCCTTATATATTTTTTAGTCCCCTTGATGTTAGGATCTTGCTCCACCAATAAGAGCACATATGATTACTTATTGTATTAGCAAATAAACACAGAATTTAACCAGAATGATAAGTAACTAGAAATATGAAACAACACAGGAATATGAGAGACAATACACAATTGTATTAATAATCACTCAGAAGAATTTACAATAAAGAAGATGCCACTTCTTCTTCCACCTCAAAGGCTCACCACACCTCAAGACCTTCTTCCCTCTCTCTCTTGGTCCCAATAATCAACTCCAACATAGAATTGATGTTCACCTCCACCGGTCAGAAACACGCTGCCAGTACACCAAGTACACAACCGTACTCCAAGTAGATCCCCTGCTCTCTGTTGCTACTTGTAAATCACTAGACCTTACTCACCATTGTAGATCTCCAAAAGAGGCCATGCACACCTGCTAACCAAGATCATACATATACGAAGAACCCTTCTGATTCTCCAAACTAGCACCCACACTTAGTACTGTGGCACTATGAGGAACACACCATTACTCTCCTCTCTCAGAAGGAGCTTATTTATCTCTCTTACTCTCTAGCACTAGTTTACAATACAGACCATGAGTCCATATATAGATATCATGCTTACAATAATTAGACTATCTTAATTACAATAATTAAATGCGCAACTCAAGACTACAACTAGCATTTAACATGCAAACAAACAGTCCAAAAATAGACTCTCCAAAATCAACATGCAAACTGTACATTCACGCATAGGCTGCCAACATTGGCACCTTCCTGACTGATGTCAGCTGACTGGTAACCAATGTCGGTTACTTCTTCACTGCTATTTGACTGACGTCAATTGATCAGACCAACATCGATTGCCTTGAAACTCATTCTACAACTCTCTGCAACCTCTGTAACCTCTGTAACTCCTCCTGTTTGCATCTTGGTGAAGCTTTTAGCTCCTCAACCTAACAATCTCCCACTTGGAGATAAATAGCTACACCTATACCTATACATATACACTGTCTAAATTATTCCCTGGCTTGTATCCCTCTTCAAGATCAATCCTGAAGACCAACCACCACACAACCTGTGATGCTACACTTGTCATCTAAGTAACCTACCACATCTAAACCTACAACTCCATATAGTGAAGACCTTGACCCTGCATAACAAGAATCCCTACTGCTAGTCCCTCTCAGATACCTGAGAATCCACTGAACTGCCCTCCAGTACTCCTTCCCCGAATTGGCTCCATACTTTTTGACAACTCCCACTGCTTGGGAAAACTCAGGTCTACACTAGACCTCATGTGATTTCAAACCCTTTTCAAAGCTAAGTTTGAACTGTCTAGCCCTTAGTGTGATTTCTAATTTTGCATCCTGCATCATGAACCCCACCAACACCATCTTCACACCAACTCCCACTGGAAACCAAATCTCCATGTCTCTTATGCCAAAGAATTTTGCTACTCCAAATTCTTCATGACACACCTCTAAACTAACCTTACCTTTAGCTCAACAAAACCTTGTATGTATAAACCTGCTAGCAAATCACCCACATACAGTAATAAAATAATGTTGTAATCATTATCTACCTGGTAAGTCAAATACAATGGTTACACTGACATTGACTGAAGCCCTACTTTGTCATCCACCTATCAAAACCTGTACCACTATCCTGCAGCTTCCTCAAGACCATATACCTTGGCCTTCCGTCTCACATATCCATCCACTCTATTCTTTAGCTTGGGAATCCATCCATCTTCCAGCTGACAACTCCACCAACAAACACCTATTTGGTTCTTCTCTAAGGACTCACACTCCTCATCCATGCCAAGCTCCCACTATTTCTGGATTCTACCTGCATTGCCCCTTCACGTCTTCCTAGTTCTTGACCGTTAATAAGAAATATAAAGAAGGTGAACAAAAAATATGAGGTTTAATTACCCTTTTTGACCTCCATATGGGTGTTTGAGACTTATTGATAGCTTGTTGTCTGCCCACCATCTGTCCCAGTGACTGATCTCGGCCATCTCCCAGTCTGCAACTGACCGATGCCAGTTCCCTACACTGACCCTGACTATCGACATCATTTCCCTGGCTGACACTGGTATCCCTTCTACCGATGTCGGTTCCTTCATGACCGACATCAGTCTTCCTATTACTGACATCAGTTACTATCTGACCAATGCCGGTACCTATGTTCACCTGTGAGTGATAAATTTTTACCCGTGAGCTCTCCATGGATCAAAACCTTGTTCAAATCAACATAGCCCTACTTAGAATAATTTAGTCCACTCCACTAATCTCTGTCCATCATCTCCTCCATGAACACCAAGGCTTTCCAGTTATTTAGCTTGTCAAAAACATCTATCTTCCACTTAAGAACATGCATTCCCCTCCTACATATGTGACCAAGCCTACAAAGCCACATCTCTGCAATCGAAGGTGAATCAGTAATATAAGTAGATAGATAAAGGATACCTACTTTCTTACCACCATATAATTCAAGTATATCCACTATGAGAGTTACAGTGCATCTCCCATCACCCAAATTTCTTGAAGAAATTAGACTCATCTCCAAGACTGGTACCTGCATAACCTCCTTCAACACCTGTGTGTTATCCATCTACAATTTCAGCTTCACTTCCCCTTTGCCAATAATCTGACAAGGCTCTCCAACCCCTAAATAAATCTCTCCAAAGTCTCCAAAGACATACCTATGAAAAGATGCTCTATTTTAGGCTACATGGAAAGAGGCAAAATAATCTATAAATAAAGATTCTACTTTATCCAGAGCAACCTGTGCAACATCACTTGCAACATCTGCTTTGACACGCTGATCTTCTACCGACCAACAATCTCCTTTTCCCTGCTCTTTCTTTCCATCAATCAGACCATTTGTGCTATTTAATTTCTCCATTCATAGCTTACTTTCTTCTGCCATCGCTATACTCCCACTCAATCTAAAACCCTTGAGAGTGACCTGTAATAAAAAACACTGCCAGATCTAAAACCACCTGTTACTCAACCCAAACAAAAGCTTTGATACCAACTGTCAGGATCTTGCTCCACCAATAAGAGCACATATGATTACTTCTTGTATTAGCAACTAAACATGAAATTTAACCAGAATGATAAGTAATTAGAAATATGAAACAACACAGGAATATGAGAGACAATACACAATTGCATTAATAATCACTCAAAAGAATCTACAATAAAGAAGATGCCACTTCTTCTTCCACCTCAAAGTCTCGCCACACCTCAAGACCTTCTTCCATCTCTCTCTCGGTCCCAACAATCAACTCCAACATAAAATTTATGTTCACCTCCACCGGTCAAAAACACGCTGCCAATACACCAAGTACACAACTATACTCCAAGTAGATCTCCTACTCTCTGCTGCTACCTACAAATCATTAGACCTTACTCACCATTGTAGATCTCCAAAAGAGGCCATGCACACCTGCTGACCAAGATCATACATATACGAAGAACCCTTCTAATTCTCCAAACCAGCACCCACACTTGGTACTATGGCATTAGGAGAAACACACCATTGCTCTCCTCTCTCAAAAGGAGCTTATTTAGCTCTCTTACTCTCTAGCACTAGTTTACAATACAACCCATGAGTCCATATATATATCTCATGCTTACAATAATTAGACTATCTTAATTACAATAATTAGATGCACAACTCAAGAATACAACTAGCCTTTAACATGCAAACAAATAGTCCAAAAATAGACTCTTCAGAATCAACATGCAAACTACACATTCACGCACAGGATACTAACGTCGGCACCTTCCAGACTGATGTCGACTGATTGGTAACCGACGTCGGTTGCTTCTTCATTGCTATATGACCAACATTAGTTGATCAGACCAATGTCGGTTGCCCTGAAACTCATTTTGCAACTCTCTGCAACCTCCATAACCTCCATAACTCCTCTTATTTGCATCTTGGTGAAGCTTTTAGCTCCACAACCTAACACTTGAAACTATGTGAAGACAATATTATAAAATTTAAATGAGACATATTAATGATTCCAACTCTTTCAAATTTCAAAAATCACCCCTCCTCTCCAATTCTCCTAAGTAGACCTACAAGTGCATGGTAGAATTTTTGATCCTAGATGTTGAAGTCTAAATGTATATAGTAAAAATTCCTTGATTAAGAACACACATACCTCTTATAATCCATGGTTCCTTGTGAAAGTTTCCAAACTTTAATTTTTTTTCTTAATAATATTTCTTGATGTATGTGGCACATATGCTTGACTATGGTAACTAGACTATGTGACTATAGGTTCTATAGTAGGCTTGCTTAAGTTACTCGCCTAACCTTTATATTATATTATTTAAGTATTTATTTCATCAATAAATCCTCCATAACTCTCCTTTCACACAAACATATGCACATATCATCTAAAGCTCCCCATTTTCACTAAAGAACCATACTTGTAGGTGACTACAAAGGATTTATTGGGTGAAACCTTAAGGATTGGATTCCTTTAATAATATATGGAAAATTGAATGTTTTAAAAAGTAATTGGAGGCTCATATATACTCTTTATAACTTGATTCAAACCCCCTTATCAGTAGAATAATACCTAACCTATGCTTTCATCTTTATAATGTCTACAATTAGGCTTGTAGGTCTCTATTTGAGGCCTATTTGTGAGATTACATAAAAGAGTCATTTTGAAGATATAATGAAACTAAATTAATATAGAAGAGGATTTTGAGAATTCCTTGGATATATAAGGAATTATCCATGATGTTCATGACCTCAAACAACTATATAGGGGGATTCAATATTCATGTTGACTATCTTAAAATGTTTTTTCTCAAGAACCACTTAAAACCTTAAAGATGTATCAAATTTTATATTTCCAATGAAATATTAACATATTACACACACTTTATATTTATGAATATTATTTCAAAATAATCTTATCCTTCTGAAAGTCTATTAATATCCCCATTGCTAGACTATTCATGGCAAATAGCCCTAGCCTACTTGTAGGTCAATTTGGGTTCACCTCATCAATATGCATAATCATCATGTGAGCACAATGTGAAATTTATATCTAATTGAATAGGTATTATCTATCTTATAAGTATCTCATATGCATCCTTAGGTATACATTATACTAGCTTAGGCCTCAAGTGATTCAAAGGTTGATTGTTTTCCTACAGATGCCTTTTGGTGTCTTAGACATTAGATCTGAAGACATACTTGTATGATAGTCATGACCATTTAAAAATATTGAAACCTTTCATCTACCATTACCATATAAACATTTAAAAACTCTTATTATAATGCATATTCCAATAATTTCACATTAAATGGAGACCTATAGGTCTACATTATCATGGTTTCAACCATTATTAGAATGAAAGTTTGGTCTATAGAGATTGGTATTTCCAATATATTAGTTCTTTACACCTAACGATACTAGGAATTTCACTCCCCTTTTTCAATTCAATATGAGGCTATCTCAACCACTTTCAAGTAAGTAGTCTATATATAGTTCAATTAGCTAGGAGCATGTATGTTATTTGTAAGACTATGTGTGGAATAACTAGGTAGTTGGGGAGTATTGAATGGATAAGAAGATGATAAGAATATTCACAATCATTTGGATGTTTAAACCTTAAAGAGAATCTAAAAATATAGAGACAATACTTACATGATTCATAACCTGTTAAATGCCTTGTGGATTTATTTGCCTATCCCTCAATGTCACACATTACCCTATTGGTGTATGAAAGTGTAAAATGTATGTGCAAGCATAATGATGGTCTTTATCAAACACTCTCATGCTTCAACAAGTCCATCTTGGCAAGAAACATTGTTCATTACTAAGCCACTAGGGTTTTACATGGGTTTAAGATCACATCGAGGTCTTAGTGATTATTCATAAATCTTAGGGATTTAATCTGAAAACCAATGAAACTAATTATAATCCCACTATGAGATATTCCTATGGACAAGATATTGGGCTCTAATTCCCCCTGCATGGACCATACCATTCACTTGAAACTGGTCCTTGTGATTTTTCTAAGAGCTTGATGGAGATATTATTGTCATTTATACCTTTCTCTTGGATCTATGAGCATGAATTCTTATCTTTAATGCCTAAAATGAACCCCTATGAGATATATGACCTATTTTAACCTTTATCTAACTGTACAAGGTCATAAAAGTCTTGAAAGCACATACAAAACAACTTTTCTCTATGTTTCTTTTAATGATTGAGATCTTGGGAACCCATTAGAGACCAAAATTATGGAAAAGATAAATCAAATACAATTTAAAAATAAGGGGTATGGATTGAGGTAAGTTGAAAGGTCACTTTTAAGCATGTGGGGGCCTGTTACGGTCAATGAAGGATGTTTAACCCTTAAAAATACCCACTTTTACATAGAAGAGAAACTTATAATGACTTGCAATGGATATGAGACCCTTAAATAAACTTAATTTCAATGTGACATATAAAACACAATTTATTCAAAGGTTTATAATTTCAAGGTTAACCTATATGACATATTTGAAGGACATTTGATGACCTTAGGGCGTCATTATAACTTGAAACATTCTTGATAAGTAGACTATCGAATATGACCCTGGATGCATCATTAAACCTCATGTCAGGACTAAAATAACTTGGACACCCCTTAAATCTTGACAAAAAGTTCCCCCCATAATAAATGGATAAAACAATCATAAATACAATAAGAATAGAAAGACTTAATTTCTTCAAATACCTTAATTTTTGATGAAATACCTTAACATTATCAAACAAGATATACGACACTATTTAGGATTCAAAAGGAACTTTAGACAATTATATTAACTCAAGGATAACCTATAAAAATCTAAAACACCATGTAATGACCATAACATGCCATCTCATGATGGTTTCTTAAGTAACCCCTAATTTATATAATGAAACCTTAAATAATGCTAATAAGGTTTTCAAAACACCATTTTTAAGACCATAATAATATCTAGATATCCATATACAATCTTAGAGGGACCTATGAGAAATTTTTAAACTATAGGGGTTGATATTTATCCTATGAAGCCAAATTATCAACATTCTTGGTGACTCGCAGGAGTTGACCTTCCTACTGGTTAAGAGAACCAGTTGTTTCATTCTTTGGGAAAAGGAAACACATGACAATCATGACTTAAAATCATATGAGACTTCAAGGAATTGAAACAAACTCACCACTCATAATATGGATAACACAACAAATAAATCAAGAATCAAACACACTGATGTTCTAACAATCACTTAGGGAACATAATAAACAAGATAATAATTAACTATATATAACTGACTTGAACTTTTCTTATTCCTCTTAGGTCATAGGGGAAGTTTTTTGTATCATTTACTTCATGATATGAATAATGACATGAGGTAAGCTTCCTCTTTGAACTTGGTCTTATTGTCTTCATCCTCTCCTTGAATACCACTCCTATTGATATGTTCTCAAGTGAGGTAACAACTGTAATCTAATTAGCTATAAACATGTGCTTACATTATGATTCAAGATTATTATCATATTATTTATTAACTTTAATCTCATTCAATAGTGTTATATCTATGCATGTTTTTTAAGCCTCTATGGTATCTTGAGTGACCTCATGCTTCTTACTAGTTGATGTAATCTCATCAAGATCTTCAAGGAGCTTTGCATATTCATCCCAAACTTGATCATGATCTTCAATGGTTGTTTCTTATTCAAATTTATCATGGGTATGATCTTAAATATGGAATGAACTTTCAAAAAAGCCTTCAATCTATTGAATAAATCAATAAAATGCTTCCAATCATATTTTGTTCTCTTCTTTTTTATCAATGATAGAAATACAACCTAGAAAAGCACCCTTATCTTTCTTCTCAAGGGATATAGGGTTGTCAAGAGTTTCCAAACTTGTTATGAAATCATGATGTGATTGTAAGTCATAATTTTTAATTTTATCTACTTGCTCTTTTGGAACTATGTCAAAATAACTCATAACCTTAGCTTGGTTGTTTGTACATCCTTAAACTCTTTTACAATTGTTATATCAATAATTTCAAGTACAATTATGTCTTATTTTTGAATAATAATATTAAGATCATATTACAATACTCCATATATCACTTCAACCTCATTCTCAAGCTTCCTTATAAGCTTAAGAAGTCTTACCTCAAGTTATAAACCAACCATCTTGATATCTTGAATACCCTCAACTTGATGATTGTCTGCTATATGATGATCAAGTATCCATCCCTCACACTTAGGATTTACACATTTATCCTTAGGAAGAAGAAAATGTTATAACCAACACACCCCTATTTCTAAAAATGAGGACCCTTGGTCAAATTCTAAATATTTGTGCTATAAATTAAACATTCACCCTAATCAGGAACCAATATTAAATATCTTTTGATTATCTAGTCTGTTAGCACATATTCTTCATTTGAATTTATCTAATATTGCTTACATTTGATTCTTATTTTTTTATGTTGTAGGTTTGATGGGTTCTTATTTATGAGAACACTGCTTGGGGTCTTTGTACTTGAATGATTAAATTTACTCTTTATTTTGAGTAACCCTTGGTCTTTAATCATCTAATTGGATCTATGTTTAAATCATGTTAAAAATCCTTAGTCTAAGTATGTTAGCCTAGGTCTTATTTTAAAATAAGATTCAAATAAACATAGCATCAAAATTTACTAGGGAGCACTTTATTATATTTTGAATTTATCTTGAATATTTATTCCAAAACTTTATTCCAAAATCTTAATACTAAGTCCTATATTTATCGAAGCCCCTAGTCTAGTCTATTGTTCACATGGGCAAAAATTAAGTGGAGCTCTTTATTATATTATAGACTTAAACTAAAGATTTATTCTAATTCCCAATTGTATTTATTAATACAAAAAAAACATGGGGTTAAACTTTATTTTTTATAGTCTCTAAAAAGCTTATTTATTTTATTCTATTTTTTCCCCATAGAAATAGACCAATCCAAAGGTATAGGTGTTAAGCTTATTGTAAAGAAAGAGTCAAAAATCAATCACCTAGATCTATGGTGCATGTTAACTCAACCACTATAGATCTAATGGCGTGGAATCAACATTGGAAATAAAGGCCTTTTAAAATCACTATGAGAGTGATAAGTGTCACTATCTCAATGGGAAGCCTAAAGATATAATAGCATGAAGTAGAGTTCATAAAGTTAAAAGACCTACAGAATGACCTGAGAGTGCTAAGTGGAAACATCTTGAGATCCCAGATAATATATCAATAGTCTACAAGGTTTTCCCAAGGTAAACATATCAATAGGATAAAAGCCCTATGGAACTTCTAGGTGACATAGCATGAGCATTTTATTTTATTTTAAAACTTAGCTAAGGACATTATCCTAAGGTTTTTTTTCCATGTTTATTAAAATGAATAAAACCTTAGGTTAGATGTATGTCCTAAGTACTTTTTTCAAAAGACCTTAGTCTAAATTTATCTATGCTAAGTCATTTTATGTTTATGTTTTCAAGGAGTCTCAAGTAAATAATAAGTGTCAAGCTCATGTGAAGTTAAAGTTCAAGCACCAAAATATTTGGTGCATGTTAACTTACACAACACAAATATAATGGTGTGAGATCAACATCAATGACAAAGACTTTTGAAATTGAATATGAGGGTGATAAGTGTCATCATCATGGGAGAATTTAACAAAGATATAATGAAGTTAGATTAATGTTTACATTTAAATGAAGTGAGAGGGTCACAAATTTCACCATCATGGGGACCCTATTAGAGATCCAATGGTACATAGAGCTAAGGATAGAACCAAGTGGATAAAGATCTATAGATCACATTGATTTGTATAAATAGATCCAACAGTGCAAGATTAGTGAGAATTTTCAAAGGTTTAAGATCCAATAAAAAATTGACACTTATCATGATCTCATGAGCTCAGAGGTAACAATTGACTTTGATCTCATTTCAAGACAGCATGAAGTAGGGACATGTGTCTAAAGGTAAAAATGGCCATGTTTTAATTTAATTAAGAGATTGGTATGGACATTATTACACAGACACAATACATTGGATTAAAAACTAGTAAAGAACACATTAGTCTTAGACTTAATCTAGTTAGTGAATATAGAAAGGAAGATATTGTAGTAGAACAAGAGAAGACTATAGTTACTCAGGCATCTCAAATATTAAGTTGACACAACATATTATTTTAAGATAAAGACTATAAAAATCCTTTTGAATGAATTATATATTTTGTAAAGGTAGGGGCAACATGTAACACATAGTAACATGATGTTAGTCCCAATTAAGTAATGATTTGGTTCTGAGACATTGGTAAAGTGGCACTTATCCTTAATGCATGTTTAAGTTCCATTAGAAATGGATAACTTTTAGTATCTGACATGTTCTCATTACTTGTAAAAGAAATTAGTGATCTATAAATCTAATTTTTATGTAGTTCAATCTTTAATTTTAAAAATTTCCCTTCTTTATACACATGCACATTTTTCATAGCTTTTGCAAAGTCTAACTTAAATGAATGACTATAAAAAGAATCTTATATAGTTTTGACCATAGTTAAAACTCAAGTTATGACTATCACATGTAATAAATTTGCATGGAGTTGGAGGATAAGGCAACCCATTCCCAAATTCTATTTAAATAATTATAACCCACTAGTTGGAGAGTGTGGGAAAATTTGCAATATTCTTGAGCAAAAATAATTTTGAATGTCATAAAATGTGTTTGAGTATTCTCTCTCTAATTTTTGTGTAATTAGGCTTATCTTTTTAGTTGTATTATTCAATAATTCTTAGTGTGCAACAACTACAATGAATTATTTCTTGTCTTGATTGATATGATAGTTTTAGATGTGCAAAAGCTATTGAAGGATTAGCAAATTATATTGATTATTCAAAATTAAGTTGATTGATTCATGTTATAAATGTGTATGAGCACCTTATTTTGATGTAGTTTTCTATGTGTGTGCAAAATTTTCCTTAGATACCTCATCATCCCAAGCCATAATCTCTTGAGTAAGGGTGTGTAAAAACTACTCTAAAATAGGAAACCTTTGACTAAGGCTTGTGAGTTTTCTATATCAATATCCCCTTAGAATTCTAAACTATGTCTAATTGTGTGTGTGCAATAGATTTTTACAATAGGCATAAGTTTTGAAATCACTTGTCCATTTTGAAACCAACCAAAGAGGTGATTCTTAAAAACCATAGAGTCTTATTTTTTGCATTACCCTTCCCTCATTTTTGAGTTTTCTTAAGATTTATCAACTTTAGATTAGCAACCAACCACCCATCCAACTCATCTAGGAATTAACTAACCTTTAGAGATCATACCTCCATCTAAAAAACCTTATCAAAAAACTACATGACCTACCATCTATTCCATCAATAGGTTATTCAGACCTCATAAATGTAACTTGTGTCCTAGAGTGGAGTTCTTCTCCATTGAAATCCCAAAATGTTAGAGGGTACCACATTGACTGTGGTGTGTGTAAAAACTAAATCAATAGTTTTACTAGCACTACAAGGAGAGCCTAAACATATGATAATAGTATTATCCTTTGCATAGATTTGTACTGGAGTCACTTAGGAGAGTGACTAGATCTAATTCTTAAGCTAGTTTTCTAGTCTCACCCCTGTCAAATCATAGGAGACATAGAATTGTGCCAATATCCCCAATTCATAACAATCCACCTCCTCTAATAAGGAATTATTTACCCATAAAGAATCCTTTACTAGTTAATCATCTAATGGCTCAGTCTTGGTTAGTTGGATTTGGTATTGCCATCCCTAGGGATGTGCATTATGTACCTAAGAACCCAAAAAAGTACCTACCATATTTTTTCCTTTAGGATCAAGTACAACATAGGAACATATAAATTTTTTTAAAGCTAATTTAATATTAATTAATGTTTTTAATGAAGAATAGCATTTAGATTATTCCCTTTTACATTAATTGATGGTACTTATGATTGGTATTTAAATCTAATGGAAAACTCCATCACTTCTTGGGATGAGTGTGAAGCTACTTTTCTTGCATATTTTGTATAGGTTACCAATCCTAGTTTGGTATATCAACACTTCAACATCATGAATAAAGATCCTAATGAACTTATCTTTGCTTTCAATGCATAGAAAAATATGTACAACTATTTAACCCCAAGGTATAAACTAGAAGCTGCATTAACATTAGAAATGTAAAAGAATGCTTTAGACCCAATCAATACTATGTTCCTAATAAGATCAAACATCGTCAATAATTTGGCATTAGCATATGAAGGAGTTATCAATATAGATAGACATCTCAATATTTAGATGCTTGGTCTATCTCATGTCAACAATAACTTTCAAGCAATAAACCTAGCACTACACATGAATTAGAATGTTCTCACATTCAATAAAAACTAGATATACACATTTCCTCTATTGACATAGATGACACAACCAAATTTTAGCTTCTGAAATAGTCATACATCAGGTAATGGTTACAAATAGAATAAAAAATAATCTATGCCTTATATTATTGTTTTACAAGGTATTGATTCTATAAAGGTAGAATTGGATTCTATTCAGAAGATGGTTAAAAAGCTAAGTAATGAATTTTAAATATGCAAAGAAGGATGGGGAAAGCCAATGTCCCAAATGGTAATTAGAACACTAGATTTTAGAGATATAACCAACCATTCAATAGGCTTGCAAATAATATGGAACAATTTAATATGCTTCCAAAGATCAACATGGCATAAATGGCTCTTCTTAATTAGTGAAAAATTCATAATAATTTTGAGAATGGTGAGCTTAAATGCATTGAATTTTGCATAGAATTTGAAATATTTCAAAGAGAGGTGGTTAGGCAAGACCAGATGCATAATCCACCTAAAAATTATTAGAATCTTGGTCCTTCCAACACTTTCATGTTCTTTGAAACTCACAAGTTTCCCTTTTTAGGTGAAGATAATAATAATCTAGAGTACAACATAAATTTGGTTTATACTTTCCAACAATTCTAGAAAGGGGGATACAATCTAAGGAATAGGTAGCCAATCACAATGTCAAATCCTCCAAATACTACTACAATTCTATCTAATCCTAAAATTGACAATAATCCACCTCTTCCAAGAGGGAGTGATTAGCCTTAGACTAAGGAAGAACGTAGGAAGAGAGGATAAAACATTGCTAAAGACATGAAGAAGATCAAAGTAAATATAAATCTTCATGAGTTAGATAAAACTACCAAACAAAATTACCTATTGTATAGGTATATTACTAAGAAGACACCTATGGAAAAAGTGAAATCATCTATGAAAAAATAAAAAAAATCTAACACCAATGTTATCTATAAGAGCAAGCCAGAAGCTCCACCCTTCTTACTAGCTATCAGGGCATTTGATAATAATATTCATAATTGTTTAGTTGATTATGGATATTTTACAACTATCATGCCTACTTCCATATGTCAAAATATTAGTTTAACGCTAATCCCCTCATAAAAAATAGTTTCATAATTGAACAAGATAGTAGTGTCAATAGTTGGCAAACTAAGGGACATATATATCCAAGTAGCCTCTGAACTATGCATTTATATGACCATTAATATCCTAGTGTTAGATATACCTAAAGGATATAAATTCATACTAAGTAGAGATTAGTCCAAAATAATCAATGGATATCTTTCTACATACTTTTCTTATATGTGGCTACCATGGAGAGGAGTTGTAAATTAAATCAGTCAAGAATGAAGTATCCCATCATGAAATATAATGTTAAGAATGAAGAGGTAAAGTATGAGTCTCCTAGCCTTGGTGTTTATAATTTTACTAATCAAAATCAAGTACAAAATCTAAAACCTAAGGGTTCTAAATAGCTATGGACTTTACACTTTGATAGTGCTAGATCTAATCAAGGATTAGGTGTGGGAATTGAGATGATTGATCCACAAGGTAAAAAGTTCTTTGTAGCATACAAATTATAATTTCCATGCATGAACAAAAAATCTAAGTATGAGCCTTTAGTTATGGGATCATAATTTGTACTTAAGAACAATGTAAAGTAGATAATAATATTTGGTTACTCAGAGTTGGTAGTTAACCATGTCAAAAACAAATACCATTACAAGCTATCTTATTTAAGAAGGTACAAGCATAAAGCATAGGACTTGATCGAAAGCTTTGAATCTTTAAACATAGTATCCCTCCCAAAATATTAAAATCAAGCTAACAATTTTCTAGTTGCTTCTACTACTGATCTTGATCCCATTTAAGAATTTAAGGTAAAGAGGTTCTCAACTGAATTAGTGCCTTGTCACTTTGTTCTTGATAACATAGATAATTTTAATTTTTTTGATGATGACCAAAAAATTATTCAATTTATAACAAATTCAAGGGATTTTAAGTCCCAAATCATTGATGATCAAGACATTAATCACCTCTATCAAGAACAATTAGATAGGGAAGGTATTCTCCAACTTAAAGAAAATTATATCCCAACTAGGTTGGTCTCTTTGGAAAGATCATTTGATATAGACCCATAAGCTCAGTAGCTTAGGCAAACCAAGGTTAATGAATCAAACTTCAAAGAGAAAATATAGGAGATGAACATAACCCATGATATGTTAATATCGATCCCAGCTACACCCCAGAAGAGAGACAATGAGTGAAGGATCTAATCACTCATTATAGGGATGTTTTTTCTTAGACATATGAAGATTTGAGAGTATATGACCTACATGTCATTACTCATATAATTCCTTTGAATCTAGATCACAAGCCATTCAGACAGGTAGAGACCACTCAATCCTATCCTATAACCTCTCATCCAAAGAGAAGTGAAGTTATTAATCACAAAAATCATCTTTCCATAAGACATTCTACCTTGGTGGCCAATTTACTCCCAGTAAGAAATAATAATGGTGAGATGATATTATGTGTGGATTTTAAGAATTTGAATAAGGATTCTAAAAAAGATAGCTATCCCCTCCCTTCTCTAGATGAGGTGATACAAATAGAAAGTGGTTATGAAATGATGTCCTTCTTGGATGGATTTTTAGGCTATAATTAGGTATTGGTGCAATTTGAAGACAAAATGAAGATAGTTTTTACCATGAAATGGGTAACTTAGGCATTTAAAAGGATGCCATTTGGCCTAATAAATCTGGGAGTAACTTTACAACATGATATCGATCATGCTTTATAAAGACTAATAGGAAAATGCATAATCATTAACATGGATGATCTTATGGTGTTCTCAAATAATAGGGATGATCATATAGGCCACCTCTAGTACATATTGGAGAGATGAAAAAGGTTTTGTATTTCACTAAACCTAAAGAAGAACATATTTAGAGTCATTGAAGGAATTATCTTGGGACACATCATCACCAAGGATGGGACCACCATTCATCTAGACAAAATTTAATTAATTTCAAGGATTACACCACCAAATAGTAATGAGGAGCTTAAATCATTCTTTATAAAGATTAAATTTGTAAGGAAGTTCATTTTAAGATTTGAAAAGATATTTAGGCCTCTAAATGATATACTCAAATAAGATGCCAAAATAGAATGGATGGCTGAAGCTTGAAAATCTTTCCAAGATATTAAGGATGTAATATAATAGGCTTCAATATTAATTAATCTAGATTTCATGAAAGATTTCTACATGTATTTATTCTCTTCATAACATACAATTGTTGTTATTATAATACAAAAGAATGATGAAACTGAGAATCCAACTACATTCATAAGCACAAATCTAAAGGATGCAAAATTAGGTTTTCTATGATTGACAAACAAATTTTTGCTCTTATCAAAGTAGTAAATAAATTTTGACATTACATCTTGAGGAATAAAATCATTTCCATTATTCTTGATCTTGTTGTCAATATCACCCTACAAAAGAATGAATTAGGAGAATGACAAGGCAAATGGATGGAAAAATTACAAGAGTTCTATATAAAAATCAAGCCTAAAAATATCATTTGAGGTCAAGGCATCATTTAACTAATGATTGAACTTGATCCATGTATCACCATTGAAGATATATGTGAGGCTAAAGTTTCATAAGGAGAATGGCATACTGATATCATATAGTATTTGTTGATAGGTACTTATTCCCTAGAACTTAATAGAGAATGAAGGAGATATTTGAGAGATAAAGATGCTCATGACATGATTAAGAGGGGAATTCTCTAAAAAAGAAACTATGAAGGCATTTATCTTAGGTGTGTATCTGTAGAGGAAGCTAAATATATTTTAGAAAACTTGCATTAAATAATAGGCAGTATTCATCCTTCAAGGAATACCATAACACACAAGATCCTAAGAATGGGATACTATTAGCCAATAATTTTCAAGGATTCTCACGCTCAAGTGAGGACATGCCACAAATGCTAATATTTATCCAAAAAGGAAAGTGCATGTAACAATTCCTTTACAGCTAGTTATTGAAGAAAGGCCATTTTCATAATAGTATCATACAGTATTTGTTGATAGGTACTTATTCCCTAGAACTTAACAGAGAATGAAGGAGAGATTTGAGAGATAAAGATGCTCATGACATGATTAAGAGGGGAATTATCTAGAAAATAAACTATGAAGGCATTTATCTCAGGTGTGTATCTGTAGAGGAAGCTAAATAAATTTTAAAAAACTTGCATTAAATAATAGGCAGTATTCATCCTTCAAGGAATACCATAACACACAAGATCCTAAGAATGGGATACTATTAGCCAATAATTTTCAAGGATTCTCACGCTCAAGTGAGGACATGCCACAAATGCTAATATTTATCCAAAAAGGAAAGTGCATGTAACAATTCCTTTACAGCTAGTTATTGAAGAAAGGCCATTTTCATAATAGTATCATACAGTATTTGTTGATAGGTACTTATTCCCTAGAACTTAACAGAGAATGAAGGAGAGATTTGAGAGATAAAGATGCTCATGACATGATTAAGAGGGGAATTCTCTAGAAAATAAACTATGAAGGCATTTATCTCAGGTGTGTATCTGTAGAGGAAGCTAAATAAATTTTAAAAAACTTGCATTAAATAATAGGAAATATTCATCCTTCTAGGAATACCACAACACACAAGATCTCAAGAATGGGATACTATTAGATAATAATTTTCAAGGATTCTCATTCTCATGTGAGGACATGCCACATATGCTAATCTTTATCCAAAAAGAAAAGTGCATGTAGCAATTCCTTTACAGCTAGTTATTGAAGAAAGGCCATTTTCTTAATAGATTTTAGACTTCATTATCATCATCAACCTAAATTCCTTAGTAGGACATAAATTTGTGCTTACTACTACTGACTATTGTACTAAATGGACTGAAGCCATAGCCACAAAGAATTTCAAATCACATGATGTGATTCACTTTTTGGAAGAACACATAACATCTAGATTTGGCATGCCTATTTATTTAGTTTATGATAATGGACAGGCTTTCATATCAACAAAATTTATTGGGTGGGCACACAATAGATAGATCATTATCAGGTTAAATTCTAACCGTTACCCTTAGGGAAATGGACTAGTAGAATCAACAAACAAGAATATAATAGATGCAATTAAGAAATTAGTAGGGGATAAACCCAGGGACTAGCACAAGTTGTTAAAGTATGCTCTTTAGTCAGACTAAACAAGATACAAACAAGATCTTATAGATTCACCCTATCTATTGGTGTATGGATACAAGCCTATATTCCTAATTATTCTAAAGTTACCCACTTATCAATTCATGTAGGACTATATGGATACATGTGATGTAATAGAGTCAATATTAGTAGGCATCACATAAATGGATGATTTAAGGATTGAGGCCTTACAGACATTCAATAAATATCAAGATGTCATCAAGATGTTGTTTGATAAGAGATTTAAGGTCAAAGCATTTAGGATTTATGATATAGAGATACATTGGGATAAAGCCCATGAGAATAAAGGACATCATGATATGTTTTCCCCACTATGGATTGGACCATACCAAATTTTAGAGATCATGGGTAATAACACATTTTATTTGAAGGACCTGTAAGGCAATAGGCTTACATATCCAGTCAATGGTCAGCTCTTGAATCACTACTTTAGGGGTATGCCATCTATAGATATTACTAATTTATGAGGGATAAACAAATTTAGCTATAGGATTAGAGTAGATTTCTTTATTTTTTAAATTAGTTTCTTGCTTTCTTAGATTAGATTTCCTACTTTCTTAGATTAGTTTCTTTCTTTCTTAGATTAGATTTCTTGATTTTTTATATTAGTTTCCTTCTTTCTTAGATTAGATTTACCACTTTCTAGATTAGTTATTTTAATTCTTTCTCTGACAATCTGAATTGTGTTTGCTCTGACTGTAACTAAGCTAAAACTCCAAACCAATTGAGCTTATGATTAAATATACTTGTATAAAGGGGGAAAATATTTTTTTTGGCAATTTGGGACTCATTTATAGATTGGGCATATTTCTATGTTTTGTGTCTTCAGGATGAAGGTATGTAATCATGAATCATTCAAGATATGGTTGCAATTGAATAATTTTACCATGTATGTGAATGTAGCTCTTAGAGTACTTCATTTAAATTTAGAAAGTTTTCTTATTTTTTGGATCAAATGCACTTATCATATTAAATACCTATTGGAAATGAAAATTTTGGGTATAGATGTTTCTAGCAGGGACATTCTAGTAATGATTTATTTTATAATTATACCATCTCACCGAGGTTCTAGCTCTTCCCATTTTATTTAAGAACAAAATAAAAAAAGAAAAGAATCAATGGGTTTAAAAGAGGAAAATATTATCTAACAAAAATTAAAAAGCTCACATGATGAAATAAGTTCAATGTACCATGCATCATGGTTAAAATAAAATAATGAAAAAAGGAGAAAAGGAGCTTAAGGTATCTCTATCAGGGCTATGGATGCCTGGCTTGCAATAAAACAATGCTTGAGATTCCCTTGATTTAATGAGATTTAAGAGAAACCAAAATGAAACCTACAACTTCATCAAACCTTTGAAAAAATATTCATAATAAGGGTTAAATGAATTACATGTTTGACACACACATATCCAAAAAATTAGAATGCAAGTATGTTGTGTGAATCAACTTGGGAGTCTCTTTCATGTTTTTGATTTAAGTATTTTTTGTGACACACTTCATGATTGATTTAAAGATTGCTAACTAAATTTATGGGTTCTTGAATACTCAAGAGTATTCCCCTATGAGTCACCATTTATTACACCCGACACAACCCCATTTATGAAAATGAGGACCCTTGGTCAAATTCTGCTATAAATTTAACATTCAACATGATCAAGAAATAGTATTAAATATCTTGTGATGATCTAGTTTGTTAGCACATAATCATTATTTGACTTTATCTAATGTTTCTAACATTTGATTCTTATGTTTTTATGTTACAGGTTTGATGGGGTCTCATTTATGAGAACACTACCTAGGGGATTTTTAATCTAATGATTAAATTAACTCTTTATTTTGAATAACTCTTGGTCTGTAATTATCTAATTGGATCTATGTTTAAATCATGTTAAAAATCCTTAGTGTAAGTGTGTTAGCCTAGGTATATTGTTTTTTATAAGATTCAAATAAACACAAGGTTAATATTTACGAGGGAGCACTTTTTTATATTTTGAACTTATTCTAAAGATTCATCTCAAAAATTTAGTCTAAAAGATTTAAACTAAGTCCTATACTTCCTAAAGCCCCTATTCTAGTCTATTGTTCACATGGGCTAAAATTAAGTAGAGTTCTTTATTATATTATAGACTTAAACTAAAGTTTTATTCTAAGTCCCAATTTTATTTATTAATGAAATACAAAAATTGGACTAAAATTTATTTTTTATTGTTTCCAAAAACATTATTTATTTTATTCTTTTTTTTCCCCATGGAAACAGACCAACCTGAAGGCAACATGTGTTGAGCTCATGGGTAAAGCAAGTGTCAAAAGTCAAGCACCTAGATCTTTGGTGTGCATTAACTTACACACCATAGATCTAATGGTGTGGGATCAACATTAGAAACAAAGGCCTTTTAAAATCATTGTGAAAGTGACAAGTGTCACTATCTCGATAGAAAGCCTAAAGATATAATGGCACAGAGTAGAGTTGATAAAGTTAAAAGAATTGTGGAATGACCCAAGAGTACAAAGTGGGAATATTTAGGGATCCCAAAAAACATATCAATGGTTTATAATATTTTCCTATGGTTAACATGTCAACAAGATAAAATACCCATGGAGTCACCAAGTGACATAGCATGAGCATTTTATTTTATTTTAAAACTTAGCTAAGAACTTTATCCCAAGGTTTTTCTTCCATGTTTATTAACATGAATAAAACCTTAGGTTAGATTTATGTCCTAATTTATTTTTTAAAAAGACCTTACTCTAAGTTTATTTATACTAAGTCATTTTAAGTTTGTGTTTATATGGAGTCTTAAGTAAATGACAAGTGCCAAGCTTGCTTGAAGTTAAGGTCAAGCACCAAGATCTATGGTGTATGTTAACTTTAACATTAGAGATCTAATGATGTGACATCAACATCAAAGACAAAGGATTTTAAAATTGAATGTGAGGGTGAAAAGTGTCACCATTATGGGAACATTTAAAAAATATATAATGGAGCAAGATTAATGTTGACAAGTTTCACCATCATGGGGACCATGTTAGAGATCCAATGGTATGCAAAGATAAGGATATAACAAAGTAAATAAATATATATGGACCATGTTTATTTATGCAAATAGATCCAATAGTGTGAGATAAATGGGACTTTTTAAAGGTCCTAGATCTAGAAAAAAATTGAAA
Source organism: Torreya grandis (assembly GCA_037957365.1). Lineage (NCBI taxonomy): Eukaryota > Viridiplantae > Streptophyta > Pinopsida > Cupressales > Taxaceae > Torreya > Torreya grandis. The sequence continues at coordinate 3,284,733 of JARHVA010001005.1, read as the reverse complement.
CTTGTCATGATCTCATGTGCTTAGAGGTAACAATTGAGTTTGATCTCATTTCAAGAAAGCATGAAGTAGGGATATGTGTCCAAATGAAACAATGGTCATGTTTTAATTAAATGGATAGATCAACATGGACATTTATACATGGACACAACACATTGGATTATGAACTAGTGAGGAACACATGAGTCTTAGACTTAAGCTAGTTAGCAAATATAAAAAGGAAAATCTAGCTATAGAATAAGAGAAGATTAAATTTACTCAAACATATAAAAGATTAAGTTGACACAACATATTATTTTAAGATAAAGACCCTGAAAATCCTTTCAAAGGAATTTTCTATTCTATAAAGGTAGGGGCAATATGTAACACATAAAAAAGGGAAGTTAGTCCCAGTTAAATGATAATTTTGGTTCTAAGGCATTGGTAAAGGGGCACTTGTCCTTAACACATGTCTAAGTTCCATTAGAAATGGCTAAATTGAATTATTTTATAGGTTGTTCTCAATACTTGTAAAATAAAGTATTGATCTATAAATGTAGTTTTCATTCAGTTCAAGATTTAATTGTAAAAATTTGGCTTCTTTATCCACATTCACATGTTGTATAGCTTTTTCAAAGGCTAACATAAACTGATGACTATAATAATACTTTTATATGGTTTTAATTATAGTTAGAACTCAATTTTTTAGTATCATGTGTAATTATTTTACATGGACTTCAAGGATGAGGCGACGCCTTCTCTAAGACTATTTAAATAATTGTAATCCACTAGTTAGAGAGTGGAAAATTTTCAATATACAAGAGGAAATTTTGATTGTCATAAAATGTGTTTGAGTATTCTCCCTCTAATTTCTATGTAATTAGGCTTATATTTTTGGTTATATGATTCAATAATTATTAGTGTAAAACAACTACAATGAATTCTTTCTTGTATTAATTGATATGCTAGTCTTATATGTGTAAAATTTATTGAAGGATTATCAAATTACATTGATTATTAGAAATCAAGTTGAATGATTCATGTTTTTAATGTGCTTGAGTGCCTTATTTTGATGTATTTTTTTGTGTGTGTGAAAAATTTTCCTCAGATACCTCACTAGCCCAATCCATAATCTCTTGATTAAGGGTGTGTAATAGCTAATATAAAAGGGGAAACCTTTGACTACTACTTATGAGTTTCCTATATCAGTATCCCCTTAGACTTATAAATTGTGTCTAATTATGTGTGTAATAGCTACTTACAATAGTCATAGGTTTTGAAAGCAATTATCTATTTTGAAACTAGTTAGAGAGGTGAGTACTAGAAACCATAGAGTCTTATTTTATACATTATTATTCAATCCTTTTTGAGTTTTTTTGAGATATATCAAATTTATAATATCAACCAACCACCCATCCAACTCATGTAGGAATTCACTACCCTTTAGAGATCATACCTCCATTCAAAAAACCTTGTCAATAACTTGCATACCCTACCAACTATTCTATCAATAGGTTGTTTAGAATGTATACCTACAAATCATGCTCTAGACTAAATTTATTCTCCATTGAGATCTTAAAACATTATAGGCTACCTTGTTGACTATGGTGTGCATTAAAACCACATCAATAAAATAGTCTCAAGAGCAATCTCAATCTGCCTACTAATGTTTTTAGGCTTGTTTTGATCTTCTAGTTCATCAAAGACAATAGGTTATTTTTGGAGTAAATTTTTTTCAAGCCTTTCTTTCTCACCAAGATCTCCCACTTCAAGCTAATGTTCCACTGATGCAAGTTCTTCTTGGAATTATTCAAGCTAATGTTCCACAAGATGATCAATCTCTTCTTCCATTAAATATGGAAGATTCATAAGGTCTAAAACCATATGGGATTCCTCAAGAAACTAATGTTTTCTTTGAGTAGCCCACTTTTTTAAATATTATGTTCATGAGATATAATTTCTTCATTTTGATAATCATTTACAATGAAATAAGGGAATTCCTCTATGATGGTTTCCTCATCTTATCTAATAGAATCATTTTGAGGAGTGTCCAACTGTATATTCAATATATCCATAACTTGGACATATTAATTTTAAACCTATTGAGGCATATTTGTAGTTAATACTAGACCTTTCTTGACATGAACTACAACTTCACCAAGTTTATCTTATTTCGAGTCTGGTTCCTTCACCTAAATAGAAAAACTATTAAGAATTTTGTAACCTAAGTACTTAGTCCAAGAAGGCTTCCATGTGTTCATGAATTCATCACGCTTACCTTACTAATCCTTCTCTTCATTTATATGCTCCTCATATACTCTCTAAACCATAGGTCCTCTTTCAAATAGGGAGATGGTGGGAGGACAAGGATGTCCAACTGGTGGAGTATGAACTTAAGGATTTATAATCTTATCTTGAGTAGGTTTAGGGGGTGAAGAGGCACTCTTCCAACATGGCATCCTGGAATAAATGGGCTGATATAAGGTCTGATTACTTCTTCCTTTCCACTTGGCAATGAACATACCAAATTTTGATATACCTTCATTTTCAATATTTTTTTCAACTTGAGGGGTGAGTGGATTACTTTGAACTTTTTAGAATTTCTTAGGATTGGTATTTGAAACATCATTATCTCTTTGCATATATTAGCATCCATGGACAATTTGATATTGAGGAAGAGGTGAGGATATTTGAAATCTTGGGAATTTTCTTTTTTTATCCTTTATGACCTTCCTTTTTCCTTACTTTTGACTTGACATGGGAGGAGTGGCCCAAGAAGGTTGACATAGGATAGTGAGAGGCTCATAGGATAGATTGCATTGAGTTTGTTTCTCCTTCAAGGACAATAAATCACTACCAATGATTTGACTCATGAATTGTATCTCATTAAAATCATTAGAAGAACTAGGTGTAGCTTTGAAGGGTGGATGGGGAGGGAAGGAGGGATAACACTCATTATAGTATGGCTACCATGGAGGCTTATAGTAAGGCTGACCTTGTGGATAATTGAAGTCATGTGGAGAATAAGAATAATCATTATAGGATGGATATATCTCATTATAGTGATGGTATGGATAATTATATTATTGATAAAGAGGTGTAGAATATAAATTTACTTTATATCTAGCCATTAAACATCATAAGGAAAATAAATAACAAGGTGAGCTATCAATAAATTTAGCTTCCTTAACCTTGGATGAAGACCTTGTGATGACCTTTGGCATGAAACTTGGATTCTAATATTACACTAGAATGGATTAAACTCCTTGAGGTCACCTAATTTTTATAGTAAGTTATTCAAACTCCTTGAATTTTGGTTGCATTAGGTGTGCCAAAAACTAGTATCAGTCTACATTTCACCCTTGATGCAAAGCGTTTTCAAGCTTGCCTCATCTAGCTGATATAATGGAATCACCTCTAGGTGTGGGTAGCCTAATGAGTGAGGAAAATCTCTATTTTTGGGGATAGATCCATTGATACATGATCTAAACACTAATACTAAGCCTACTTACATGTCCAATGAAAAGGGACAGAATAAAGGCATGAAATCAAATACTATACTATAGGAGGTGATGCACTAATATGTCATATCTCCTCTTGTTGATCCTTTAAAAGCACTTATAGACCAAAACCAAGAATAATTTTTAAGACACTCTATCTAAATAATTCCTACACATTAGTGTTTGATATGGTGGTTATACTAAATGAATATGACCTACAAATGATGAATGAGAGGTTTGAATCAAGACACTATTAATCAGTTTTCACTTCAAGCACAATCATTATCACCATGACACACTATGTAACCCACATAAGACTAGTCCACTAACATATAGGTGAGAAATAATACCTACAAAAGGAAAAAATGATGAACCACTTATGCAAATAAAAAAAATGAAACACACTAGATACCAATATAGAGAAGGCTAATCAATCCTTGTATTAGCTCATAGGCTACAAGATACAAATGGGAAGAACTTTCTCATACCTAGTGTTGACACAATGGATCAAACCCTCTAAAGGGAGGCTAAGATCTCTTCATCCATGTGGCACAATGGAGACATCCCTCTTACTATGGGTGGAAAATGTGAGGGATGAATCTCTAGATTAGAGGATAGCTCCCCTTGATGCACCTTGAATCCCTAGATCTCCTATTGCTAACAATGAGGGGGATGAAAAGGGAGAGAAAATACTAAAAATAGGACCTGAGATAAGAGGTGATGCACCAAAATAATTATTCTACTCAGCTTTCAAATACACTTTGAACCATAGATATCAAGCATACACTTAATTCAAGTGAAAAAGACTTCCTTGCATTAGTATTTTAGCAGGGGGTCCTATGAAAATACAAAGAGGAAGAAACTAGCACAAGAGGTGTTCTAAGACACACAATTGTGTAGCCTATTCACTTGCCTATACTTTTTCAAACACTTCATATGACCTACAAGAGAATAAAATCACTATGCATTAGATATGTTATAATAAACTTATGAAATCATGAAAATAAAATGACTTAACATAAGATAAAACCATAGACATATACAAAGTGCAAGATCAAATGGAGGAAAACTATTATTTTTGATTCAAGGTAAATTCCTATAGGGCTTTGCTATACAAGGTGAGAGATATTTTCTCAAACGAGAAGTTACAAATATATAGAGAACTAGAAACAAGGTAGCTAAAAAATCAAGGAATGGAAACTCATGCTGAGTTAAACACTTCTATAAAGACCAAAAGACCATGATGTCATATTCTTTAAATTTTATATGGGAGAGCCATGTTGTAGATGTCTAAGTAACCACCCTTGCTATCCTAGGCCTACAAAAGCATCAGATACTCCTTCTAGCAATTGATAGCCATCCCCAAGTTTTTGTTGCTATACCATGCTCTCTTCAATGTTGGGTGCAACTAGATGTGTATTAATGGTGAAGCATGAAAACATGGGCTGCTATCCTCTATAGTTTAAAAAATAATATATTTTATTATTTTTTGGTAGATATATTTCACCAAATGTATTAATTCTCCTTGTTGAGTTATTTATGTCACTTGTCTTGGTCTGAGTGGTTATTGATTCTACCATTTGACCTTGTTGACTACTAGAACTATTCTATGTTTTGTCCTTTTTAACTCTTTACTTTGGTCATGTTTTGTCTCTTCCTTGCCCTCTCCTTTGCCTTGGCTTCTTCTTGGCTTGTTTTTGACTTATCAAGCCTTCTTTTTTTTGAGATTTTTGCAATGCTTTCCTTCTAATAAAATGTCTAAAATAATTCCTTCAAACATTTTTTCTAAAGGAAATTTTTCTTTTGATTTATTCTTTTCCTAAAGGGCACATGCCCCTTAGGCCTTTTGTCTTCATTCTTCACTTTCTCAAGGTGCCCTCTATAAGGGCACTTTATGCCTCAAAATGCCCCTTCATAAATTTTGATTTGGTCCTACCACTGAGCAAGGTGCCCTCTGCAAGGCCACATACCCTTTGATAATTCTACAATGACCCTTTAAAAAAATTAATAAGTCCTCTTTCTTTTCCCAAGTGCCCTCTGGAAAGACACCCTTTTTAATTTTTGTAAACATCCTTCAAGCCATCAAAATGCCCTCCAAAGGAAATTCATTGCCTTTTATGAACTGCTTAGACCATTTTGGGTTATTCAATCACTTCTACTTATAAAATTAGACAAGTAATGCACCTACACAAACTTGATTTGTACTAGATAGACCATTTTAGACTTCCCAGGAGCTTGTACTTCTTGTTTTATATCAAATTCAACTGATAAGGCAAATAAGTAAAGACACTTAGAAAACCCAATTTGGTTTTTCAAGACTAAATCGGGCTTTGAAAGTGACTTTACTTATGACCTTTATAAATAAAGACATTTGAATATTTTGAATTACACCACCAAGACCAAATCAATTTTATCAAGTGACTTGAATTATGAAAATTTCACAAGTAAAGTCATTTGGGAAACCCGAAATGCACTATTGTAGGTGAAGTAATTACTATTAACAAACTTGAAATACACTTGACAAAGCATAATGAGGGAAAGACTTGGCTATTTCATGAGAAAGGTTTGGTAGAGAACATTTTGCATAAGGCATCAGAGGGATGATCTAGCCAAAACATGGATTGGATGACTTTTGAAAATAAAAATGATGGGGTGCCCAATTTTGGCTTGTAGGACCAAAAATTGGTCAACACCTAGCAGAGGGATAACTATAATGGCTTTATAAGCCTAATTTATAGAACATGATAGAGATATAGAGGAATAATATGAAACTAAATATCATCATTAATTCATTATAATAAAAATTTTAGTTTCTAATTATAAAAATAGTCTATGAGACACCACCCTTTAACACTCTCTAACACATGAGACATGCTTGGTTGATGGTCTTCATGGAAGTATGGAATCAAAATGGTGTAGTGGAACATAATTAAAATTTTTTTTGACTTTATTAGGGAATGATCATTCTAAAATTATCCAATTACCTACTTATTATCAATTAAAATGATAGAATTGTGGTCTAATTAGTCTCCATGAAGCATTAAATAGCCTACCTCTCCATCTTCTACATGTTGACTAGGCTTAAAGCTACCTCACCTTGAATAATGATCATGAAATGTACATTATTGAATCAATATATAATTTACAAGAACATTACTAGTTCTCTATTCACCTTCTTAGCATCCCTCTATGCCAAGGGACACTCTCTTTAGTTAGTCAAATAGGTCTACTAGCCAACTAGGCCTAGTCATTTGTTACTAATATCTTAGATGGATATGAACCTTTCATAGAACCATAAAAATAGTTTATTGAGTATGATTTAATACCAAATAATAATATTATACCATGATTTATTCCTTTAATTTAATGCACACCTACCATTTTTAACCATTTAGGTGACTATATCATCTTTCTACTAGCACTTCTAGACTACCTTCCTAGTCTATCTTGTAAGAGCACTTCTAGGGGTAATTGAGTGTATTTTATAGAATAATAAGGTATAATACATCTCACATCACCCTCCCCAATGATCTAAAAGTGTTCATCTATCTTTTCACCTTAAATTCACCATGAAATCTTGTAAAAAATTAGGATTTATTCCATCTATATGGGTGTTCATATAAACTAGTGGCATGAATATAACCCTGTCATAGTTTTGGATGTGTCTTAAATTTTTTCCAAGACATTTTAATTAATTTACCCCAAGTTTTCCTCCATCAATTTCCTACCAAGGTTTTAGGAGGGTTTATATCCCCTTGTAATTTTAGCAATCAGTCATAGAGCTAGGGCCTCTAATGAACTTCTAAATAACATGAATGATTAGATCATAGGGGTGGTATTTAATGACTAAGTCCTTATGTTTAAATTAATTTTCTCATTAAACATATAATGTGATGAATCAATCCCTTTTGACTGTGCAAGCATGCTACAAGAGGTTGATATGAGGATTTGAACAAGATTTGTCATCAAGTTACTTGTTCTTAATTGAGAATAGTTGGATGAGGTCTAAAACACCCTCCTTTAGTTCATTAGTACTGATCTAATCCATTTGACTTCTCACAAGACCTAAAACATGATCTAGTCCATCTCTAGTGTTTGTGAACAATCCTAACATTTAGATAATAACAATGCTTGGATATTGTATTTTATTCTCTCAAATAGGTTTATCCTATATGGGGACATATTCCATGATCATTGACATCCTTCTTGACCATATCAACCTTGAAAACAATGAATAACCTTATGTTCTCTTCAAGTTTTGAAGATATACCTATACATGTGGTTATAATCTTCTAGATATAATTAGGCTTCTTGAGCCTTATAGAATATTTAGTCATATTGAAACTATGTGAATATAATACTATCAACTTGAAATTAGGCATATTAATCATTCCAAATCTTTAATATTTTAACAATCGACCCTCCTCTCCAATTCTCTTAAGTAGACTTGTAGGTGCATGGTAGAATTCTTGATCCTATATGTTGAAGTATGAAGGTGGATAGTATGAATGCCTTGAGTAAGAATTCATAAACCTCCTCTAATCTGTGGTTCCTTTTGAAAGTATCCACACTTTAAATTTTTTTCTTAATAATATTTTTTGATTTATTTGGCACATAAACTTGACTATGGTATCTAGACTATTTGACTATAGGTTCTATAGTAGGCTTGCTCATGTTTTTTTCTTGACCTTATTTATGGTATTATTTTAATATTTAGTGCCTCCATAAATCCTCCCTAACTCTCTTTTCACACAAATATGTACAGATTTCATTTGAATTTCACTTTTTACACTAGATTACCATAGACGTAGGTGACTACTTAGGATTTCTTGGATGCAACCTTCAGGATGGGATTCCTTTGATAAGATATGCAAAATTTAAGGTTTTTAAAATCACTAAGAGGTTCATATATACTCTTCCTAACTTTATTCAAACCTCTTTATCACAATACTAACACCTAACATGTGTTTCTATCTTTATACTACCTAAAATCAATCTTGTAGGTCTCTATTTGAGGCTTATTTGTGAGATTACACAAGAGATTAATTTTGAAGATAATTGGGATAATTCCTTGGAGATATGATGAGTTACCTATGATGTTCACCACCTTAAATAACTATTCAAGGTGGATTCAAACATTGTGTTGACTGTCATAACATGTTTTGGATCAAGAACCACCTGAAGCCATGAATATGTATTAACTTTGTTCTTTCAAATGAGATATTAAACTTTAATACACACTTTATATTTATTAGGATTATTTCATAATAATCTTATCCTTTTTAAATTCTATTGGCATCCCATTATTTTATTGTTCATGGAAAACAACCCAAGCCTACTTGTAGGGCAATGTTGGTTCACCTCATCGATACAAATAATCATCATATGATTATAATGTGAAATTTATATCTATTTCAATAGACATTATCTATTTTATAAGTCTCTCATATGCATCCTTAGGTATCCTTTATACTAGCTCAAGACTCAAGTGATTCAAGGGATGATTATCTACCTACAGGTGCCTTTTGGTGTCTTAGACATTGCATCAGAAGACATACATTTTTTATAGTCATGACCATTTAAAAAAATTGAAATATTTCATATACCATTACCATATAAAAATTTAAAAAAACTTATCATAATGAATATTCTAACAATTACACACCAAATGTATACCTATAGGCTTGTAGACCTATAAGTCTACATTATTATGGTTTCAATCATTTCTAGACCACTATTTTTGTTTATGGATCTTGGTATTTTACCTTCATTAGTTATTTACACCATATGAGATAAGTAATTTCAGTACCCTTTTGACAATGCAATATGAGACTATCTTAACCACCTTTAAGTAATTAGTCTATATATAGTTCAATTGGATGGGAGCACATATGTTATTTAGAAGACTATGTATAGAATAACTAGGTGGTTGGGGAGTCTTAAATGGATAATATTATCAAAATTATATTCACAATCATTTATATGCATAAACTATAATTAAAATATTTAAACACGAAGATAATAATGACATGGTTCATAACATGCCAACTACTTCATGGAATTCTTTACATATCCCTCAATGTCAGACATGGCCCTATTGGTGCATGAAAGTGTAAAATGTATGGGTAGGCCTCTGATGGTTTTTCTCAAACACTCTCGTGATTCAATACTTCCACTTTTGCAAGAAGAATTGGTTAAAATTGAGCCTCTAGGGTTTTGAAAGGGGTTAAGACCATGTAAAGGTCTTAGTGATTATTCATAAAGCTTAGGGATTTGATCTATAAAAAAATATTATTAATTATAAGCCCACTAGGGGATCTTCCTTTAGGTAAGATCTTGGGCTCAAACCCCCCCCCCCCCATATATGTACTATATCATTCACTTGAAACTTACCCGTGTGAGCTTACTAAGAGTGTGATGGTGATCTTACTTCCATTTTTTCCTTCTTCTTAGATCTATGAGTATAGATTATTCTCTTTGATACCTAAAATGAACCCATCATGGGATATCTAACATAGTATGACCTTGAACTAACTATATAAGTTTATACAAGTGTAGAAAACACTTATAAAACATCTTTTCTCTGCATTTATTTTTATGATTGAGATCTTGGGAACCCATTATAGATCAAAACGATAGAAAAGAGAAATCAAACACACTATCAAACTAGGGGGTACAGATGGAGGGAAGTTGAAAGGTCACTTTTCAATTGTGTGGGAATATTTTATAGTGAATTAAGGATGTTTGATCTTTGAAAAGACCCCCTTTTAACCTATAAGATCAAATTATAATAACTTGAAATGCATATACAACCCTTATAAAATCCTAATTTGAATGTGACATATAAAATACACTTTCATCAAAGGTTTATAATTGTAAGGTTAACTTATATGACATATTATAAAGACATTTGATGACCTTAGTGGCTTATTAGAGCTTGAAACATTCTTGATAAGTAAACTTTAGAAGATGACCATGGATGCATCATTAAACCTCATGTTAGGACTCAAAAATTACTTGAACACCCCCTAGATCTTTACAACAAGGTTATCACCACAATAAATGGCTAAAACAAGTGGAAATACAATATTAACAAGAAACCATAATTTCTACAAATACCTTAATTTCTGCTAAAATACCTTAACCTTATCAAACAAGATATAGGGGTTGATGTTTAACCTGGGAGACTAAATTATCAACAACTCCATCATTGGCCCTCATCATCCCTAATCAGTCCCTCATCATACATCATTAGCTTTAGTCAATTCATCATCATCCATCATCATCTATAATCATTCCCTCCATGTTTTTGGTTTTTAGTTTATAATTTATATATTAGGGTTTAGGGTTTAGGATTATAGGTTATGAGTAGGGGTTAGGGGTAGGGATTAAGGGTTATGGGTTAGAGGTTAGGGTTTACAATTTTTGGTTTTGGTTTTTAATTTTTAAGATTTAGGGTTTTTAAGAGTATGGGTTAGGTTTTAAGATTTATGATTTAGGATTTAGGATTAGGGATTGGAATTGGTCTTATTTTTTGATTAGGGATTAAGTTTTTAGGGTTTAATATTTTGGGTTTTGTTAGATATAGGGTTTTAGGGTCTAGGTTTAAATGGTTTGGGTTTTAGGGTTTATATTTTACTGTTTAGGGTCTTTTTTAGGGTTTAAGTTTTAAGAGTTTAGGTTTTAGGGTTTAATTTTTTAGGATTTAAGGTTTTAGGGTTTAGGGTTTAAGGTTAATGGGTTTAGGTTTAGGTTTTTATTGTTTAAGGATTTAATGTTTTGGGGTTTTGGTTCAAATTTATTTTGAAGTTTTATGTTTTATGGGTTTAGGGTTTACGATCTAAAATCATTTCATCCCACTTTTAATTTATTTCCTTCTTCTTCCTCACCCTTTACATGGCTCCACTTTATTTTTAAAAATAAAAGCTTATTATGGGGAATTATGTGATAACAAGGCCTTGTTTATCTTTATACATAGCTTGAGAATCTTTATACATTAGGAAACCATAACAAACCATAATTTGACATGTTGAATGCTCTCTTTTTAGGTTTAAGTTAGATTGGTACTTGGAGGTACAATTAAGGCATTTACTTGGATAGGAAAGTGAAGAAGGGTCTGAATAAAACTTTCAATTATTATATCATTCCTCTATGGAGTGGTATCGACAACATATGTTGTTTTTATTGAAGTTATTAAAATAGACATAGTGGAGGACTAAATGAGAGTGGGTTATGGCAATGACATTACTAGTTTAGGGGATTTACTTGAAATGTATTTGGTCACCCAATCAAAGAGTTGAGTGAATCCTAGATGTAACCATAAATGGAAAATATTAGTGGGATGATCAATTCCACATATTTATGGGTCATTAAAGGATATGTATTAAAATTAATTGAGAGTCTAGATCAATAGTAGAGTGGATGACTAGACAGATAGATAGGTGGTCATCAACATCTAGATTTAGGTATAATGTAGATAATAGATTCCAAAATCTAATCATGGTACCCAATAGATGTAAGAATGGTTTTTAGGCATTAGAAATAATGATATTTGGACATAATGTACTACAAGGAGATAGTATACTTTTACTATGATAATAGATTCATATGTGAAATGGTTCTTAATATATATTTATTACTTGTGAACCCTAATAAGATAAGGTGTTAAAAAAATAATAACTATTATCCTAGTAATATGTTGTGTTTATGGGTTCCCTTGTGTATACTCTTAAGGCAAACATACCCCCATTTTTTGAAAATTATGACCCTTGAGAAACCCAAAATATTAAACATGAAAATATGGCATGTTAGGAACATTTGTAGATTTTGAAGATCATCCACTTCGTTAAAAACAAGTTTATTGATCATATTTTGCTTTAAATCTACCTAAATTACTAATAAATGATATTCATGTCTCTAGTTACAGGTTCCATGGTGTTCTTCTTAAGAAATTCACATTCCAAAACCCTAACAAAACCCTCAATTCAAATTTGAATATCGGTGGGAACTAAATTAGTGGGAAACTTTAAAACCTATATTGGACTTAAGCATAAACTTCATGTTTAAATATTAATCATGTTTTATAATACTACTAAAGCTTATCCAAAATATACTCAGGTCCACTTTAAGTTCTTTGTATTTCTAATTGGGTCTAATATTCATTTTGTAGGGTCCCCTTTTAATATTTTTTAACTTGGTACCTTTAATTTATACCTTAGCCTAATGTTTTAATCCTAAGGTCCAATTATATTTATTAATACAAATGAGACCTTAGTCTTAACACCTTAGCCTAAGCTCCTATCCCCTGAGTCTAATTTTATGTTAGTTTGGTCCCTTTAATAAACATGTTAGCCTAAAGGTGTAAACCTAAGGCCCTAACATATTTATTAATATGTATGAAACCTTAGATTTAACAATATAAGAATAATTATTTACTTTAGCCCTAAGTTATAACTTAACTTCCTTGCTTCTTATAGATCTAATAGCTCATGATTCATCATAGGGTTTGATCAAATGGAGTAAGAAGGACATAAGTTTTAGCTTAAAAGGCATGTATCTCAAATGATCTAATGGTTTGTGCTTCCTTGTAGTCTTTTAATAAGATAACATGGGGGAAGCCTAATAGAATCTTGAGCATAGCCCCTTGGACCAATCACATTCAAGCTCTCAGATCATAGTGAGTGATTCTCACTTTAGCATAGATTAAAGATCAGATAGAGTAAAGACATCATAGAAAAGTCAAAGTCCTAGGATATCTATGAGATCGACACATGACATCCTTAAATTTAAATATTAAAAGCAAAGGGGCCCACCTAATAGAAATAACCATTCATGAGCAAGCTCTTGGATCATGATCCTAAGGTTCTCAATTCATCACAGATATTGATCCAATGGAGCAAATTAAGTATAAGATCTTGGGAGACCCTATGGAGGTGTCAAGTGGCACTCTCACATTAGGTTATAGAAAGTTTCACTAGCTTAAAATGATGTTCATGTGACCGTTATTCGATGTCCATGAGGACATATTTGATGTATGTAAGATTTTTAAATTTAAGTTAATTAATCATTCTACTTAAGATAAAAATACACTACAAAATGTTGCTAGAAAGATTGTGAATTACTTTGTAGGTGACTAGAATACCTTAGAAGATGTTCAAACACTGGAAGTATTCAATCTATAAATATTAAAATGGTCTTCTGGTCTAAGCAGATGCAAAATGAACCTAGTCTATGTCTATACCTTAAGGTCATCCTTGTATTTTGTTCAAATACCATGAACCCTAAGCTATAGACTTGTACTAGGTCTTATTTTAAAGGATCTTTGTAACATAGAACTTAAACTAAATGTTTCTAACCAAATATTTTAATGTGTTTTTTTAATGCAATAAAACCCTATTTGACATTAGACCATTATATCATTTTGACCCCTTTGAGCATATTCTATAGGATTGACCTAAATATATTTATCTCAAAGTGTACATTATGTTTGTTTAGTATAGCATAAACTTTGGCCTGTAATATTTAACCATGGTCCCCTTTGTATAAATCTAGAAAACTTAAGAATAAAAAGTTTAGCCTAAAGTTTATTTCATGTTTAATAAACATTAAATAAAACTTACCCTTAGAGGTTTAAACTTAAGTACCTACCTTAATAATATGCTAACTTAAAGTTTAGGCATATTTACAGATCAATGGTTTGCACTTCATCATAGGAAGATGATCTAGTGGAATGAAGATCGTGAAGACTTTTTAATGGATTCCCAGGAGCTCATAGGATCGACACATGGTGAAATCACATTCGAAGTAGAACTAACATATGATCTAATAGTTCAAGCTTCATTACATTTCATGATCCAATGGTGAAAAAGCACCAATGAATTTTTAAAGGCCCACAAGCTCTCCACATGGCCAATAAACATTCAATAAAGGATTGACATAGGATATAAAGCATAGGATAACATGGGAAGACATCCAGTGACACTACCATGAGGTTTGGTATAGAAAGGATCCAATCACAAATAAGGACCTGAATCATGATCAATGGTTCATAGTCACTCATAAGGTCCTCATCCAATAGTGTGAAATAAAATAAGGCATTTCTAATGCCAATGGTTAGTGGTCAAAGACATTTATGAAAAAATCTGTGAAAGGTCCAAATCATTACCACATAAGCACCATGTAAGTAAAAATATATAAAACAAAATATCTTATGTGGTCAAAAATGTGAAGGTATAAAGGTAAAGGTCCAAATAAAATCCCAAGCATGTATGAGTTGAAATCTAGATGAACTACCACCATTGAATCTATAAAACCCTAAACCTTACATAAAAGAGACCCTAATTGGATTCATTTGATTACAATTTGATTTAGGATAATCTTAATTATGTTTTAAAGTAAAATAGCATCACAAATATCAATTTCACTCTAGTGTGAAAAATTTGTAGTAGTAGAAGCCATGACAACAAATAGAAAATTATGGAAAGAGGAGACAAAACTCTATCTATCCATAGATAGTGAAGGAAAGATATTTAAGGACACTGAGCTAGATACTAAAAAATTAAAAAAATGGATAATAACTGATCTAAACTTTTCTTTGACATAGAGGAACTATTACATATCACCAAAGAATAATATAAAATTATCATGTTTAATAGGAAGCACTATGACCTGGTCACTATTCAGATGGCCAACCTTCATTATGTTATTTCCAAGCCTAAGGTACTTCATTGTATTTATGTTCTTGATCCTATATTTATAGATTATAGGATAGATAATGATTAGATCATCTATGAAGAAAATTTTAAGGTAGCCTACATTTTCCCTATGGACTTCAAAAAATATTATAAGCTCCTAATTCCCTATGTAGACCTACCCAAAATCAAGGAGTGGACCAACAAACATGACTTGGACACCATCCTATGACCATGGTTTCTCTAAGGGAACCATGTGTTTAGGGACCTTGAGGGAAGGATCCCAATTACACAATTTAGGGAAGAGATCAAGGTAGTGATGACCCTATTGAATCAAGCATTAGGAGCCCGTTCCACCACATATCTAAACATGACTTGTGTTTCATATATAAATTTCATGATAATTAAAAAAACATACCCCTCCTATTAGAGAGCTAATTAGTATTCACCTAAGGTGCCAATTTGATACCATTAAAAGGAAGACTGGTAGGTAATTTTACATTATATATTATTTACTTGATGCCCTACTTGATTCCATACACTTCCTTGGCATCAAGAATTTGTCTCCATAGGGATGAAGCACCATTTCCCATCATTACTCTAAATTACACATCTTCAAATACATGAATCACATATAAATTATTTGTGACGATGTATGCCCATCCTTGGTAGAGGCTATCATAGGCTTTCCCATGCTTAGGTTCCATCCACTAATCAAGAAATATGTAGAAATGATGGGGGACATTTGGTTCTATCTATACTCCACAATTATTATGATTGATGGAATCATGTCCTCACCCTATAGATTGCCTATGTATATATCAAGTAAGCTAGTAGAACAAGAAATTGCCTCCCAACTCATCAGTAGAGTTGATGGAATTTTTAAGGAAAATAATAAGGGTATTCTCCATCCCTTCTCTCTAATCATTGGAAATATTGTATTACAATATTGGAAATAATTAAAAATCATGTCCAAGCATAAGGATTCATTTGGGTTTCAATTTGATGAACTTAAAATGTGGGATCCCAAAAACATAGTGAGTGATCATTTGAAAGAGAAGAAGCTACCCAAACCTATATATACATATATATATATATATATATATATATATATATATATATATATATATATATATATATATATATATATATATATATATATATATATATATATATATATATATATATATATATATATATATATATATATATCAGTGTTCATGACACCATCTATATTAGGGCATTTAGCTTTGAATAAGTATGAAATAGACTCAAGGGATAAAACATGATAAAAGATGATAATCCATTAGGAGAGCCATGGTAGATCAATATAACTCACTCCTTGGACCATCTAAGCCATCCCAGGAATAACCTCAAGTAGAGAAATCAAAACTTCAAGGGCAAATTGTGCAAAGGCAAGATGAATAAATCCATGGTAAGGAGAAACTAGAAGAGAGACCAAAAGAGGGACCCTCATCCTCAACCTTACCACAAAGGTCACCTCCCCCAATTGAACATATAAATATTATTGCCTTAGAATGAAATGAGACAATTGAGGGTGCCCTCAAGGAACTTGTAGAGGCATATGGCACATATGAATAAGGGCAATAGATTAAAGAAACTCAAATCCAAGTAGGCAATCATAGAGAAGAGAAAGGAAAAGATGTTACTCTTGATTTAGTCCCAATAGATCCTAAGTAGAAGAGGAAGGCAAAAATTGCATTTGTCCTTGTTGGATCCAAAACACCAAGGTTGGCTCTCACACATCCTACTAGTGAGATTAATCCATTTAGTGAAGAATTCCCCATTGATCGACCAATCATCCCTAGTTAGTTTAGTTATGGTAAATTTCAAAATATCCCTTGTCTTTCCCATTAATGGGACATAAAAAAAGATATCAAAATTGAAGTACATGATGCAATTAATCCATGGATTAGGGATATAATGAGGGACGTAGAAAAAATATGGATAGTGGCCATTAGAGGACTAGAGATTAAGAAAATGGATGCTCCTAAAGCATCAAGTAACCAAAGAATTGAGGTCCCATAACCTCCCAAATTCACAATTATAGTCACTATTGTATAATTTAATCTATAGATAGCTAATTGGAAAGGGTCACCACTAAGAAGGCTGTGATGGGAACTGAGGAGTTCACTTTTCAAATGTGGAACCTTTTGTAGGCTTCACCCTAGTTGAAGGACAATAACTAGGAAAACATCCTAATCATGAGGAGAATTTTGAAAGTTTACTCGATGCCCAATTAGCTCAGGCTAAGGTTAAAATTAGAGGAATGAAGTAGAGAATTCACAATTTGGAAAAGGAGAAAGAGAACCTAGAGATGCAGGCCATTCTATCTATGCCTGATGTTATTTTGGATATGTTTGAAGCCTCATTTTTTCATATGTTCAAATATCTATAGTCCATGAATATGAGGCAAGATGATTCGATCCAACAAAATGAAGTGGCCAAAGGAATGATAGTAGAATGGAAAGAGGCAGAGACCAAGTTGAGGGATGTCATCAGTATATGGATTGAGAACAAAATTCTCAAATTTAAAACTATTAGCTTAGGCCATATAAATGTAACATTAGGGATAGTTGTGGACAAGATTCAAATTTTAAGTACTTAGTTAGTAAGATTAGAAAGACTCCTAAAGGATGAAAAAGTGTCAATTGCATATATCAAGTCACTACTTGACACCATGTTGGAGTCACTAATAAAGATGAATACACACATAGGGTCACTTTGGTAATGCATTCAGTTAAGATCAAGAGCCAAGGCCAGTCTGGTATAGATAATAAAATAATCTTGAACATTATTTTCATAACTAAAGAGAAGATAATAGAGGCTAAGAGCATTAAGGAAGTTATAGCCAGAGATGATAAGGACTTCAATGAATTAACCAACCATGAATATGTATGCTTATTTTATCCTATTATGGACCTAAAAATAATCAAATATCAACATCAGAAGGCTATGGAGCTACTACAAGATTAGCAAGAGAGTTCAAAGGCAATGGGCTCACTAGCCAATTAATATTCCTTTTTTTAAACCATTGTAATATTCAAAATAGGGAATATTATTTTGTAAGGCATATGCTAGTCTGTTAGTATATTTCCTCTAGGTCAGTCTATATTTAAAATACAAGTCCATTCTAGAACTTTCTATAAAAGGACAATTGTCCTTATCTTTTGTATAGTTGTATTTTGTAACTGATTAGTGTACTACCTTGTCTCTCTATAAAAGGCTGTATTACCATGTTCCTAAGGGAGAAAATTTTTATAAAATTTTGTATACTTAGAGAAATTATTATAATCAAGGAGTTCTATAAAGATTTTCCATATTGTATATGTCAATTTATAACATGGTTTTTCTCTCAATTGCTAGTTTTATGTCTTAAATTTGAATAGCTTCTTTGAATTTTGGGTTACATTTTCTAATCACAAGGTTTTATCATTTGTGCATATGCTAGATAGTTGAAGGATCTTGGATTTGATTTATTTAATTTTACTCTATATTCAGATGTTCAAATGTTATTTTATTATAGTAGTAAATCTTTAAAAGTAAACCTGGTTCTTACTTGTGATTCTTTACATTATCCTTCAAAGTTTGCCTGCTATATAGTAAAATTTGTGCTTAGGCTAGTTTTCATTATATATTGGCTTGAATGCATACTAATTTATAATTGATGATTTGTCATAATATTTTAGACTAAGATAGGTAATCACTCATTTTTTTCTACCTTACCCTTCTCTTTGCTCCCCTTTTTTACACTAGATCACTTTAGTTTAAACTTCATTATAAATATACATATAGATTAATTTATAGCTTAAGTTTGGATCATAATTCACTAAGTTAAAATATATCCTCTATAATTAAAAAATAATGGACCATGATGGCTCCCAATCATCACTTATTATTAATTTTGTGGAACACTCATAAATATCTTTGTAGATATTTCAACACAGGTGACATCAAGTTGCCACAACCTTCTACACATGCTCTAAATTCTTGGAATTATAAAATGAGAAGTGTTACTTGAACACTAAGAACATTTTTGGTATATTTAGAGACATCAACAGGCATTTTCATTGGTGCTAAAAGTAGGGCCATCATTGTGAATTATTTGAATCTTTATTAGTCTTAGCTAGTTTTGATATAAAATTAGTGTATCTTTGTGTTTTTAAGTTAATTATTTATGTATAAGTATAAATATCATTGATATTTATTTTTTGTGGCATATATTTGTTCTTACTTAGAAAAAAATCAAGGTTATTTGAGATTTGATGCTTGGTTTTAGTAAATTTAACTTAAATTTTGAAAATCCATAGTATTTGAGATTAGGATGACTTTTTTTGATCAAAGGTTGGCATATCTTTCTTATATATGATTTTATTTGGGCTTAGACTTATAAATATAGATCATATTATTATAATTGGACACATCTTTGAGCTATTGTAGGCAATTATCAATGTCCTTTATTATTATTTACATAGTCTTTACAAAATAATCTTAATGTATAGGTTTAATCCTTGTTCTTTATAAAGGTTAGATTGATACATCATATTTAAAATATGATATTTCAAATTTAAGATGGATTTACTAGATATTTGAAATAGATCACACTTAGAGATAAGGGAACCTTTTATTAAACTTGAGGTTCACCGAAAGGCTAGGCATGACAAAGGTAGATGCAAGAGATCCAAATATTTACCAACTTCACCTCCTCAAGGTACCTTTGCCTTTGACCTTAATATAGGTATGGCTTGGTTGGGAGTATATTCAATAAATGTTATAGGTGTGGTACATGATCTCCCATGTAACCCTAAGAAGTATTTGCCTATATTTAGTATAATTAGTATTACAACTACTAAATAACACATTAAGTCTTTTAAATTTGCCTTAAGGTTGCTAAATGTTGTGCATGAGGATGTAGCTTGTAGGTTATTCCCCTTTACATTTAAATATGATTCTTATGAATGGATATTAAACTTTCTTGATAATTACATCACTAGTTGGGATGTTTTCATTGATGTTTTTATAGATCAATTTGGTAAGATTGTCAGTCCTTATATTATTTACCATTAGTTCACCATCATTAGAAGAGATGCAAATGAGACTATCAGGTCCTTTAATGATATATTTCATATGATTTATAGGAGGACCATATAAACCTATAAGCTTGATGATGTATTAGCTTTATAAATTAATAAGGATGCATTACATCCTATGACCTTTGTGTTCTTGAAAAGGTCTCAACTAGATATAACCTCATTAGCAAGGGCCTATTCTGAGGTAGTAACCATCAATGATTAGATGCATCCCTATGGAAAAATGGTATATTATATTCCAAACATTAACCAAACATGCCCATTCTTAATGTCTTTCTAAATAACAACTAAAATATCCTAGACTTAAATCAACTCCCAAACTTAAATCAATTACCATTGGGTCATTTTGTTCCCAATCAGAACTTAGGATTCTTAAATCATCCTACTAATGGCTTCAATAAAAATTATTAAAGGGATTTAATACCATATACTAATATTAACTAGGTACATAATTATAAAACCCCTAAAAATGAGAATGAATCTATCCTAAATATGGTCCAAAAGTTGAGCATTGATTTTATTCAACTACAAAAACAAGTTAGAAATTTTGATGAAAGATCCGGTAGGAGCTTCTTATTTCAAAGGTTTAATAGGCCAAATAATATATTTTAGAATGATATTTTTTATAATAATAGGAATAATGAGCCATATTTTAAAAATAAGACCATGGATATTAACCTTACTAATATTGCATTACCAGATTATTGTAGAATGCATTGTAGAGCAAAACATGGTGAAATTGACTACATTGAGTTTTAAAAAGATTTTGAAGATTTCCAAGAGGATTAGGATACATTTGAAGTGGTCCTTAATAAGTAAAGTGGTGCAAGTGATTTTGGATGCAAGTCATCTGATCAATCCTTCATGGTAGATACTTTTGATTTCCCTTTTCAAGAAGAAAATGAACCTGATGAGATCCATGAGGAGATCCAAGCCTTTTAACAGTTATTAAAGAAGACCTATCCATTTAGGAATAGAGATAAAAGGCATCCCTTAACTACCTCAATGCCTCAAAATAATTTTAGAACTCCTCCAGACACTTCTTTGAATAACAATCCCGAGCTACCTAAAGGGAGTACTTATAAACCTGACATTGATATTCCTAGTTCTTCTAAAACTAGATATAATATAGTTGAGGCTATAAAGAAGATAAAGGATAATATTCCATTGAATTAACTTACAAAAATTATAGATCAAAGGGACCTCATTCTAGAGTCATTGTCAAAGAAGTCCATTAAGCCACCCAAGACTGAGCATGTTAATGTGACTATGCACAAAGCCAAAGCTAAATCTCCTCCTTTCATGCTAGTAGGTATATGAAAACAACTAGGCCTAAAAATTATTAAGTCTAATAGCGTTGTCACCCAATTAGACAAATCTATATTTAAAGTTATTGGGGACCTTTTAAATGTTCATATGTAACTAGATTCTAAGCCTAGAATGTAACAATTCATTCATATTCAAGTTGTTTATATACCTGATGTTTATGGAATCTTGTTGAGTAGGAAGTGGAACAAGGCCTTGAATGGTTACATGTCCACAAATTTCTCAAATTTGTGACTACCTTGGAAGGGAGTTCCTAATCAAATAAAGGTTGAGAGAGAACCAAGGATGAAACAAATGATAATGGAGTGTAATGTTGTGAATGAGAGGGTTAACATAACTGACTCAAACTTAGTGGTTTTCACCCTAAATACTGATAAGGTATGTGATCTTAAGAGTGCTCATGTTGTTCCTGGACTATAGAAATTGTATTTTGATGGTGATAGGTGTAAGTTTAGATTTGGAGTAGGTATTATCCTTACTAACCCCATTGGTAAGAAATACCATGCTTCTTATAGATTCTAATTCTATTATACTAATAATCTTTTTGAATATGAAGCCTTTATCCTAGCTTTATAATTTTCTATAAAGAATAAGGTCAAAGAATTGCTAGTTTATGGGGAGTCATAATTAGTGGTCAACCAAGTAAGAAGAAAATACCAATGCAAGCTCTCATATCTTAAGAAGTATAAGTTTATGTTTCAGGATTTTATTGAGTCATTCAATGATTTTAGCATTACCTCCATCCCAAGATATGAAAACCAAAATTTTGATGAGTTTTCATCTATTGTAGCCAACCTCATGCCCAATGAAGATTCCCCTAATTTTAGCATTGAGCTGAACCCTTGTCCTTCAATGCCTGATAATGTTAACCATTTTAAATTTTTTAGTGATGATCAACATATATTAGATTTTATGAACAATTTTTGAAGCATTTGATACCTGTATTATTGATTAGAATAATTAAAATGCATCTAAGGAGGACAAGTTTTATGGTAAAGTCATTCAGTTGAATGACAACAAGATCCCTAAGGGGATGATTGATTTAGAGAGACTGTTTGATCAAGACAAATTGGATGAGTTTTCTAAGATTCCCAAGGTCAGTGGGAAGGACTATAATTCTATTGATCTTGGTCTTCAAGATCAACCACATCTAGTAAACATTGGAAAACTTGTACAAACATTGAAAACAAAAAACCCAAAGAGCTCCTTACCTAATACATGGATGTCATATCATGGTCTTACAATGACTTAAATATCTTTGATAGAAAGGTAATCACTCACACCATCCCTCTTAGAGAGGTCTATAAACCATTTAGGTAGAAATAGAGACTTGTAAACCCTATCTTACATCTAATGATTTTTAAAGAGGTTAAGAGACTACTAAATGCTAGGATGGTCTTCCCCATCAGGTGTTCTACCTGGGTGGCTAATTTGGTGCTAGTTAAGAAGAAGAATAGTGAGATTAAGATTTGTATTTAGAATTTAATTAAATCATATAAGAAGGATAACTATCCTCTTCCTTCTTTTGACTAGGTTATACAAGTTGTTTCAGGTTCAACCATGGTGTCTTTTCTTGATGGCTTTTTAGTTTATAACCATGTATTGGTTGACAAAGAAGACAAGATGAAGACAACTTTCACCATAAAGTGTGAAACCTTTTATTACAAGATAATTCCTTTTGGGATAATAAATATAGGAGATACACTTCAAATGGCCATGGACCATGCCTTAGAAGGCCTGATAGGTAAATGCATCATTATTTATATGGATGATCTAACAATTTTTTCTAAAATTAGGTAAGATCACTTCATGCATTTGTGGTAAGTGTTTTAAAGATGTAGAAGGTAAGGGATTTCCATAAACCCTAAGAAAATTATTTTCTATGTTACCAAAGGTAAGTTATTGGGACATGTTATAATCAAGGATACGATCTCTATAGATCATGAAATGGTAGAAGCTATATCCAATATAGAACCTCCAAATAGTAGAAAAGAGTTAGTCATTTTTTGGTAAGATAAACCTTGTAAGGATATTTATTTATATATTTGTAGAGATCATCAAGCCATTAAATGACATGATGAAGAAGGATTTTAAGGTATCATAGAATGAAAAATATAGAAAGGCATTCAATGACATTAAGGAGGCCATCAACTAGGCTCTAGTCCTAATAAGTCCTGAATTTTCAAAGAAATTCTACCTCTATTAATTTTCCTCTGATCATACCAAGGTTATTGTATTGACTCAAAAATTTGAGTGGTGTGATCACCATATAGCTTTTATGAGCACTAATTTTAATAATTTAGAGTTAAACTATTCATTGATTGATAAGAAGGCATATAAATTAGTAAATGTAGTAAATAAATTTAAGCATTATATCTTTAGATATAAGGTGCATGTTATTCTACCTAACCCTACCACAAATATTATGCTAAGCTAGAATGAGGTCAAGGAACATAGAGGTAAGTGGATGCCAGTTTTGTAGGAGTATAACATAGAAATGAAAATACCAAAATAGGTAAGGTGTCAAGGTATAATCCAAATGATTGTTAATACCAACCATAAGTTATGAATTATGCAAGTTGATCAATAAAAATTTCTAGCTAGTGAAAGGTGTGATTATTTCATTCATTTTTATAATTAATGGTACTTGTCCTAAAAGACTGATAAGGGAGCAAAAGAGGGATCTAAGGCTCAATGATACTCATTATCTAATTAATCATGGAGTCTTATCTAGGAAAAAACTTTGAGGGAGTCTATCTCAGGTGTGTTTTAATAGAGGAAGCTGTTCAAATCATGAGTACCTTCCATGAGAAGTTTGGCAATGGACACCCATCGAGGAAGACTACTACACATAAGATTATTAGAGCTAGCTACTATTGGCCAACTATCTTAAAGGATGTTCAAAATCATGTGAGAGAATTACACTCTTGCCATATTTTAAGCACCAAGGAGCATAAGGTAATAATGCCTCTACAACCAATCATGGTTGACAAACCATTTACATAATGGGGGTTGAACCTTATAGGAGTAATCAACCCAAATTCATCTAAAGGTCAAAAATTCACCCTAACTACCATAAAAATTTGTATAAGGTGGTATGAAGCTATAGACACTAAATAATACAAAATATAAGAAGTGATCAACTTCATGGAGGAGAACATTTGTACTAGATTTAGAACTCCATTCTCTCTAGTGTGTGATATTGGGTCTACATTTTCATCCATAGAGATGACTGAATGGGATTATGATAATTGTACTTATCTAAAGTTTTCATCCAACCATTATCCCCAAATGAATGGAGTTTTTGAGTCTACCAACAAATTTTTTATGAAAATAATCATGAAATCTATTGAAGACAAACCCAAGACTTGGCACAAGTTGCTCAAGTATGCATTACAAGAAAATAGAATCAAGATTAAAAAAACATTAAAGGCATCACCTTTTTTATTAGTGTATGGCCAAGAACAAATATTCCCTATCACTCTTAAGTTTCTAATGTATAAATTCATGTGGGAATATATGGAAGAGGGCCAAGAATTATCAAACTCAAGATTTCTTGACATAATTTAGATGGAAGATGCAAGGGAGAAAGCCTTTACTAATTTTGGCAGGCATCAAACCATAGTGAAAAGATGGTTTCATAAAATATCAAAGATTAAGGTGTTTAGAAAAGGGGACCTAGTTTTCCTTTAGGGCAAAGCATCTGAGCCTAAGGGAAAACATGACAAATTCACACCTTTGTGGATTAGCTCCTATCAAATTTTAAAAAAACTGTGGAATAGTGCCTTCAAGCTTAAATATCTACAAGGATAAAATATCAATTTTCCCACCAATGTATAATACCTCAAGCATTAATTCTCTATTACTCTACTTGAGGTCTTTCTAGAGTAAAGTATAAGATGGTTATATTTAGTATAGGTAGGCTAGCTAGTTTCTTTCAAGTTCTTTCCTTCATATCCCTTGTTTGTATATAAGCATGTATATATTTATTTCCCCCCTTTTGATATCTTGATTTCCTATTTTCTATTATGTGTTTGGTTTGGTTGCCTTGTTCCTTGATTTTAATAAGTCTTTTTGGACAATCATGAGCTCAAATTCAGGTAGTTTTCTTGAAAATGCCCAAAATTTAGAAATGTAGGTGTGTACCTCATATATATGATGGCTTTGGTTCTAAAATTCAAGGGTAATTTTGTAATTTGAAGAAACTGGTAAAGACCAATAGAATAAGCCAATCATTTCATAAGAGATTAAGCATTGTCTTAACCTCAAATTGGTTTTAAAAATATTTGCACTTGTAGATCGAGAGCTCAAACTATCATTATATAGCCACACTATCACTTAATCAACATCCTTTCCTAGTGTAAAGGTTGTAGCCATAGGTGATTCTCTAAAAATCAAACACTTTCCCCAATCCTGGCTATTCTAGTTCCCAACCTTGTTGATAGCATAAAGATCTAAATAAAATACAAAAAAGAAGGATTCAATTCAAAATCAAAAGATTTATGAGCATAGGTGATTATGGTAATATCCACTAGGGATATGGATTATTAGAAGGTAGTGGAACAAGTCCTTGATTAGATCCAAAGCCATCTCTATCAGGGCTATGGACACCTAGTTAGCACTAGAATAATGCCCAAACCTTCCTAGAGCTAGAATCATGATTAGTAATGAACATTTAAGCATGTTATAAGTTAGTGTTAGTGATTAAGGACATGAGACCTATAAGTTTTTTTTGAACCCCATGGAAAATAGTAAGTGGAATCAAAGCACACACATGATATGGCTATGTCTTAATATTTGACATTAATTCTATAAGTGCAAGGTTTGTTTCAACCATAATCTGATTTGGATAATGATATTGATCAAGTGGAGTGGATGAACCAATTATTTTTATAAATAAAAGTCTCTAGGTTCTAACATATTGATATGTTCCCTCATGAGTCACCATTTATTAAGGCCAACATACCCCCAATTTTTGAAAATTGGGATCCTTGAGAAACCCTAAAGAATAAACATGAAAATATGACATGCTAGGAACATTTGTAGAATTTGAAGATCATCCACTTTGTTAAAAATATGTTGATTAATCATATTTTGCTTTAAATCTACCTAAAATTACTAATGAATGATCTGTGTGTATTTAGTTGTAGGTTCTATGGTGTTCTTCTTTAAAAAAGTCACATTCCAAAACCCTAGTAAAACCCTTAGTTCAAATCTAAATACTGATGATAACTAAATTGGTATGAACTTTTATAACCTATTTTGGACTTTATCATAAACTTCATGTTTAAATCTTAATCATATTTTATAACACTAATAAATCTTAGCCTAAAATATGCTTAGGTCCCCTTTGTTACTTCTCCCTTTAAGTTCTTTATATTTCTAACTGGGTCTAATATTCATTTTGCAAGGTTCCCTTTTAATATTTATTAACTTGGTCCCTTTGATTTATACCTTAGCTTAAAATTTTAATCATAAGGCCCCATTGTATTTATTAATAAAAATGGGACCTTAGTCTTAACACCTTAGCCTAAGATCCTATTCCCTGAGTCTAATTTTATGTTAGATTGGTCCCTTTCATAAATGTCTTAGTCTAAAGGTTTAAATCTAAGGCCCTAACATATTTATTAATATGAACATAATCTTAGATTTAACACTTTAAGCCTAATTCTTTACTTTAGTCCTAATTTTTGACTTAACTTCCTTACTTCTCATAGATCTAATGGCCTATACTTCATCACAAGGTTTGATCAAATGGAGTGATAAGGACCTGATTTTTAGCTTAAAAACCATGAAACTTGAATGATCTAATGGTTCATGCTTCCTCACAGCCTTCTAATTAGACAACATAAGGTAATCTTGATATAATATTTCATATATCCCCTTGGACCAATCACATTCAAGCTCTTAGATCATGATTAATGATTCTCACTTCATCATAGACTGAAGATCAGACAAAGTGAAGACATCATGGAAAAGTCAAAATCCCAGGAGCTCTATGAGATCAACAAATGACATCCTTACATTAAAAGATTAAAATCAAAGGGGCCCACTTGATATAAAAATCCAATCATGAGTAAGCTCTCAGATCATGATCCTATGGCTCTCACTTTGTCACAGATCTTGATCGAATAGGGCAAATTAAGTCTAAGATCTTAGGAAGCCCTATAGAGGTGCCAAGTGGCACTCTCATAATAGGTCATAGAAAGTTTCAATATATTAGAATTGACATTCATGTGACCATCATTTGACATTTTCGAGGACATATTTGATGTTAACGATACCATAAAATTTAAGCTAATGAATTATTTTGCTTAAGATTAAAATACACTCCAAAATGTTGCTAGAAAGCTCATGAATTGCTTTATAGATGACTAAAATCCATCAAAAGATGATCAAACACTATAAATATTCAATCTAAAAATATTAAAATGGTCTTATGGTCTAAGTAGATGCAAAATGAATCTAGTCCAAATCTATACCTTAAGGTCCCCATTGCATTTTTAAAAAATAATGTGAAACCTAAGCTATAAAATTATACTAGGACTTATTTTAAAGGATATTTGTAATGTAAAACTTAGACCAAATATTTCAAACTAAAGGTTTTAGTGTGTTTTTTAATGAAATAAAACCCTATTTTATATTAGACCATTATATCATTTTGACCCCTTTGAGCATCACTATAGGCTTAACATAAATATTTTTTGTTTAAAGTGTACATTGTGTTTATTTAACACATCATAAAATTTAGCCTAAAATATTTAGCCATGGTTTCCTTTGTATAAATATAAAATACTTAGGCATAAACACTTTAGCCTAAAGTTTATTTCATGTTTAATAAACATAAAATAAACCTTAGCCTAAGAGGTTTAAACCTATGTACCTACCTTAATAATATGCTAGCTTAAATCTTGAACATCTTGAAAATTAATGGTTCATGTTTCATTATGGGAAGATTATCCAATGATGTGAATACCCCAAAGACTTCTCAATGGAGTCTTGAGATCCTATGGGCTTGATGCATGGAAAAATCACATTCAAATTAGAACTGATAGATGATATAATAGTCTATGCTTCATCAAACTTTGTAATCCAATGTCACAAAAGCACCAATAAATTTTCAAAGGCCCAAGATCTTTCCACATGGCCAATACTCATGGAACAAAGGATTTATGTAGGATATAAATCATAGGATGGCATGTGAAGACACCAAGTGGCACAACCATGAGACTTGGTATAGAAAAGAGCCAATCACAAATAAAGACCTAAATCATGATCAATAATTCATGGTAATTCATAATATATTCATCCAATATTTAAAAATAAAAGAAGGCATTTTAAATTATAGTGACTAGTACTCAAAGAAATTTATTAAAAATGTTATAAAAGTTTCAGATCATTGCCACATAAGCAACACACAAGCAAAAACAGATAAAACAAAAGATCTTGTGTGCCCAAAAATGTGAAGGTATAAGGCAAAGGTCCAAATAAAATCCCAAGCATGTATGAGCCAAAATCTAGATGATCTATTGCCATTAAATCTCTAAAACCATAAACTTTGCATAAAAGAGACCCTAATTAGATTAATTTTATTACAATTCAATTTGGGAGAAGCTTAATTACATTTTTGAGAAAAACAACATCATAGAGATCAATTGCAATTTTGTACAAACAATTTTTAGAAGTAGAAGCCATGGCATCTTGTAGATAATAATGGAAAGAGTAGATAAAACTCTATCTATACATAAACAACAAAGGAAGGATCTTCAAGGACATTAAGCTAGATGATATGGCACTAAACAATAGATGTAAGAACTAGTCTAAACTTTTCTTCACCATAGAGAAAGTATCACCTATCACCAAGGAAGAACAAATAATTGCCATGGTCATAAGGAAACACTATGACTTATTTGTATCAAAGATGTCACTAGGTCTAGATAACATGAAAGCAAGCTAGAAGGATCTCATGAGATGAAGCTTGTGAACACCACTATGTTGTTGAAGAAAGAATAAATCATATGAAATTATAATATTAAAAGAGACAAATCAAAGTGGAGAAAACCAATCATTCATTAATAGAATAAGGCTCAAGTAGAGAATACATATAGGAGAGAAAGAAACTCCTCCTCAAATAGTGGTCAAAACACTCCTAGAATAGAAATGTAACTCCTCCACAAAAGCTGGTCATAGGTGCTCAAAATAGAAGAGTAACTCTCATACTTAGAATAACTAGTCAAGGGAGTTACCTATGACATATATGACACTCAATCTCCACCTAATCAAGCATATCCCCAAAATGTAAGAAAAATCCATGTGACAAAATATAATATTCCCAGATAAATAAATTTGGGAGAGTAAATACCTACATTAACACCCCCTCATAAGCACAACTTAGGTAGGAAATTTGAAATGAAAATGAGTCCTAACAACTAGGCCTGATCAGTTACCCATGTACAAAGTAATCTCTCATAAGGTAGAGAAAAGGAAAAAACCTGTAGGAAAAAACTTCCCCGCCAAAAGAGAGACATAGAATAAGTGAAGAGGATAAAATCCCCCCCTCCATAAATATGATGTTGCTACTAATGTAGACCATACCCTAAGAAGATCTTGTAGATGAATGAACTTGCTCTTAGTGAAAGGTTTGGTAAAGATATCTGCAACCTACTCTGAAGACTAGATAAATCTTAAGTTGATGATCAGACCATGAATAAGATTCCAAATAAAATGCATGTGAATCTCAATGTGTTTGGTTCATTGGTGTTGAACCAGATTCTTACATATCTATATATTACTCTGATTGTCATAATAGATGATGGTGGGTTTCTTGATAGGAATGTCAAACTTGGATAGAATCCCCTAAAGCTAAATATATTTAGTAAATACATTAACAACTCCCTTGTACTCTACATTTGAGGATGATATAACAATAACATTTTTCTTCTTTCTAGACCAACTGATAGGGCTAGAACCCAAATAAAAATTGTAACATGAAGTGGACTTATAATTTTGAGTATCACCAACCCAATCTAAATCTAAAATCCAACCAAGACAACCTTTATGCTAAATATATACTGAATCCTAAATCTATAAGAGCCCTGAACGTAGTGCAATATCCTCTTAGCTACTTTTTAGTGTAAATCATGGGCTCTTGCATGAATCATGAAATAATCCTTACTATATATGAAATGTCAGGCTTGGTATGAGTCAAATAAATAAGGCTACCAATAATTTTTTGATATCAAGTGACATCAACCAAAAGAGTAGATCAATCATCCTCACATTTTAATCCTAATAGAAAGGGAGTTGGAGATGGCTTGTAATAAACCATGTGAAACTAAACCAAAAGACTAAGAGCATACTTGGGTTTTACAAGTGAAAAACCTAAATTAGATTGTGAAATCTCAATGCCAAGGAAGTAATGCGAAATACCCGAGTTTATCATGTCAAATTTTTCCTATAGAGATATCTTCACTGCTACAATAAACAATGAGGAACTCCTAGTGATCAAAAGATCATCAACATAAAGGACCAGTATTAGTAAAGAATCATTCTATCATAAGAAGTATACATTGGGGTCTGAATGACACTTAGTGAAACTAGAAGTAAGGAGGAAGGAATCCATCTTGGCATACCAAGCTTGAGGGGCCTGCTTGAGGCCATAGATAGTTTTCCTAAGTATATAAACTAAGGATGAATCTTGAACAAACCTAGGTAGCTACTCCATATAGATCTCCTCCTCAAGGTTTCCATAAAAAAGTGCACTTTTCACATCCATATAATGCAAATCCAAACCATATGCTATAGCTAAAGCTAGTGTGAGTTGGATTGAATTCATCTTTGCAATGGGTGTAAAGGTTTATGAGTATTCAATGCTAACCACATGTGAAAAACCCTTGGTGACTAATCATGCCTTATACTTATTGATTGAACCATATAATTCAAACTTGGTTTGATATATCCACCTACATTGAACCATTTTCTTTTCTTTACGAAGTGAAGTCAAATCTCAAGTGTGATTTTTGACCAAGAAAGAATATTCTTCCTACATAAAACTATCCCACTCAGATATGCCTAAATCCTCTTAAAATTTTTGTGGATATAAAACTAAAGAAAATAAGGCACATCGACCACTTTGATAATCTACCTGAGTACATCTATCATATACTAGATCCCCTACCTAAGTGTTTTCACTTTAAAGTGTTTTCCTGGCCCAATGGGGCTAAGATGTGGGTGAGTTATGTGCTAACTACTCATCCTATAAAACATGTCTAGAGATGGATGAAGAAGAATCCTCATTAATATCATTTATATCAAAACTAGAAGAAGAAAAAGAAGACCCTAGCTTAGGAACTTGCACTAGATGATCTAAGTCAGAAGAAGAATCATCAAGTCTAAGTGTATCCAATGAAAGAGAAGTGTCAAGTGTTGAGTCTTTAGGACTCTCCTAAAAGTGAACACTTCTCTATATGAAAAACTCATGTGTTGTTAGATGTATAAGGTGATACCCCTTGACACCATATGGATAACACTTCCATAGTTTTGCATTTCTTCTCAGGTATATGTGCCATAGCTAGAGATCCAAAAACACTAAAGTGCTCAACATCAAGTTTCCTTCAATCCCAAGCTTCAAAGGTTGTTAAACCTTTAAAAGATGTATGAGGGATCCTATTCTAAATATAACAATAATAATTAATGGATTTGACCCAATGCTGAGGTGCTAAGGAATTAGAGTGAATCATACAACTAGTCATCTCTTTCAAGAACTCATTCTTGCATTCTACAACTCTAATTTGTGAAGTACTATAAGTAACTATCTACTACAAATTAATCCCCTCTATGGTACAAACCTACTCAAATATATTTCTAACATATTCACCTCTATTTTTAGTTCAAAGAACCTTGATGTATTTATTAGATTGTTTCTCAGCAAGAACCTTGAAGTCTTGAAAATCTTCAAACACTTCATACTTTTGTTTAATAAAGTAGACCCATGTATATCTCAAGAAATCATCAATGAAAGTGAGAATGTACTTATCCCTTGTAAAAGATAAACTGGGAAAAGGCTTAGCTACATCATTGCGTACTAACTCTAGTGTTTTTTAAGCTCTCCAAGATTTGTCATTATCAAATTTTGTTTTGGGGTTCTTTCCAAGAGAATAACCCTCACAAAGTCCCTTAGAGAATTAGACTCAAAGTAAGCCTATGACCATGTTATTTTTGCTAAGTTGTTCTAGATAACAATAGTTAAAGTGGCCAAACCACTCATACCATAATTTTCTAACTCCATATGAATAAGTCAATAATGATATCAAAGAAGAATCAGATACAAAATGAGAGAAGGTGTATAACCCATCTTGGTGATTTTCCCTCCCCACTACCATTGTAGAATCATTATGCAACTCCTTAATGATCTATTGAAATGGAAGACATGATACAAGGTTCTAAGGAATAAAAATAAATTAGTGAAGAGCCCATGTGGTGAGAAGCACCTGAGTCAATAATCCATAGAGATGTTGAAGCTACAACTACTACAAGAGCTTTGACCTTTTATTTCTCTTTCCCTTTTCCCTTTGCCTCAATATAATCTTGGGTAGACGAATTATTATTGATGGACTTAGGAACACCTATGTTGTTCTTCTCTAAGAGATTACTTAAGTGATTTATTTGCTTCTTCATAAACTTATGTTCATCATGCCCATTTTTATTACTGTAGGCACACTTAACTTTCTCTTTCTTAGGTTTGTCATTGGAAGAGGAGGATTTAGTGTTGGTTTTGGTAGAGTTTAATTATTTATTCTTCTCTTGATCTTTATTCTTATTCTTCTCCTTGTTTGAAGTCTTTTCTTTTCCATTCCCAACAATTAGGGCTTGAGGCTTTATGGACTTCAATGTACCCATCAAAATTAACTTGTCTTGCTCCTTAGTTAATTTGGTAATGAAAGCATATACATAGGGCATTTTTAATGTAGTGTCCAATGCACTTTTACTAGAATGGAAAGTAGAGACACAGATTGAATAGTTAGGACCTAGCTTAGAGAGTATAGAAGAACAAGTTGATCATCTTATTTTTTTATCCCACATTATTTCAAATACAATCTCAAGGACTTGAAATTAATGAATAAATATTTAAAGGTGTCAAGGTTACAAGTACTTATGCTAATGAGTTCATTATCAATCGCATGACCTCTCATCACATCTTGCTCTCCAAATAGTTTACCCATAATGGTCCATACATCATGAGGTGATTTTGTAGGCTCTAAATGAGATAGGAGATTAGGTGTTATATAAAGACATAACACACCATAGGATTCATCACTATAGTTATACCACTTAACTATATTTTCATCTATTCTAGGTTTAGTTTCATCACCCATGGTTATCCTATACAAACCTTTACTCAGAATAATTGTCATCTTGATTTTCCATTCATGATAGTTGAAAAAATTTATTTGGTTAATTTAACTTGAATTCATTAGTGAAAAAAATATTTGTAGTAGTATTTCAGGTTTTAGTTGTTGCAAAAATGATAGTGCTATTAGAAATGAAAGAGTGAATCAGAAAAAGTACACCCCCTAAACTATGAGATGGTGGACCCCCCTAAATGTTGTAAATGTATGCTCAAAAGATGTCAAACTCAACCAATAGTGCATCTAGATAAATTAGTGCATGTGTCATAAATACATTTATGAAAAGAAGGTGAGAATGTTAGGCTCAAATGATAATGCATCCAAGAGTCTACAAGTGAAAAAAAAAGGTCAAGTAGAGAATCCCCAAAAAAGACACTTTATAAATTTAGTGAATTTACAAAAATAAATTAGACCAATGAAAATAGCGTAAAATAATATGCACTTTTGAAAAAGATGACACTAAATTTTGAGTTGTCAATAAAAAGTTATAGCACATTATATTTCCCATCATTAATGGCCTATTTTAAAAAAATTGCACTGAAATTTTAAATTCACAAATGAAAAGGCAATTAACATATCCTTCCACCCAATCAATAGAATTATAATTAAATTCTAAACCTTCTCAATCAAATTACAAATCTCTTACAATCCTTCCTCAATATATTATTTTTTTTATAAAAAAAAAAACTTTAGCAACAATCACCAAATTTAATTTTATTTTGAGTAGTAGTTACTTAAAAAATCACAAATTTTGAATTATTTAACCAAATTAAATAATTTAAAATGATTCAAAAATATAATATAAAGGTGCACCAAACCCAAAAACCTTTCAGCAAGATGTTTTATGGTTGGAGAAAAGTTTGCAAAAGAATAGTAGGATGGAAAACCAACCATAAAAGTCAATGTTTTCTAGTAAATATTCAAGAGCACAGAGCCACAAAATAGAACCATACAACAATCTCAACGTAGATGAATTGTTTGTAAGAATTTAACCTTTATATTTGAACTTAAAATAGATTTAGTAGAACCAAACTTTGAAATCGAAAGATAAAATAATACACATTATAAATAATCTGATTAAGAACTTATGATTTCGAATGAAAGATTAAAAAAATAAAACTAGAATAATTTTTACCATGGGTAGGCTCTAATACCATATCAGAGATGTCACCAGATCTGAATAACATGAAAGCAAGCTAGAATGATCTCATGAGATGACGGCTTTGCACACCACTATGTTGTTGAAGCAAGAAGAAATAAAATTAAATGAGAATATTACAAGAGACAAATCAAAGTGGAGAAAACCAATCATTAATTAAGAGAATAAGGATCAATTATAGAATACATATAGGAGATAAAGTAACTCTTCCTCAAATGCTGGTCAAATCACCCCTAGAATAGAAATATAACTCCATAAAAGGTGGTCATAGGTGCCAAGAATAAAAGAGTAACTCCCATACCTAGAATAACCAGTCAATGGAGTTACCTGTGACATATATGACACACTATCTTCACCTAAGAAAGAATATCCCCTAAATTTAGGAAAAATCTATGTCAAAAAATATAATATTCCCAAATAAATAAATTTGGTAAAATAAATACCTATACTAATAGGTTGCTATTCAGATGGTTGGACTTCATTATGCTACTACCAAGCCTGAGGTACTTCATTGTATTGATGTGCTTGCTCCTATTTTTTTATATTATATAATATATAATTATTGGATCATCCATGAAGAAAATTATGAGAAAGTATCCTACATTTCCTTTGTGTCCTTCAAAAATATTAAAATCTCCTACTTCCCCATGTATACTTGCCCAAAATCAAGGAGTGGACTAGTAAACATGACCTAGACACCATCCTCTGACCATGATTGTTATAAGGGAACCATGTGTTCAAGGACATTGAGGGAAGGATCTCGATTACATAATTTAAAGAAGGGATCAAGATAATCATGACCCTATTAAACTGAGCATCAGGAGTCCCTTTTACCACATATGTAAACATGACCTGGGTTTCATATGTATATGTCATGATAGAGGAAAAACTTACCCCTCCTATTGGAGAGATAATTATCATTGACCTAGGGTGCCAATTTGTTTCCATTAAGAGGAAGAATAGTAGGCAAATCTACATGATGTATTATTTGCTTGATGCCCTATTTACTTCCATCCACTTCCCTGGCATCAAGAATTGGTTTCTATAAGATATAACCATCATTACTCCAAATTTCACATCTTTAAATATAGGGACCACATGAAATTTATTTGTGACTATGTATAGCTAGACTTGGTAGAGGCTATAATAGGTTTTTACATGACTAGGGTCCATCTACTAATCAATAAATATGTATAAATGATGGGGGACATTTGGTTCTATCCAGACTACACAATTATTAGGATTGAGGGAATCATGTCCTCACCCTATAGATTACTTGTGTATGTACCAAGTAAGCTAGTAGAACAAGAGATTAGCTCTCAACTGATCAATGGAGTTGATGTAATTTTTAAGGAAAAGAGAAAGGGTATTCTCTAGTGCTTCCCTGTAATCACTTAAAAGACTATATTACAAGGTTATAAATAAGTAGAAATCATGTCCAAACATAGAGACTAATTTGTGTTTCAATTTGATAAACTCAAAATGTGGGATACCAAGAACATAGTGAGTGATTATTTGAAATAGAGTAAGCTACCCAAGCATATATATATATATATATATATATATATATGTATATATATATATATATATATATGTATATATATATATATATGTATATATGTATATATATATATATATATGTATATATGTATATATATATATGTATATATGTATATATATATATATATGTATATATGTATATATATATATATATATGCATCAAATCAATGTTAATGACACCATCTACATTAGGTCAAGTAGCTTTGAAGAAGTGTTAACCAGGCTCAAAGGCTACAACATCAAGCTTGAGCATAGGTTTATAAAATATGATAATCTAGTATGAGAGGTTTGGTAGATATATCCTCTCTAATATCAATTTCTTCCTGGACCATCCAGACCATCATAAGAATAACCTCATGTAGAGCATCCATAACCTTAAGGGAAAATTTTGTAAAGGTAAGATGAAAAATCCATGGTAAGGAGAAGATGGAAGAGACACCTAGAGAGTGACACTCACCCTTAGCCTTTCCATAAAGGTCACCTTTCCTAATTGAAAATATAGATATGTTTTCCTTATAACTAGATGAGATAGTTAAGGTTGGACTTAAGGAACTTGGAGAGGCATATGACATAGATGAAGAAGGGGAATAGATTGAAGAAACTCAAATCCAAGCATCAGAGCCTAGAGAAGAGAAAGCAAAAGAGGTTACTATGGATTTAGTCTTAGTGGTTCCTAAGGATAAGAGTAAGGTAGAAATGGCATTAGTCCTTGTTTTACCTAAAAGACCAAGGTCGACTCTCACACATCCTACTAGTGAGATCAACCTATTTAGTGAATAATCCCCATTCATGGACCAGCCATCCTTGATTAGATTATTTATGGGAAATTGTAAAATACTCCTCTCTCCCATTCATGGGACATAACAAAAGCTGTCAACATTGAAGTACATGATGACATTAAGCCATGGATTAGGGATATATTGAAGGAAGAGGAAGAAAGAAGGATAGTGGCCACTAGAG
This sequence comes from Torreya grandis, assembly GCA_037957365.1. NCBI lineage: Eukaryota > Viridiplantae > Streptophyta > Pinopsida > Cupressales > Taxaceae > Torreya > Torreya grandis. Next base: position 3,247,044 of record JARHVA010001005.1, on the reverse strand, counting down.
GACTAGAGAGTAATAAAATGTATACTCCTGAAGCATCAAGTAGCATAAGAATTAAGGTCATAAAACCTCCCAATTCATATAGCTCATCACCATAACCCAATTTAATCCAGAGATAGGTAGATTGGAAAGGGTTACCATTAGGAAGGCCATGGTGGGAAATGAGGAGTTCACCTTTCACAAGGTGGAACATTTTGTAGTCCTAACTCAAATTGAATGAAAACAATTAGGAGAATATACTATTCATGAGGAGGATGTTAAAAGTTTACTCAATACCCAATAAACATAGGATAAGGTTGGAATTAGAGGAATGAAGCATACAATTCACAATTTAAATAAGGAGAAAGAGAACCTATAGACTCAAGCCATTCTATATATGCCTAATGTTATTTTGGACATATTTGAAGCCTTCTTTTTTGATATGTTCAACTATATGTAGTCCATGAAGATTAGGCAAGATGATTTGATCTAACAAAATGAAGTGGCCAAAGGAATGATAATAGAATGGCAAGAGGTAGTGACCAAGTTGAGGGATATCATTAGCATATGGATTGGGAACAATCTTCTCAAATTCAAAACTATTAGCCTAGGCCATCTAAATGAAACATTGGGGATAGTGGTGGGCAAAATTCAAAGTTTAAGTACTTGGTTAGCAAGCTTGGATAGACTCTTCAAGGATGGTGAAGAGTTTATTGCCTATATCAAGTCACTACTTGGCACCATGTTGGCCAATCCTACCAAGACCACTACCCTTGGAATCATTGATGAAGATTAATATAAACATAGGGTCACTTTGGTAATTTAGTTAGTTATGAGCAAGAGCCAAGGCTAGTCTAGTAGAGATAATAAAAACATCTTGGACATGATTTTCATAGCTAAAAAAAAGATAACATAGGCCAAGAGCATTAAGAAAGATATATCCAAAGATGATAAAGAATTTAGTGACTTAGTTGACCATGAATATGTCTACTTATTGAAGCCTATTATAGACCTAAAATATATCAAAGATTAACATCATCAAAAGGCTATGGAGGTACTACAGGATCAATAGGAGATTTCAAAGGTGATGGGCCCACTAGCTAGTTAATATTCCTTTTTTGTAAAAATATTGTAATTTTCAAAATAGAGAATATTTTTTTCTAAGGCATATGCTAGTCTATTAGTATATTTCCTCTAGGTTAGTCAAGCTTTAAAAGACAAGTGTATTCTATAAATTTTTTACGAAGGATAGTTTTCTTTATCTTTTATATAGTTATATTTTGTAACTGACTAATGTACTACCTTGTGTTTCTATAAAATGTAGTAATACCATGCTCTTAAGGGAGAGAATTTTGATTTTTTTTTTTGTATACTTAGATAAATTAATATAATCAAGGAGTTCTAAAAATATTATCCATATTTTATATGTCAATTTTTAACATAATTTTTCTCTTAATTGCTAGTTTTGTCTTAAATTTGAATTGCTTATTTGAATTTTGGGTTGCATTTTCTAATCACAAGGTTTTTAATTTGAGAAAATGCTAGATTAGTTAAAGGATCTTGGATTTTCTTCAATTCATTTTGAAATATATTTATATGTGCAAATTATATTTGATTATAGTAGTAAATCTTTAAAAGTAAACTCGGTTCTTGTGATTCTTTACATTATCCTTCAAAGTTTGCCTAGTATATAGTGAAATATGAGCTTAGATTGGATTGAATGAATACTCAATTTCAATTGATGCTATGTCATAATATTTGAGACTAAGATAGGAAATCAACCTTTTTATTTTTTGCCTTACCCTTCTCTTTACTCCCTTTTTTACACCAAAACACTTTAGTTTAAAATTCATTATAAATATACAAATAGATTAATTTGTATTGTAAGTTTGGATCATAATTCACTGAGTTAACATAGATCATCTACAATTCACAAGGAATAGACCATGATGGGTCCCAACCATCACTTATTATAAGTTTTTTGGAACATTAATATATATCTCTACTGTTATTTCACCATAGGTGACATCAAATTACCACAACCTACTACTCATGCTCTAAATTATTGGAATACTAAAATGAGAAGTGTTCCTTGAATACTAAGAACATCTATGGTGTATTTAGAGACATCAACATATAAGATCCCTAATTTGTTTTAGAACATGTAAGAACCTTAACCCTAATACTAATCATAAACCCTAAAACCTAAAAATGAAACCAATAAACCCATCAACCGTAATGTCTTTTAGTTTATGGGGTTAAAGGTCTTGGGTAATTTTTGAGTTTAGATGTTAGGGTTTAGTGTTTAAGATTTAGGATTTAGGGTTGATGGTTTAAGGTTTACAATTTAGGGTTTAGGTTTTAGGGAATATGGTTTAGAGGTTCAAGTTTTAGTGTTATAGCTCAGGGATTATAATTTAAGGCTTATAATTTATATTTTATGTTATAAGCTTTAGGATATAGGGTTTGGGGTTGTCGATTATGATGACATGTTTTATATTTAATTTTTTTGTGTCCTATTTTAAGGATTAGATTTTATGGTTTGGGATTTGGTGTTTGGGGTTAGGGTTTTAGGTTTCTAGTTTCAAATTTAAGGTTTAGGGTTTAGGGTCTAAGGTCTAAAGTTTTGGTCTTGGGGGTAATGGTTAAAGGTTTGGGGTTTGTAACTGATGGTTTAGTATTTAGGGTTTAGGATTTAGTTTTTGGGGCTTAGGGCTTAGGGTTTAATATTGGATTTTAATATTTATGGTCTAAAGGTAAAACCCTACTTATAGCCACAGTGCCTATGGATGGGTTATTTTTTTTCTATTTGGGTTACAAATGTTGAGATAAAGGGCTAGGGCATTTTGGATCTTCTCATGTTTTAAAGTTATTCTCAAAATTGTTTTGGGCCATGAGTATACATTATTATAATTTGTGACATTGACTTTACTCTAGCACATTTGATCCTTGTATTGAACTCTTTACGCGTGTGTGGGAATTTTTATAGAAGGTGGGATTTATCTCCCCTTCAACTCTGATGAATTACTTTGGATGTTTTTTCTAAAACTTGGTTTTTAGTACATCTAGGCTGAGTGTGAATATTCTAGATGTTGTTAGATCAGATCTAAAATCTCATAATGGCTTCCAAGTATATGTTTAATCAATGTGAAAATGGAAATAATGGATCAAAATGGTAGAGTGGTTTAGGGTTTAGGGTTTTGGGTTTTAGGGTTTAATGATTAGGTATGATGAGGGACAATGATGAATGATGATAGAGTGACTAGGTACACTAAGGGACTAATTAAGAATTATTGGGGATGATGAGCACCAATGAAGGAGTGATTAAGTATGATTAAGGATGATGAAGGTTGATGACAAAGTGATCATGGATGATTAGGGTTAATGAGGGATGATGAGGGAGTGAATATGGATGATTAGAAAAGATGAGGTTTGATGATAATATGATTAGGGAAAATGAGAGCCATTGAGGGAGTGATTAATCATGATTAGGGATGATGAAGGAGTTTAGGGTTTAGTGACTAGGAATTATGATGGGTGATAAAATATGATGATAGAGTGACTAGGTATGATGAGGGTTGATGAAAGAGTGATTAGGTATTATGAAGCATAATTAGGGACAATGAGGGAGTGATTAGGAATAATGATGCCTAATAAGGGTGTGATTATGATTTTTGTTTCAATGGATAGGGTTTAACGTTTAATTTTTATGGTTTGGTGTTTAGGGTTTACAAATTTGGGTTCAAGGTTTAGGTTTTAAATATGCCAGGGTTTAGTATTCAAGGTTTTGGGTTTTGGGTCTACAATTTAAGGCTTAGGGCTTAAGATTTATCATTATGGTTTGGGTTTTAGGATTTAAGGTTATTAGTTTTATTTATATTTATGTTTTGGGTTTGGTGCTTAGATGTTAGGTTTTAGGGTTTATCACTTCGGTTTTAGGGATTAATGATTTAAGGTTTATAGGTTCAGGGATTAGCATTTGAGGTTCAAGGTTTAGGGTTTAGGGTTTATGGTTTATTTTTTGGGTTTTAGGTTTTATGGTTTAGGATTAAAGGTTTATGATTTAGAAATTTAGGGTTTAGGGTTTATGGTTGATGGTTAAAGGTTCATAGTTAGGGTTTTAGGTTTATATATTAGGGTTTACAGTTTAATTTTTAGTGTTATGGATTAAGAATTATAATTTAGATTTTATCATTTGAGGTTTGGGATTTATGTTTTTTGTCTCAAGGTTTAAGGCTTGGGGATTATTGTTTAGGGTTTTGAATTTTATGGTTAGGGTCAGAGGTTTGGTGATTAGGGTTTAATATTTTGGTTTTAAATTTTGGGTGTCATATTTTAGGGTTTATTTTTTAGGGTTTGGGGTCTTATGTTTAGGTTTACAATTTTAGGAAACTAGTTTCATAGTAAAGGTTTAGGGTTCAGGGTTTTTATCTGTAGGGTTATGGTTAATGGTTTTGGATTTGGAATTTAGTGTTTAGTATTTATGTTTTGGTATTTAATATTTGAGTTTTAGGGATTATGGTTTAGGAATTAGGGTTTTGTGTTTAGATTTTAGGGTTTGGGGTTTATAGTTTTAGGTTTAGGGTTAAGGGTTTGGGTTTAAAATATGGGGTTTAGGAGTTAATGTTTAGGGTTTATTACTTATGATTTATGGTTTTAGGATTAGGATTAGGAGCTTATGGATTAAGTGTTATGGTTTAGGGTTTAGGTTTGAAGTTTAGGGTTCAAGCTTAGAGTTTAGGATTTAAGATTTAGAGTTTAGGGTTTATATTTTAGCATTTAGGGTTATAGTCTAAGAGTTTAGGGCTTAGTTTTTAGGGTGAATTTAGGGTTAGGGGTTTAGGATTTAGGGTTAGAGTACAAGGCCTAGGTTTTATAATTTAAGGTTTGGGGTTTACATCTTGTGTTTTAGGTTTTTGGGTTTGGTATTAATTTTTAGTGTTTAGGATTTAGGGTTTATAATTTTATTGATTGGGTATTAGAGTTTAGGGTTGGGATCTAGGTTTTGAATTTTAAGATTGAGGGTTTATGGTTTAGTGTTCATGGTTTAGGTTTCATTTTTTAGGGTTTAGGGTGTAGGATTTAGTGTTAAAATTTTATAATTTAGTGTTTACAGTTGATTGTTTGGGTTTTAGAATTTAGGTATTAATGTTTGGGGTTTATTATTTTAGGATTTATGTTATATGGTTTTTGGTTTGAGGTTTTATGGTTCTAGGTTTAATTTTTAGGGTTTAAATTTCAAGGTTTAGGTTTTAGTTCTTAGGTTGTTAGGATTAGGGTTTAGGGGTCAAGGTTTTGGGTCTTGGGGTTAAATATTTAGGATATAAGGTTCATGATTTTGAATTTTATATGATGGGTTAAATGTTTAAGATTGAGGGTATAAGGTTAAGTGTTTAGGATTTACGATTTTAAGTTTATGGTTTAGGGTTAATGGCTTACAGTTTAGGTTTTAAGTTTTAGGATATAAGGTATAAAGTTTAGGGTTTAAGGTTTTATGTTTAAATTCTAGGGTTTAGGGTTTATGTATTATTATTTTTGGTTTAGGGATAATGTAGTATGGTTAAGGGTTCAAGGTTTAGGGCTTAGAGTTTAGGGTATATGTATATGATTTATTACTCATGGTTTAGGTTTTATGGCTCAAGGTTCAAAGTTTAAGGTTTAGGGATCAATTTTCAAGGTTTAATGTTTAGAATTTAGGGTTCAAGGTTTGGGGTATAGTGTTAGTGATTATCTACATTCATGTCCAATATGAGTGGTTGTATCATGACTATAGGAAGATGTCATGTATGAGTGACCACATACCTACATGTAGTTTTAGGTATGTGGTAGATATAATGTATGAATAAATGTATCATTATTATATATGTTATAGGTTTCATGTTAGAGGCTAGTGTTTTATACATGATAATAGACGTATTGATTGAAAAACCCATAAATTATTTAAGAATTCATCCTATATCTACCTTAAACCCTTTTAAACAAATTAACCTAGTCACCTCTTTCTCTATATAGGTGATAATTCCCCCTATCCTTTCAAGATATGGATAAAATAATGTCCCCTCTTCTTTATCTATATAGGTGATAATTCACCCTTTCCTACTTTTTAATAATCCCTTAATAATAACCCCTCTCCTTTATCTCTTGATCTAATAATTCCCCATATAATGATTTAAAAGTTTGATAATGCCATGCTCCTTTCAAGATATGGCTCAAGTATTCAATTGGGTATTTGGTATTCAAGATATGGATTAGGTAAGATATATATGATAAGGATTAAATATGGGTTTTCAAGATCAAGATATGGATTGGGTATTCAATTAGGTAGGTAATATTAAATTAGGTGGGGTATACTCAAGTAGCTAGATAAATAAAAATAGGTAAGTAGGGGATAATCTAGTAGAAAAAGTAGGTAGGGAATAGTCAAGTATAGTAAGATAAGTATGGCATAGTTAATATCAAGATGTGGCATTTAGGTAGGGAATACTTAAGATCAAGATATGGCTTTGGTATTTAGTTAAGTAAGGCATGCATTCAAGTAGGTAAAGTATGTAGGGCATAGTCAAGTAGTTAAATTAGGTAGGGAATACTAAATTAAAATAAGTTAGGTATGGAATAGTTAAGATAAATAAATGGATTAAGTGTTTAGGTATGACATACTCATTGAAATCAAGATATGGCTTGATTATTAAATCAGGTAGGGCATACTCAAGTAGCTAAATTAGTTAGGGCATAATCAAGTAGGTAAAGTAGGCATGAAATCCTCAATGACATATATCTATTACATACATAACATGATTTGAAATTTCACTTATCATTGTATATTTTAGTCCTAAAATTATCAAAACTAAGTATTGACCAGAATGGATTTTGAAAAACTAACTTCTAAATGTTAACTCCCATAGCTATGTAATCAATTTTAGAATATGAAGAGTGGTCATAATTTATTATATTAAGTAAAATAAATTTAAAGTATAAGAATATAAAATTTGATATAAAAAAATTACACTTATTAATTTTTTTACTAAATATTTACCTAAATATATAGGGCTCAAACTCACTAACGAAAACACAAACCTATTATCATTTTAAAGGGCACACACCCTTTGTAGTTTAAATGGCATATGACTTTTAGGCTTAAGACCAACAAAGATAATATTTTCCATGATTTTTTAAAAAAGGACATATTCCATTACAATTTTTTTTTGTGTTTTTCATTTTCCTTTTTCACCCACTAACTTTGTGCATCTACCCATCTGATGCTTGAGAAATTAACTTGACTATCTTGGTTTTTAGTTGTTTTATTAACACAATCTTTAAGTATCATATCATAGTTTATAGGGTGTTTTCAAAGCTAAAAGGAATCAAAGTTGTGTCTAATCCATATTTTATGTTTTACTCTTCACCTTAAATTTTATTTAAAGTGATTATGTACATGATCTAATTTATGATTTATATGATTAACTAGGTTGGCATGTTTTTATTGTAGTGGGGTTTGTTTCCTATATTGTGTCTTAAATAGATTATCTCTCACTTAAAACATTTGTAGACCATAATGAAGTTCATTCTCTCCAAAATTCATCATTTCACTCATTTGGATCACCAATATAAAAAGTACAAGTCATTTTAGCCACATGGAGGTGATGTTAGCACAAAGATGTGTACAAAAGTTCTCAAGAAAGAATATCATTGATATTCATGCATGAATCACCATCATAGCATCCTAAAGGTGAATTAAATATATATATATATATATATATATATATATATATATATATATATATATATATATATATATATAAAGTACAAGTCATTTTAGCCACATGGAGGTGATGTTAGCACAAAGATGTGTACAAAAGTTCTCAAGAAAGAATATCATTGATATTCATGCATGAATCACCATCATAGCTTCCTAAAGGTGAATTAAATATATATATATATATATATATATATATATATATATATATATAATATCATGGGAAATAAGATCACTGAGAACCATCCATGTGTCACCATCCTAGCTTTCTAGAGGTGACATTAATAGAGACTTTTGTATGGATGATTCAGGGTAATCAAATCATTAATATTCATCCATGTGTCATCATCTTGCTAACCAAGAAGTGACATCATTATTAACCTTTGTATTGATAATTTTGGGAAAATCAACTACTGAGATACTTACACTTGTTACCATCCCACTCACCTATGGCCCTAAAAGTAAAATATAATAAATCATACCTCATCCATTAATAGAATGACATGTTTACTCTAAAGACAAGGAAGAAAAAAAAACCAACGCTAAGTACAAAAGAGAATAAAACAGACACATATAATATTAAGATGACTAAGCATCTAGGAACATACAAAAGAAACCACATGGAATTCAAAAGTTGAGAAGTCACTTTTATGAATTTCAAATGAAATCATGAGGAAGGAAAAATAAGTGAAAGTTGTAGCAATTAATTCACATGAAGAAATGAATTATTGAATTCAATTCTTAGATCCAACACAACTAAATAAATATAATTGAAGTTCCAAATCCAATTTAATCAAATTAATTTAAAACATATAAGTTCACATAATGAATCTAGATCTCTTTTACAATGAATAAAAATCCAATTTTTCATGGGACAAATATTTTTCAAACTACAAATTCAATGGTGGTCATAACTTATATTCCATTTTGATCTATATAATATATTATAGGTTTTATTGAAAATAGTAATACAACATTTGATTCAATGGCCCTAAATCATGAATTTAAACACTATTCTACCATTTGGGAGGTTGTCAAGGTAATCCATCCCTAAAAAGTTGAGGATCAATTTTACATATTCACTTAGAGATACATAGATGGGGTAATAGACATCAAAATAGTTGGTCTCCAAAATATAGTGGGCAAGCCTAAGGTAATGTAATGCATATATATCTTGTTTGATTTATCTATAAATGCAAAAAGTTCTATAAATTTTTTGCACTTTAGGCTAATCAAAATGCCAACTTCATATATCAGAGGCAATGTCAAGATGACATACATGAAAGATATGGTGAACACATGGTTTGTCAATAGAAATGTTAGTATTAAGTTGTAAAAATGAGCTGGTAACCCAAATAACATCATAGTATGGTGACCCTCATTTCTATTCCTATTAATGCCTTCAAGCCAGAGGTGAGAATTGTTAAGGCCCTTTTAAATAGAATATATGATTTTTTGACTATTTCCTAAGTTAATGAGATATGGGTCCATTTTTTGGACATGATTATAACATCCAAAAAAGTCATAAAAACTGGAGAGATCATCATCTCTAGCTTAATTCTTATAATTCATAATCTTGAAATTTTTCTTGATTAAAATTTTTATATGATGTCATACATAGTAGATGTTTTATATGTGATGGTCCACTCATCATTTTAGGAACCAAGGAAACTATAAATATAGTACCACTATAACATTATATGTAATGAATTCAACATTATCTAGGTGCATAGGTTTCAAAAAGAACATGATTAAGTTTATGGAAACCTTTTACGTTATGGTTTATCAAGCAATTTATGAAAATAATATATTGATATTTTTTGATCAAATAAATAAATATATTCAAAAATAGGTGAATAATATTGTTACCTCTAGTTCATATTAATATTAATATAAGGTATAAGAGAACACCCTTTATACCTAACAAAGATTGTGCCTAAAAAGGTTCCTAAGCAGGAAATTACTACTCAATTGCCTGATAGTGTTGACATTGAGTTAAGGAAGAAAAATTAAGTAGCCATCCATCCAACCTTCTCAGTATCGATTAGATGTAATACATAATATGGGAGCATATCCCATTGGTTGTGAATATTAGGATACATTATGGGTTCATATGGGAACCCTAAAAACACTAGGATCTAAGGAAAAATGTTAGTGAATACTTCAAAAAATATGAAAGAAAAATCTAGATCAACTATGCGCAGTAGGCTTATGACCATGACAGATATTTATGAATGTTGAAGATGATTCAGAAGTGGCCATTAGGATGTGTAGGTCCAAAATGTATATGATTATAATGCAAAGGATTGATTATGATCCTATCATCACTAGAGAGGACTTTAAGAAGATTGAGAAGTAGGAATGGGTTTCCAAACCTATCCACATACCTCCCCATTAGGTAGAAGAATAAATATAGGATCAATATGTTCTATATAGGGTATATCATGCTAAAAAGAGAGTGGAGAGTCCTCTAAATTCCCTTATACACATAGTTGATACTACCTCACCACATCACATAGTTTAAAAATAAAGGCCTGTAAGTTCCACGTGAAGTAGCTAGTATATTTATATGTTGCCTTTACCTCCACTAAACATTGAATAGTAGGTAACTCATACTTAATTATTGTCTCAAGTAGATATTAATCCTTATTTTTCACCACTAGTAACATTATCCTATCCTAATAGATAGATAATTTCACCATTCATAATTCTTTTAGTGATGAGTAATCTCACCACTTCATCATCACCTAAAAATGTCATTCCTTCATTTTTAACTCCACATATTACTAGGAAAATCTTTAATACTACCAAAAAAAATACATACGTATACAAGTAATCCCAATACCCCACATTTTTCTCCTTAAAAGGTAGAAGTAAATGAATAACTTGAAGAATAACCTAAAGAGAGGAAAGATAGAAGAAGGGTACATAAATATCAGACCTTATCATGGTTTGTGATAGATAAGAGGAAGAAAAAATAATGGCCAATGAATAAGATCAAGTCTTGAGACCAAAATTTAAAAGTCATGGTCTATCAATGAGACAATAAAATAAATGTAGAAGATGAATGGTTTTTAAGTAAAGCATCAATTTAATGGGAATAAATTTTATATAAGGATGTGAAGAGATTAACCAAAGGGATGATAACTCGGTATCTACTAAACTATTTTTAGATAGAAAGGGAGCTGTGATGGGAGAGGCATAGTCACAACTAAAAGCTATAGTACAAGGTCTATTCCCAACTACATCTCTAATATGTCCACCTTAGATTACAACAATGTTAACTATAGTAGATAATACTCTAGTTATTCCTCATTTGGTTGTAAGTACTCCAATTCCACATTCTTTGGAAACTTCTTCAACTTTTGTAATAATAATATAAACATTATTTACATTGTTTATATTATTTAGGCCAAATAACCCATACCTAGGCTACTAATACATTACTGATTTTTCCCATCCTATCCAAGCATGTTACTTTGGATCCTATGGCCACTACTGATATAATTATTACTAACTATTTATAAAATCTATTAAACACCCTAGTGACCTAATCATTTTTTACTAGAACCAGTCCTCAGTTCCCTAAGCCAAGTGAAGAGATACATTTTAAAAACCTAGTGTCTGCCTCTATTTTTGTATACACAAGTCACACCTCCCAATCCATCTACACAATTATAAATTATTATTGTCTGAGACACATAATTATAAACACCTACAATTTTAGTGCACAAAATAGAGGGGAATGTCAAATACAACATAGATACACTAGTCTAGAAGGAGGTTAATGGTTGAAGGAAGGATAGTCCTCATTTTATTATAATAATGACATCCTTCCCAAAGGATATACTACTTCAAGAGAAATCAGCTTCAACTACTCAAGGAGATAAACTAGCTAAATAAGTCCATAAAGCACAACCAACTAAACAAACACCATCTACAAGGCATACAAAATAAAGAGAGAAACAAGTTACATTGAATATTCATTAATATATTAGAAAAATTAAACAATAATAATAAAATATAAGAAAATACTTGGTAATAACTAATAAACTTACAATTAAGTTCCATTTTGATAGATAAAGAATCACTTTGATAAAAGTCAAGAGGAAAATTGTAGTTGTTAAGGGATAAAAAATAGAGTTAGAGTAGAGAGAAGATATCTTATCTCTAAATAAGATAAGGAATGTGAATCCTTTAGACCTAGATAGTATTATATAATACCCTCATATTTTTGTATATTAAACATGAGTGGTAATCAAGGAAATGTTTATAAGTTTTGATAAAGCAATGTAGAGTTAGCCAAAGGTGAGTACCATATGCCCCCGCAAAGAGATAGTGGATAATTTATAAGGTATAGATGGGAAGTTATTTTATACAATTGGTTAAATAGGGTCCATAAATTTCACCTCCCAAACCAAATGGGGAGATATTATTCAAGTATTTAATAAAATAAAATATATTGATAGCATAATGCATTCTATAAGCTAAGATACAAAAAATAAGGCTTATGCCCACTTCAATTTTATGATAGCATTCAAATTTACTTGGGCACAAAATTATAAAACTAAAAATAAGGAAATTTTAATTTAATGACATCAAGAGATGAGGGATCTGGTCCAATAATTTTTAAATCAGGAGACAAAAGCTATCTCTATCCTGATTGACTTAAGAGTCATTCAAGTAGACAATCCATAGGGGAAATTAGTGCCTAAGACCATTTTCGAGAATATTAATCAAGCATAATTGTGTGTAAACTAAATCTATAAGTGATAATAAAATGAAATAATATAAATCTAAGATAAATTTAACCTAAGATGATCAATAAATAGAGAAAACTAGTAAACACAAACTTTATGTTTCAAATGTGCAAGATTTTTCCATTACGATGAAAACTTAATTTGATATTTAAAAATGTGGTGCTCACTCTTCCAATGCAAAGGATAATGGGAAAAATTTTGGTGTAAAATTAATTTTTTATTCACTTTGATTCCCTTGTGAATATAACTCTATTTGCATAAGTTTGGATTCTTCAAGATTCAATTTCAGGACTCATGATTCAAGACCCTTGAAAATGAAGAATTTCAAGTTTATTTATAGATTTATAGAGGAAGATCCAATTATGGAGGATTATTTGGATTTATTAAATAATAAAAATAATCAATTGTGGATAATGAATCCTCACCCATGATGATGAAGACTATTTCAAATGGTTGAGAGAAGCATGGGATTAGTTAGCAGAGTCTATAGGAATAAGTTAAAATTCTTTAAAACTCAAGGTATGAGTCATAGGAGGTTCATAAAGTTATAGGTTTGGTTAGGATTAGGGATAAAAGTGTGGAATATGTTTTTATGAATCATAAAATTTGGATTTTATATTTAAAATAAGGATTTAAAGTGTGCATAATTGACTAATTTGACTTATTCAATTATTTAAATTTGGAGGGGTATGTGATGAATTAATTTAAGAAGAAATAATAATATGTTTTGGTGCATTTTGACATTAAATGAAATTTAGGTGTCTAAATTTTACCCTCTTTAAAATAGTGTTGTGAAGCTATATTGTTTTGTAGAATACTATAAGAAGTAGAGTGTTGATGATTAAAAAGGAAAAATTTGCCCCAAATTAATGAAAATTAGTGTGATGATTCCCCTTCAAGGGTTTGTGCTAGAAAGTGGACAAACACTCAATATTTATAAAAAGAGGAAATGAAATAAGATATTTGAAGTAATGATAAATCAATTTACTATATAATTGATTTCATACTTGAAAGATGTTGGTTGTGTAATAAGATTACCCCTAGTTAATTAAAATTGGAGTATGGATTTGAAAAACAAGAGGTCAAACATTCATAAATTGCGTTCTTAGTGATTTGTTAATGATGCATGGGTCAATTGAGTAGTTATGGGAATGATATATCATAGAAATAATAATCTATTAATCTATAAATAGAAAAAAGGTATTGATTTACAAATGATTATATTTATTTTATGTAGATATATTATTTAAATATTTTAAAAATAAATTTGAAATGAATTGATTTAATGTATTTAAAATTTTGAAAAATGGATGAAGAGTGAGGTGGATTAAGAGATGGGGGGGGATATTCAGTAGTATAGAAGAATACAAGTAAAGTAATTGGGGATTATAAAATTATTTATGCAATTTGACTATCAAGGTAAATTGATAAGAATTATGATTTGAGAGATTTTATTTGAGACTTGTGAAGAAACATGTACCATATTCCACACTATGACCACTAAGCAGAGCAAGTGAGGAGATTACAGAGACCTAAAAGGAGAGGGCTTCTAATAAGTGAATTTAATTTTGACATTTTTTACATTTATTAGCATTAACTAGGGCTTAAAATTAGTAGAAATGAAATCTATGTTATCAAAATGATGATTTTAGCATCAAAATCAATGATTTGATTGGGGTAAATAATGATTTCACCAAATAGGGTAGTGAATTTGTAGAACAAAGAATTTTTTTTCATTTGAGGTGAAAAGGGAAATTTCACTATTTTTAGTAGTAGAAAAATCATTGGGTATAAAAATGATTTTGCTCAGGGTAGCAACCTTTTTTTGAAAAGGGGTTAAAAGCAAATTTTCCAAGATTAATAACAAATTTACAAATTGTAGGAGCAATTTTATTCTATATGGGAATGAAATAATAATGAAAAATATGGAATGAATGGAAGATGTTTGTGTGATTTTTGTTTTTCTATTTCTTTTTTGAGTATTTAAAATGTAGTAATAATTATAAATTTAATGTTGAGTAAAATTAATTAAATGCTAACATTTATGATTTGCAAGAGGTATTACTAGTGTTGGTGACATGGGAGCAGAGATTTGTAGCTATGACGTAGATGGTGAGCTTCAAAGAGTACAAGTTTGGTGTGTTAGAGGCAAGTAAACCATATTATAATGTATAAATGCTAAAGGTTTTAGAAGATAGAGCTTTATTGATAACACTTGTAGAGAGATGATAGAGTGAGACCAATACATTTCACTTGCCTACATAGGAGATGATTATTACACTAGAGAACTATATCAAATTCTTGGTATCCTGATATGAGGTAGACATATATACCAGGGATAGGGTCCATATGAGATTACATTATACTATATTTTTTGTGATAGGTTGATTCTTATTATTACAGGTGGGATTGATGTATATTATTGTACCAATTTAGAGATGGATTCTCTGACTATCATACTCATGGATATTATCATCGGCATTTTGGTTTCTAAAAAAAGCAACAAGATATGTCCCATCAGTCTGTTATATGTGATTGAAGATAAGATGGATATGGGGAGATATTTGCATGGGGTACATGCATGTTACCACATTTATACCATGATTTACATCATTTTATGTATTCAGGTCAAATAGATATTGGCCCATCCACATTACTACATGTTCAGTGCTAGGAGAACATTATGATTGAGCAACCATTTTTGCATATGATCACATGGGCTGATGATGAGCCATAGGAATATGATTATTAGGACACATAGACCACACTTGGATGATCTCAAATTTTATAGGAGGGCTATGGATGCGTTAGGTGATGACTAGATCACCTAGAGACCTTACAAGGAGATTGTGTTTAAGTAGCCACATGATGATATTCACATGTAATATATGATAATCCCTTATTAGATCATTGATATACATAATTATATCATAAAGAGATATCCCCCAGATAGGGTGATGAGATAGTTCAATGTGAGGCAACATATACTAGTTGGGCCACATGTATTCACACATTCAACAAGGGAGAGACCATAATGGGGTATGACTATTGATCCAACCATTACCGATCATAGTTGGACATAGTTATAAAATTTTATATGGAGTGATTAGAGAGACATAATTGATGCAAGAGTGGTGGATGGGTATATAGATTGGTGGGTTTGATAGAGACTAGTGAGATTGACTATTCCATACATACTACTAAGGATGTGTAGGTATAGGTTGGTGGATATCTTGAGTAGATAGCCATGAGGTATAGGTTTAGGATCCTAGATCAAGAGGGCTATGACTAGAGGTAGAGGAAAAACATGAGGTAGAGGATGTCTATAGAGGCTAGCCAAATTCATTATGTGTAGATCATAGATATGGAGGACATTAAGATTTTGTACTAAGTAGGAGTTAAAAAGGATGTTGATACAGTGATGGACCTTGATATAGAGCAAAGGGTTTGAGGAGACACTCCATTAGTAGAGGTGGAGAGTGAGGATGATGATGATACAAGATAGGATAATACCATGAGAGTAGAACATGACACCTAGATACATAGAGGGGATTTGGTTAGTTCTTCATATGATATGAGATATATAGAGGAGAATGCACTTATTGACAAACTATGAAAGGAGATTATATCTTAGGATAAAAATATTGATGGATTACATCAAATGATTTCTAGGTTATAGGGTATGGTCAATGATAGAGAGGATCATACTACTGAGATCAAATGATTACAGTTTGAGGTGGATAAACTATATGGTATTATAGATGGGATGGATGGGGATGTCATGGCTATAGGATTGATTACACAAGATGTAGAGACATAGACTCTAGATTATACTGCATTGACATAATGTTACAAGTAGGAGAGGGACACAATTTAGACTAAGATTATAGAGGCTACAATACTTTTAGTTGGAGAGGGGTAGATAACCACTTTGGATAGATTGATGAGGCCCATGGAGTAGGCCACATATTATAGGATACTATATGAGGAGGTTATATATCAAGATCAAAGGGCACCATATTTTAAATAGTACTCTGTGAGATGGTTGGTTTAGTTGGTGGAGTTAGAGAGGTTATTGGGATAGGTAAAGTGTGTGATGGGTCATCCATGAGGCACACCATGATGTGTAAAGATTTTCCTAAGACTAGAAACTTCATCTAAGGGATAGGATGAGACATAGATATAGGGCATATTTGATGGATGGATTCATCAATGTATACATATTTTGAGATGTATATTTTGTAAAATCACATCACACACACACACACACACACACACACACACACACACACACACACACACACACACACACACACACACACACACACACACACACACACACACACACACATATTCATGATGATTTATGGGACTGTGTACTATGTAGTGTGGACATTAATGGAATTTTTATTTTTACATTTATTTATGTATGATTCATAGATATATGGATATATGGTATCACTGATTATATTTCCTACATTTTGATTTACACTAGCATGTTTTAACTCTTTTAGCATTTTATTATGGATGTATGACTTATGTAATGATTGGGTGATGTGTATGGATATATAATGTGACATAGCTACATATATTTTGTTTTTTGTTATTTTTATTTGATTTCCAATAGTAATTGAGCTTTGAACAACCTAATTTTTAATATAACATAAAACACATTAACACCAATGATATTGAATAATCATGATGAATGTTCATGTTTTAAGCATATGAACAAAAAGAAAGAATAAATTGTGTAAAATAAAAGTACATCATGATATATTCAAAACCATACTATGTATGCATTTCAAAAAATAATCTTTGTTAAACATACAAAAATAATAAGTAACAAGATATGAAAACAAAAGTAATCTAAATGATTGTAAAAATGACAATGTAAACAAATGTAGTCTAAATGATTGTAACATATACAAAATTAAAATTGAAGGAATGTTAAGCAAGAATGACACACATACCTAAATAAAGAGTAACTCAAAAACTAACCAAAATTGATAAAATAAAGGAAAAGAACCATTTAAATGACTAAAGCTAAAATGAAGTGAAATAACCAACTTAATGGCTAAGTATAAAGAAATGGATAAAAACAACCAAGTGAATGGTTAGAGATAGAAGACAAATAATACAAAAATGAAAACAAAAAAAGAATGTAAAAATTTGAAAATTTGTAAATAAAGACAATCTAAATAAGAACTAGACAATTGTAGCCAAGAACGAGGCTAAGAAATAAACAATCAAGGGAGAAGGATAAGGATAAGTTAATCCATGTTTAGGGAAATAGATGATGGGGAAGATGGTTGATGAGTTAACCCTAGAGACCCCATGTCTCTAAGTGTTGCCTATATAATCCACCTTAGACAAAGTCTATGTGGGGATATCAGGCTAGATGCAGTTCTCCCAATATGAGACGTGATGAAAAAATGGATGATTGATGAAGTGTTAAATGTTTTAGTGAAAAGGATGTTCGAGTGACCCATTGAAAAATGAGATAACAATGTGGAATATAGTTTAAAATGGTAAATGTGTTGAGATTGATGTTTTTGGAATGTTTTTTTGTTTATTTATGGTATTTTTGTTTTGATTTTTGATTTTTTTGTATTTTTGACACAAGGAAAATAATAGAGGGTTTTCCAATATCATGAGCAAGAATGTAAGTTCACATATAGGAAGGACAACCCTGAACTCTAGCATGTTACAGGATAAATGACTAAAAAATGACAACATGATAAACTTGGATGACTGGAAAGTATGCCCATAAGTAACTAGGGTAATTATAGATAATGGTTTACACATAGTGCCAGAAGCTTGGTTTTCACTATGGTACTTATTCAAAGCACTAGTAAAGTAGTTTTCACATTTGGACAATCTATGTACACAATTTTTTTGCATTTTTCATTTGATTCTTTTATATATATTTATTTGATTTTTCTCATCTATGATATATAAATACCAATATATAGAATCAAGTTAAGTCATAGAATATTTTAATCTGCATGATTTTCATAGGTTCATCAAGCTCCTCTCCATCTTTTGTGGCTAGTTTGTAGGCTCCTGATCCATATTTATCAATAATAATGTATGTACCTAACCACTTAAGTTCCAATTTTCCCTTCTTATCTCTCTTATAAGTGTTTCACTCATTCTCCTTGAGGATAATATCTCTGATTATAAATTACTTGGCTTTAATCCACTTATTATATCTATGACAAAGGTGATTATGATAAAGTTGTAGATGGTTTAAAGCATTGAGTCATTTATCATCGAAGAGTTCGAGTTCATTTAGGCATGAAATTTTTTATGATTCTTCATTTTTTATTTGTTGTAATGATAGTTACAAGGATGGAATCTCAACCTCTATGGGAAGAATAGACTCACTATCATAAATGAGGGAATAAGGAGTTACCCCCATGGATGTGTAGATACTAGTGTGGTATACCCAAAGGGTAGGATATAATTGAGTATTCTAGTCATGACAAAATTCATTAACAATTCTCTTAAGAATGCATAAAATATTTTTATTTGCTGCTTCAACTTGGCCATTTCCTTATAGATAATAAGGAGTCGACT
Source organism: Torreya grandis (assembly GCA_037957365.1). Taxonomy (NCBI): domain Eukaryota; kingdom Viridiplantae; phylum Streptophyta; class Pinopsida; order Cupressales; family Taxaceae; genus Torreya; species Torreya grandis. The sequence continues at coordinate 3,227,976 of JARHVA010001005.1, read as the reverse complement.
ATATGTGTTTGATATGATAGGTTTGACAAAGAATATTAACATATTTATTTTTGATAGATTTACCATTATCAAAAATAAGAGTGAAATGAATATTGAAGTGATAGACAATATGGTTAATGATAAACTTGGAAATTTTCTTTCTAGTCACATAGGTAAGTGGCATTACCTCAAATCACTTGGTAAAATACTTTGTTATAGTTATAATATGTTTATGTCCATCATAATAACTAGGATTGATTTTCGTAATGAGTTTTAACTCCCATGTAGAAAATGGATAATTTATTATGATAGGTTGCAATGCTTATGAGGGACTATGAATAAGATCTCTATGTTTCTGATAGGGTACACACTTTTTGACATAGATGCATGAATCATATTCTATTGCTGGTCAATAATAACCTAATAGGAGAAGCTTTTTCATAAGGACCATACCACTTGAATGTGATCCATGAATTCCCTCATGAAATTCTCTAATTACCAAAGTAGACTCTTTAGAATTTAAATAATGTAGAAACATTCCATCATCATCTGGATGATATATGCTTTTTCCAAGGATTATATAGCAGGATATGCATTGAATAAAGGTTTTGCATTAGTAGAGGATAAATTAGATGGGATGGTATGGTTATGAAGGTATGTATAGATATCAGAGTACCATGGAGAAGTGGAACCAACCACCTTACTAACCATTTCTAAATTTGGCATATCATAAGAAGGTATCCTTAAGTACTCAACCATAAATTTGTTATGTTTTATACTCAAATATAGTAAGGATTCAATTGTTGCCATAACATCTGTTGCTCAATTATTTATTATTGGTACTTGTTCGAACTAGATGTACTCAAAGGATGATTTCAATTTATCCACCATTCTCTTGTAAGGGATTAGTTTATCATCATGGGATTGAAATTCATTAGTGTCTTGATTGATGATAAGCTTGGAATCACCAAAAATAAGGAGATGTTGGATTCCCCACTAAATTACCATCTTAAGGTCTGATATGAAACCTTCATATTCTTTTTTGTTGTTTATACAAGGGAATTCAATCTAGAATTATTTATGAATACAAAACCCATCAGGTGTTACCAACAAGATACCTGCTCCCGAGCCATGATTTATAAATGAACCATCAAAGAAAATTTTCCATACTAGGGATTCAGCTATAGATATGATTGTGTCATATATAAATTTTGCAATGAGAGGTGTTTTTTCATTGATTGGTGTTTCTTCTAGTACATTTTCTATAACTTTTCCTTTGATTGATTTTTGGTTAACATACTCTAAATTAAACTCACTAAGAAGCATAACCCACTTAGCCATCCTACCTATTAGAGAAGTTTTAGATATGAGATATTTAAGAGGGTTAATTCTAATGAAATTTTTTGTTTGATTGTTAAACATGTAATGCCATTATTTATAGGAATAAAAAATAACTCAAAGACAAAAATTTTCCATTTGAGAGTAATTTAGCTCATAGGATATCAATGTTCTACTCAATTAGTAGAGTGCTCATTCTTTCCCATGATCATCATGATGTGTTAACAATGCTCCAAGTGCATATTGAGTAGTTAAGATGTACAACAAAAAATGTTTACTTTCAATAGGTGACATCAATACTGGCGGGTTTGATAAATAATTCTTGATGTTTTTAAATGCTTTTTCATAATTCTTGGTCCATGAAAAATGAGTTCCTTATTCAAAAAAAGGTGAATGGATGACACATGTCTGTAAGCTAAGATATGAATCTTCTGATTACCTATATTTTCTATTGTATACTTCTAAGCTATTTAATAGTTTTAGGTGGAGACATATCCATGATAGATGAAACATTTTAAGGATCAAATTCAATGCCATAATGTGAAATAATGAATCTTAAAACTTTCTTGATGTTACACCAAACATACATTTATTTGGATTTAACCTCATGTTGTATTCTATCATATGCTAAAAAATATGATGAATCACCTGAATGTTATCTATCCTAGATTAAGACTAATCCATAATATCATCTACATAGTCTTCCATAATATCATTAACCATGTCATGAAAAATAATGGTCATTTCCCTATGATATGTAGCCCCAACATTTTTCAAACCAAAAGGCATCACATGATAACAAAATGTCCCCCATGGAGTTGAATTTTTTTTTATGTTGATATTTGATAACAATTTTTTATCTCATTATATGTTGAAAAACCATCCATCAAGGATAGCATATCATGGCCTGTGATTGAATTTAAAATCATATCTATGTTAGGTAATGAAAAATCATCCTTAAGGAATGCTTTATTTATATCATACAAGTCTATGCATACTATAATACCTTAAGGTTTATTTGATATTGGTATAATGTTTGATATCCAATCTGAGTAGTTAATGGGGTATATGAAACCAACTGCTAACTATTTCTCTAATTATTCCTTTACCAATAGCACAATCTTGGGATGCATTTTATGGAGCTTCTATTTTAATGGTTTTGCATTTAGATGCACTAGAAGGTGGTGAAATACCAATTTCAAATCTAATACTATCATATAGACATAAGACCATGCAAATATGTTAGAAAAATTACAAATCAGTAGTGTAAATATATCCCTTTCCACATGATTGAGTGATAAAGCAAGTTTTACAATTTTGGGATCATCTTCGGTGCTAATTTTTATAGGAATGGTTTCTTCAACAAGTAGACTTGATTCATATTTATAATATATTTTTGGTATAGGAAGATGTAAATATTACTCAAATTCTTATTTTCTGGATGTAGAGGTGGAACTAATAGAGTGATATAATTTATGTTCCCTAAAGTATGTTGAATCTACTAATTGTATTAGAAATCCTTTCTTATGGTCACCTACTAGAATTTTATATCTTTTTTGCAAGGATTCAAATGTAGCTTCATCATTATAAAAATTATCTAGTTGAGGTATGGATGGTTGGTCCGATTGGATGAGATATAGTTATGCAAGGTCAAGTGTGAAGATGATGTTTTATGGAAGAATTTTGTAAGGGATAGATCTTCAAAAAGGGAATGATGTAACATGCATCATTGTCCAAAGAATCATCTTATGAATCAATAGAAGAGTCACTTTGGTTAAGTGTAATAAGTACATTAATTAGATTAAAACCTATAACATAATTCACTTCATTTTCTTTTAGTGTTATAGGTTCAATGACACCTTCGTCATGGAGGCCAAGACCTTTGCCTTTATAGTTAATTACTTTGCACATGATGGATTTTGCAATGGGATACTTATTGGTGGAAAATAAAGTAGCTAATTAGTCATAATAAAGCTAAGAAGAATTTTAATCATTGATATTTTCATTGGAAAGAATGCCTCAATAAATTTTGTCTGATCAAACTTCTTCACCATTCTTTTATCCTTTATATGGTGGTCTAACATATTCATTTAGATTTGCATGTATTGTGATTGTGTAAAATCCTAAATGATTTACTCATTCATGCCTCAATCAATGATTTTAAAATGGGAAGAAATGGATGAGGATCATTTGTTGGTGGATGGTGAGTTGGATGTTTTCTCTAATAGAATGATTATTGGAGGTTTTCTTAATTGATGGTTGATTCGAAGCTTGTTTGGATAATGTATTTGAATCTTATTTAGAGGGTTGATTAGATGTTTCATTGGTTAATAATTTTTCAATGGATACTAAGGGAGTTGGTGTATTAATACAATCACCAAGGGGAGGTGTTTAAAATAATCTTTCAGGATTGGCATAGTTTTCAAGTGAAGGATAATCTTCAATAGGGGTAAAGTTATCATATGTGTCTAGTAGATAGTTTGATTTTTAATATTTTCCTTCCAATATCTTGTAATATTGGAAGGTATGAGGATCACTTTGTATAGTTACTTTCATTTCTTCATGGGAGATTTCAAACATTTGTGAAGAGTGTATGGGATGGTGTTTATGAAATGAATCCATAGACATCCAAGGAGTATATTATATGGTAAATCAAGATCGAGAACATGACCAAGAGTTTAATTAATGATGGATCCTATCATCAAAGGAAGATGGATTATGTTGTTAGACTGGTGCTCATTATTATCATATACATTTATGGTAATGATATTTGCTTCTAATGTTATTATTGGATACTTGAGATTTTTTGAGTCTTATTGTACATAGATTAAGATCTGAACCATTATTTATTTTTAAAAAAATTACCTTGTGACTTGAAATAGTAGCCTTTATATAAAATGGGAGGTTATAGGAGAAACATCTGAATGATCAAATGTTACTTGATTATTTATTACTAGAGAACCTATTAATGCTTGGAAATTTCTAGGATTAATGTTTTAAGGGACATTAAACTCCTAGATAACTTTATATAAAATATATTTATACATAGAGGATGTATTGAGAAGGTATAAAATTGAGATATTGACTAGTGTTTTGTCAAGATGGTCAATAATGTTATACTTATGTTTAACATTAGAGGGATATGCACTCAATAGGGTAAGCATTGTGCATCTTGTGGTGATGGTACATTGATATTTTGGTGAAGTATTATTTTTTACATGTCTTTACACCATATAAATTCTATTTATTATGAAATTAAATAGATGAACAACTTGATTAACATTACTTGATTCTAGTTGATTTTGTTTTTGCTTACCTTTACCTTGTTCATGATTAGTGAATGGGTCTTGGTATATACCTAATTTTTGGTTATTATTTTGTTTAGATTATGGTTTTTAAACTTATATGTCACCTCTATCAATGAGGTCTTGAACATAGTGCTATAAATTCATACATTGATTTGTTGAATGCCATCTAATCCGATGATATTCAAAATATTCATCCTCTTTGTACCAATCAGGTTTAGGAACATTTTATTCAAAGGGTTTTGTGTTTGGCCATAAAATCATGTTCTCATGAGCTAAATTTTATAGAAAATCTCATAAGTGTCACCCAATTGAGTGAACTTACATTTAGGTCTCCCTTGTTTTAGTTTCCCACTAGGAATTGTAATGCTGAGAGTTCAATGGTTGTATGTTTATGTTTATGGGTTCTGAATCTATTTTACATTAGTTGCACTATTTCCAACAAGATTTTTAATTTTGGAAAATAATTTTAGTTTTTATATTATTTTTGAGGAATTTTTATTATTTGGTTTAAATATTTTGATTACAACTCTATTAATCAAAGTTATTCTACTTGAAGTCCTTTTTCAATAATCTCATCAAAATATCTTAGGAAAAGAACTAATAAGTGATTGTTTCTACTCAAAATTTCGCTTTTCAGATTTAAGAGAAAGAAGAAACTAAAAAGATAATGGACAAGGCATGGGAAGTACCTGGACTAAAGATTGCGCACCGTAAATCCAGACGCTTGTGAGCACTCCTCTTTGGCTGTGGAGGAATGACACCTGCAAGAAAAAAAGGAACTTGGACAAGAAAATGTTAGATAGGTAAATGGTGGGTTGCCAGGCGAAAGCCTGTTCCCAGAAGTATGAGAACTTCCTTAAGGGAGGTCAACCCACTATTTGATAAAGATAAAGGACTGGTAAAAAGATAGAATGCTAAAAAGGACTGAAATGATAGCAAACTGAAAGAGAAAAGGAAGCAAAGGCTTACCTGGAAGGAGTTGTCAAACTGGTCACAGTCGCCGGCGTCGGTGGTCCTACCGGCATTGGTTGTCGGGTCTGCCGACGTCGGTTAGTCTGCCGACGTCGTTGGGGGTAATGACCGGCGTCGGTCGGGGCAATGGCCTCCAGACGGGTTAGGGCAGGGTCTGGTCTGTGGACGGTTCGGGCTTGGTCTGAGGTCTGGTCTGTGGACGTGTCTGTGGACGGGTCTGAGTCTGATTTGAGGCAGTCAGGGGGTCTATGTAGGGGAGTCAAATGGACAGAAAGGGACAAAGAGATAAAGGAGACCAATCAGGGAGATAGGAATCTGGGTCTGTCTGGTTTGGTTAATAGTGTGGGGGGTAGAAGAGCTGAATCTAGTTTAAAACATGATGACTAGAAAGCATAAAGCAAATAAACAGAGTACTTACCTGTGCCCTGCTGAAGAAGGTGTTGATCTTGGTGTTGATGTTGCCGGATGTGAAACCTGTTGCTGATGAAGATTCCATGTTGTTCACCTGTAGAAGATTGCTGTGTACCTGAGGGAGAGAGAGTCAGATTGATTGGTAGAGAGATTGCTGATACAAGGGTTTGATGCCAAAGATTCAAGAGTCGGGATGCGAGAGCTAGAGACGCAGAGAAGTCAGGAGGAGCCAAGCGGAACTAGAGAGAGAGATAACGGTGAAGAAAACCGTTATGAAGGGTGCTGACACCGGTAATATCACCGACGTCGGCCGAAGGATGACCGACGTCGGCGGCTGAAAGGCTGGAGAAAGGCTAAAAATAGCCTTTCATCCATTTCCCAACGGTCGGGTCAAATGAATCGGAGGGTGAAACGGTTGACGGGGGTTAAATGGGTGAGTGAAGAGATTGGAATGGGAGTCTAAGGCATTAAATGGCCATGTGGGGAATGAAGGGGATCCAAGGAGGGTATCTTAGGGTGGCGAGGTGGCAAGGAGAAGGAAAAAGGGACCAAGGGGAGAGAAGAAGACCAAGGGTTAGACACTTTTTAGGTGTCTACATTTGCCCCTTTTTGTCTTGTTGGTTGTTCTGGACGAACTGCAAGACAAAAACAGGGAGTGGTTGCCCAAGGAAAAGGATGATGTGGATTGCCCCGAAGTATGGATGAGGTATTCCCCCTCAAAGCGGGAGTCGAGGGAAGGAACCTGATATCGGGTGCTGATTTGACAAAAGGTGGATGAGAAAGAAAAGAAGTGAGTGAAAACGCTGCAAAAGTCGTGATTGCGTGCATACCACTGCACAAGATGGTCAGGTCAAAAGTGTCACAGGTTAAGGGTCAAGGAGCACCAAAATTGAAGTAACCGGGCCCCAGCATTTAGTCGTCTGCTGATCGGGTCACTCAATCTAAGCTGAAGCTCCAAATGGTCATCGTGTTCCAGGTATCCAGGGCTCAAGAAGTGCTCCCAGAAACATGAAAAAGCCACAAGTAGTAGGGATCAACTGGCTCATGATCCTATACTTGTGAAGGGTCAAAAATAGTCTGTGGACAATTCTGCTAACCAGCCGTGAGGTAGCACACACGCAAAAACAACTAAGGCAACATTGGCTTGGAAGTGGTCGAAGGTCGAAGGAGATACGCATGATCTCCAATGGTCATGGGTCAAGAGGATGGATGGACGAAAGGATGCGGCCGAGCTAACCCCAGAAGACCCCATGTCAACTGAGTGCTGCCTACATAGCCCTTGTGTGAAGGGCCTCAGGCCGATGTAGTTCTCCCTAAAAGGGAGGAAGGGTCAGAGGGATTGATTGGTCTTGGTCAAAGTTGATGATTGGTCTTGGTTAAAGTTGACGGAGTTGGTCGTGATAAGAGTCAAAGAAGAGAAGGCTTGTCCATCATAGAGACGAACAAATGGGGGTGGTCGAGCTAACCTCAGAAGATGTGGTATCTGAGTGCTGCCTACATAGCCCTGGTCATAGGGCCTCAGACCAATGTAGTTCGGACGAATTGAGAAGATTGGTTGATGATTGGATTTGGTCAAGCATCGAAATGATGAGGCTAAGATGAGGATAAAAAGATGCTACATATGGTGTATTCTGTAGAATTGGTCGAGAGTCTTTCATCCCTAGCAAGTTTCCATAGTCGCGATGGATGTATGCTAAAAATGAATGAAGGTCTATTTATGCTTCAGCAAGTATTGGTTTATGCTTAACATAAATTGGGTCTGGTCGGTAGTTTCCATGTGTATTGGTGTCCATAGAAACTATGTGAAATGGTCTAGGATGATGCCTGATGCCATGTTGAAAATGGTGAAAATGGCTGGGTTGGAAATGTTGAAGTTAGCTGGGTTGGAAATGAGTTGACAATTGATGTGATCAAAGTGTAGAGAAAAGGTGAAAGGCAAATTGCTCTTTCATTGACAAGGACCAGAAAGGAAGCATAGATAGGGGTTATAAGAACAAAAAGCCCCGTTCATGCATCACGTCATTGACCAGTGTTGAGTTAGAACGGTAATCGAATCACTTTGACATTAAAGTGAGCTCGAAGTCCCTTGAGCAAGTGATAGGAGGAGGATAGGGTAACCCAATTTAAGAGCAGGAATAACCGTGCCCCTTTTATAGGAGACCCTGAGACAACTACAAGCCAAGTCCGTGACTCGTTTTTTTTTTTTTTTTGGTGCAGGCTGATCGATGCGGGAAGCCTACATAGAGATGTCTTTTGATGTAATGGTCAGTTTGTGAAGCTGATCAATGCGGGAAGCTTCTAAGAAAAGTGCTGTTTGTAGCAAGATTTAGTCATAGCCATCCTTCGAGGGAGTGGTCTATATTTTTGCTTAATATAATGTCTGAGTAGCTATCCTTCGAGGGATCAGTCTACTAGCTACAGCAATGATAGTACAGCTGTCCTTCGAGGGATCAGTCTGTCTTTTTGATTTGACTTGATTTTGTGACCATGGATACGTTTTGACATCTTGATTTATATATATTGATAGAAATGAGAGTCACGGACAAGGCTGTAGAAGCTCAAGGACGCCCCTTTTATTAGGACAAAGCATCCATGCATCATAAAAGGGTCGTAGAGGACTTGTTAAAGGGGAATAGGGTCGAAAGGGATGAGGATTAAGAGGATGAGGAGTGCTCAAGGGACGAGCTCAAGTTACGTGTCAAGCAGATGAGTACTCGACTAACAGAAGAAATGGTCGAAGACGCAAGACATAAGAAGGGGTTTAAGGTCTAATAAGACCCTGGACCATGCTTGTATGTTAAGGTTCGAGTCAATTAGGAGCAAACTTGCCCCAATTTGCCTCTTTCTAGATTGGTCAGGTGTTGATTGATGGATGTGAAGTTGGTTGACATTGTCGTTGGTTGGTTGAAAAAGGTTGAATGTTTGGTCAAGAGGTCTGGTTGATCGATATTGGGTTGAAGTTTGGTTGAGACTAGTCAAATAATTGGTCGGGGGTTGGGTCGATGGACACCTGGTCGATATTTAAGATAAAATGAGTGATTGATATGTGGTATAGACTGGGCTGAAGAGTTGGTCGAGGTTTGGATGAAGGATGAGTTCCCCCAGCGGGTAGGGAGAATGTTTAAAAGATTGGTTAAGGTCGGTTGAGGTTTAGTGGTCAGATGGATGGTATTAATGTCGAATAAGGGAGTCAAAGGTGGCAAAGGGACCATAGTCTGGCGTGGGGATCCCGATTTAGGTGATGAGGTTGGAGAGGCATGAGCCGGGGTTGATGTTTTGTTGAAGAGGTGGTCAAGAGGATCCCTGGTGAGAAGGGTGTCCTTTTTTCAGTGTTGACGAATGACAGCTTTGAGAGCACAACAACGCTCAGTGTCATGTCCCAGAGTGTGATGATAGTGACAAAACTTAGAGTTGTCGAACCAAGAGGGTCTTGATCTGAGAGGTGATGGGTGAGGCGGTGTTGAAGGTTTATTGATGATGTGGCTGAAAAGGGAGGTGTCATTCTCCAAACATTGGTGAATGGCGACCTTGAGGGCATGACAATGCTCCGTGTCATGCCCAGGCGTGCGATGATACGCACAAATGCAAGTGTGGTCAAACCAAGGTAGTTTAGGTCTGAGAGATTGATATTGTCTAAGGGGCGGGAGGTCGATACGAGAGGACTGCAACAAGTGCCGTAAGAGCAAGGCATATGAACCTACTAACGGGTCGAGATGTTTTATTGCAGTGAGGGTTGGTGACGTTGGTTTTGGAGGTGAAAGAGGCATAGGTCGAGGGTTCGGATGAAATGGAGGTGATGTGCCTCTATGAAGGATGGGAGTGGGAAGCACTCCTATTAAAGTGGACGGATGCGGGCCCAAGATTTAAGGTAATGACGAAGGTGGAGGAGGAGTCCTCCGATGTGGTCTAGTAGTCTTCGTTGATTTGGGTCAAGGGCCACCATTGTGCGAGGTGAGGTTAGATATGGGTTTGGGTTTAGATGTGGATGGAGGTGAGCGAGATGTAGAAATCTCATGCAAAGGGTAAGAGGAAACCGTGACTGGGTCTTCCTCGGTTGAAATGGGTGGAGAGACTGGTTCTTCTCTTGGTGGAGAAGAAATAAGAGAGGGCGGCTCTTCAAGTAGGCAGAGGGCGTGGATGATCGTGCCTTCTTCTTGTAGTTGAGGAGTAGGCAAGGTAGGGTCTTCGGATGGAGGTGGGCTTAATGGCGTTGATGTGGTCAAAGCGTCCTCCAATACAAGAGAGGTAGATGGAGGACTAGTAGGAGAAGAAGGTTCTTCATCCTTTAATGGAAGAGGTTGGTCAAGGACAAGAGGCAAGATAGTGCTAATCGTGTGAATGTCATGGTCTTGAGGGTCATTGGTCGAAGTCTGGACGTTGTTTTGAGTAGGCGGATGATTAGGGAATGGTTGTTTGAAGATGTCAATATGTTGGTTAGGAGGGGCATTCGGGTTATCTAAAATAAGATCCCCCTTGTCGATCATGTCTTGGATGATGTTTTTGAAAGTTTGGCAGTTGTCAATGTCATGGCCTTGGACGCGATGAAAGGGACAGAAGTCGGCCTCCCTATACCATGTAGGGATGGCTTTTGAAGGGTCGAACTGAGGTGGTCGGATTGGAGGGAGATTGAGGACCCCCTGCTTGAGAAGTTTTTCGAAAACGGAAGCGTATGGTTCTCCAAGTGGAGTGTAAGAACGCTGAATGTACCATTGTTGGAATTGTTTGGTGATGCTTGGAGATGTTGAAGGTTGAGAGTAATTAGTTGACATCGAGGATGGTGATCTAATGACCACAGTATTGGCCACTCCTTTAGATTCGGAATTGGCAGAAGAAGAAGCTCTGGAAGAAGAATGGCCAGTAGATTTTGCGTTGGTATTACGAAATTTGACCTTATCTTCTTCAAGGGCACGGAGTTCAAGCTTTCGAGCCATGATGAAAGCTTCGTCAAAAGTGCAGAATGTCTGAATCCACAAGGTAGAAGAGATGTGTCTGGCACATGCTCGAGAGAAGAGCTCGATGAGCTCAGGTTGAGGTAAAGAGAAGGAGAGCTGGTTGATCAGACCTCTCCAACGAGCGACAAAGTCGACAATTGATTCGTCGTCAAATTGTCTGATAGAGTAAAGGTCTGTGATTGAGACTTGTTTGGTGATGTTGATTGAGAAATGGTCAAGAAATAGTTGGGCGAGTTGGATGAATGAAAAGATAGAGTGTCTGGCAAGAGAACTATACCAGTCAAGGGCTGGGCCAGAAAGTGACATAGGGAACGTGCGCAAAAGCAACACATCGTCATGGGAAATAAGATAACAGGCATGTCTAAATGCCCGTAGATGTTGTTGTGGGTCTTCCTTACTCTGAAAGCGAGTGAATTTAGGAAGCTCCCAATGGTTAGGGTATGGTCGAATAGGGACGGAAGGATGGATGGGCTCGTTGCAAATTTGCTCATACGACAAAGTATTGCTTGAACCAGAAATGGAGGCTTCGAGACTGGACATTTTATCCATCAGCATCTTGATAAGATCTGCTGATGGATTTGCGGGTTGAGCACCCCCTAAGTTGTAAGGTGCTTGAAAGAGGCTAGAGGAGGCGTGCGACATAGTCGGTTGTACAATGTACGGATGACTAGTCGCAGGGGCAGAAGTGGAGGCTAAAGGTGGTTGCATTATGAAGGTCGAAGGTATAGGTTGACTGGGCACCGCCAAAGGTGGTTGAATGGCGGCACCGGTAGAAAGATAGGTTGGCACGCCTACATTTGTGGGTGCAAGAGTGTGAGGGGTCGAGACAATCAAGTTTTGATATAATGTAGAACTTGTTTGAATTGCAGGTGGTTGAGGGGGTAATGGAACCCCGATGAAGGTCAGTCTAAAAATAGACGGGGAGGCCAAACTCTGCATATTGGCCATGGTTGGGTTAATAGTTGAGGCAAAAGGCTGAGTCATAAAGGGTTGGGTGGCGAATGGCATGGATGTCGTGGCCATGACACCCGAAAGGTCTCGCGTTGAGTTTTTCACGAGATAGTTTTGGAGGGCTGCGGTATTGAGGTCCAAGAATCTCACAAAATCCTGGTCCCCTTCAGGGATGATGGGAATTTGGGTCGAGGTCGGGGTCGGGGTCGGTCCTGTAGGAGTTCTTTCAGTCTCCGAGTGGAACTCCATGATAGGACTTGGTTAGGGACGAGGTAGACGGAAGCGGTTGTTGGCTAAAGTGGTTAAGAAGAGAGTCCTGGTTCCAAAAACTATGTTCTTGCAGTCTCAGAAAACCAGAATGGAATTTTGACAGAGAATGGATAGATTTTAGGCTGCTGGTTTTGAAAAAAAAGGACAGTGACAGAGACCGACGTCGGTCGAAAAACTGATGTCGGTAAGGAATATGGCCGACGTCGGTCAGATAACTGATGTCGGTAACATATTAAGCCGACGTCGGTATCAAAACTGATGCCGGTGACAGGGGAAGCTGACGTCGGTGGCAGAACCGATGTCGGTGACTGTGTTTTCCAGAGAACCAAAAGGTTCTTGGAAAAACAATGAAGAAAGCGTCCTCACACACTCAAACAAATAGATGAGAAGAGGAAAACAGAGAGAGACAGACAAGCCTAAGCGATAAATCCTAGAAATTAACCTTAGAATTTGTGGCTTATGCCTTAGATGAATGTTTGGGGAGATTGGCTGAAAAATGGGTCCTAGAAGAAGGCAGTCTAAAGATGGTTTTAGGTGTTGTTTTAGGTGCTCAAAGATCTGTGTTAGGGTCTGGTACGTGGCCTGGTGCTAAGGAGCAAGCTCCCCTCACTTCACGATTCCAGTGGTTAGCTGGTCTCGCTTAGCCAAGATATACCTCGCCTAGAGTTTAGACTCCACCAGAGAACGGAGTGGGCTTCCCCCTTGGTGATGAAATCCAAGTAGGGTCACCGGGACGGGTAAGGTATCCGTTGGGGGATGAATTCCCAGTTGGGCCTTGTCTCAGGTAAGTTTTATGTGTGTTTTAGTGCATGTGGTCCGTTAGTGTAACATCAAGTGTCTACGATTTATTCAATATGCGTCTAAGTTACTAGATGTGGACTAATGCAAGCACAAGCAGAAATGAAAGTGCAATACGTTTTAATGCCCAAGTCAAAATGTGATGTTTGTTATGAAGACAAGTTTGAGAAAGGGTTGAGAGTATGATGTTTAGACTAGTCTAGAATGCAAGGAAGAAATATTCGTTGTAGTCCTGCTTATAGTGTCATTGAGAAGAAAAGAAGGAGGAGAAAAGGTAAGAACCTAATGCTCCTAAATGAAGAAGAAAAAGGAACCCAGGAGGAACCTAGGGTCCCACCGGGCGTGCCAGAGATGTTTCTACTCAAAATTTCGCTTTTCAGATTTAAGAGAAAGAAGAAACTAAAAAGATAATGGACAAGGCATGGGAAGTACTTGGACTAAAGATTGCGCACCATAAATCCAGACACTTGTGAGCACTCCTCTTTGGCTGTGGAGGAATGACACCTGTAAGAAAAAAAGGAACTTGGACAAGAAAATGTTAGATAGGTAGATGGTGGGTTGCCAGGCGAAAGCCTGTTCCCAGAAGTATGAGAACTTCCTTAAGGGAGGTCAACCCACTGTTTGATAAAGATAAAGGACTGGTAAAAAGACAGAATGCTAAAAAGAACTGAAATGATAGCAAACTGAAAGAGAAAAGGAAGCAAAGGCTTACCTGGAAGGAGTTGTCAAACTGGTCACAGTCGCCGGCGTCGGTGGTCCTACCGGTGTCGGTTGTCGGGTCTGCCGACGTCGGTTAGTCTGCCGACGTCGTTGGGGGTAATGACCGGCATCGGTCGGGGCAATGGCCTCCAGATGGGTCAGGGCAGGGTCTGGTCTGTGGACAGTCCGGGCTTGGTCTGAGGTCTGGTCTGTGGACGTGTCTGTGGACAGGTCTGAGTCTGATTTGAGGTAGTCAGGGGGTCTGTGCAGGGGAGTCAAATGGACAGAAAGGGACAAAGAGATAAAGGAGACCAATCAGGGAGATAGGAATCCAGGTCTGTCTGTTTTGGTTAACAGTGTGGGGGGTAGAAGAGATGAATCTAGTTTAAAACATGATGACTAGAAAGCATAAAGCAAATAAACAGAGTACTTACCTGTGCCCTGCTGAAGAAGGTGTTGATCTTGCTGTTGATGTTGCCGGATATGAAACCTGTTGCTGATGAAGATTCCATGTTGTTCACCTGTAGAAGATTGCTGTGTACCTGAGGGAGAGAGAGTCAGATTGATTGGTAGAGAGATTGCTGATACAAGGGTTTGATGCCAAAGATTCAAGAGTCGGGATGCGAGAGCTAGAGACGCAGAGAAGTCAGGAGGAGCCAAGCGGAACCAGAGAGAGAGATAACGGTGAAGAAAACCGTTATGAAGGGTGCCGATGCCGGCAATATCGCCGATGTCGGCCGAAGGATGACTGACGTCGGCGGCTGAAAGGTTGGAGAAAGGCTAAAAATAGCCTTTCATCCGTTTCCCAACGGCCGGGTCAAATGAATCGGAGGGTGAAACGGTCGACGGGGGTTAAATGGGCGAGTGAAGAGATTGGAATGGGAGTCTAAGGCATTAAATGGCCATGTGGGGAATGAAGGGGATCCAAGGAGGGTATCTTAGGGTGGCGAGGTGGCAAGGAGAAGGAAAAAGGGACCAAGGGGAGAGAAGAAGACCAAGGGTTAGACACTTTTTAGGTGTCTACAATGATGTCCCAAATTTGAGTTTAATTTGTTCATAAAAATGTTCATTAGATCTATTTTAGGAAATGACCATGTAAAACAACTTGCCATTGCTCACCATCATTGGAAGAAATAAGCAAAATTTTCACCATTTCTTTGTTTGGTGTTGTGAAAATATAGACTGATCAAGTCTTTTTCAATATTGTAAGAGAAGTGTCCAGCAATTTTTTTAGAAAAGTCTTTAAAATTGAAGATATAACCTTTTGAAAGTCATAAAAACCATCCAAGGGCTTAGCCCCTGAGACTTCATAGAAATAAATACAACATGAATTCATTATTATAGGCAATGTCTAGACATGTGATAGAATCTAGTTAGATGTTCCCTAGGATATCCTTTACCTTTATACTTATCAGATTTTAGTAGTTCAAAATATTTGGGAAATGTGTGTAGTCATTTTTCTCACATCATATGGATATGAGAAAATTTCCTCAAACTTAAATTATTTTTGCCAATTATAAGATCCATACTGCAAGCCTTGAACTCTATCTTTTATATTTTGAAATTATTGCATGGGAAAGGGGATAGTTGATCCATATGAATTAATGAATTAGGTAGTTAGCTTGTGAATTTATTTATGTTTTGAGGAGTGTTGATTAAATTTGTCTAGATTTTGATTATTGAATTTGATGTTTTGAGGGTGTGAAAGGTTAAAGCTAAGGTTTTGATTTGTATTGGAACCAAAATTCATTTGATTTAAATTTGGGTTTGATTAAAACCAAGGTTAGGATTTTATGTAAATTTTTAACTTGTTTGATTCAAATTTGGGCTGAAGCTTGGATTATTTGACGTGTTAGTGTTGAAGTTCATGGGATTAGGATTGGTGTTTTGACAAAAACTTGTTTGGTTAAAAAAAATTATTTATTTTGTTATGGAATCATGTTGGAGTTTGAATTAAATTGATTAAAACCCAAGTGTGAATTATTTTGCTTTTGATTTTGGATTGGGGTATTTTGATTTTGCTTAAACTTTAGGCTAGAATTTGTATTGGGGTTGTTAATGTAAAGGTTGGAATTATATTTAATTTGTTTTTGGTTTGAGTTGGTGTTGGGATTTGGGTTAGAATTAAATGAAATATTTGTATTAGACTTAAATTGATTTGGAATTAGATTGGGATTTTGATTGGATGGAACTGGTCCAAGTGGTAACTAATTTCATACACTATGATTTAAATTTAGATTGTTGAATGTCTTTGAAACATCTTTCAGACTAGGATTTGATTATTGATTGGGTAAGTTAGAATAGGTATTCAATATTTGATTTAGATTGGATATGACTGATGAGCTTTGAAAGCTCTTATTAGGATTTATTAATGAGTTTTATTGAATATTTGAACTTAGATTAATTTGATTATAACCTTGATAATTTGGGTGCATACATAAATCTAGTGTAATAAAATTTTACTATTTTAAACTTGAATTAGATGGAAGGCCCACATTCAATTTTTGATGATTTTATTGCATGATGGGTAAAATTGAAGTAGGATTCAAGTTTTGATTGATGGGGTGCATGATTGATGAGTTTGAAGGTATATTCAAACTCTAATTATTTAGATGGGGTTGTGAAGGTAAATTTGTATTTA
Source organism: Torreya grandis (assembly GCA_037957365.1). Classification (NCBI taxonomy): domain Eukaryota; kingdom Viridiplantae; phylum Streptophyta; class Pinopsida; order Cupressales; family Taxaceae; genus Torreya; species Torreya grandis. The sequence continues at coordinate 3,211,657 of JARHVA010001005.1, read as the reverse complement.
CATTCATAGTGGGATTACCAAAGGGATTATTTATTTAATGAGATTGAAAGTTCATAATCTATTGATTTCCTTGAGTTTCATGGATTTACATGGAAAAACCATGGCTAGTTTAGGATGACTCCTCATGTGAAATAATTTTCCATTTTTTTGAGAGACTTGGGGATGAGATTGTGAGGAATAAATGAGAACATTTCTACCCTCTAAATAACATTTTGAAATTTGTTGATTGGGATTAGAAGATGAGGGTTCTTTATTTGCAATTATATATTATAAATCATGTATGTCAAAATCAAATAGGAACTTTGCTCCAAATCCCAAAACTCAAATCAATACTTCATTTTTGTTGGACATGATATACTCATCTTAACAAGGTGGAGGTTGGATAACTTTGGTGCTATCCTCATCTTGGTAAGCCCCTAATTCATCTTCTTTGTGTTTGGTTATTTCATGTATCTCTACATGATGATCTTGACCAAAGAATTGAAAGGGGTCATTACAAAAAGGCTCTTCCCTTGCTTTGGGAGGATTTAACATGGCCATTTGCAAAGTAATAGGCATGTTGAATAAAAGGAAAAACAAAATATCTAAAAGAGAAAGGATGTTCTAAATTAAAAATATGAACCAAGATTAGACTGAAATTTTTTTGAATTCTTAAACCAATTATTTGAAATTTTTTATACAAAGATTGGATTGCAGGATATGATTTGAACTTAAAAGAACTAGTTTGAAAATAAATATTTTTTAGCATGTGGTAGACACAAGTTAAAAAAAAACAAAATTATATTCTAAATAGTCAATAAATTACACATAAAAGGTGAAAAACTAGGATGAGGTTTATGAACAACTATTGGGCCTTCTGATGTCACTGACTCATTTGTACTCTTAGATGTGACCTAACATTTCAAGGCATTGACCATGGAGAATCTTATCATTCCCATGGCCCACTGAGTCTAGTTTCGAGGGCGTGTGGAAGGTAGTTTCTTGGTGTTAACCATTAATCGATGCATCAAAGTTGAAAGTTAAAAGTTGTTATCCTAGGATTAAGGTTTAAACAAGCTTATCTAGGGGGTAATAATTATGGAAAATTTTATAAAGTAAACACACACTATTGGGTCTTGTCCCAAAGTTCCCAACATAGACATAGGGGTCTCAGTGTGTTAACAATAAATATTATCATATTTCAAGGTAGCTATTGAAAACTGGGTATTAAAGCATGAAAGTCCCATATGTCATGGTGTGCTTAAAACACATAACCACTTAGGCAATTGAAACTATTAGATATTGATCTATATACCCCATCAGTAAATAGAGTTTAGCCTACTACGTGGTGGTAAAATCCATGGTCAATAGAGCACCTAAAAATAAAATAAAAAGTAAGTATCCATTTCTGATTTTTGATTAGTGTCACCAATGTAATGCCAAGGAAAGAACATACATGGGCATTAATTGAGTAACATAGATAATTATAGAAATTATTTTGATTCCTAACTATTGTCATCAATGTGATGCCAAGGGAAGAACATACATAATTTACACAATCAAAAACAAAATGATAAAATCAAATGTGATAGATTTAATAAAAATGACACTTTGAAAGAAAAATTGAGAGTGTTAGTAAAAATAAATTAGCTTTTTATTTATCCTCTTTTGTTGATTCTCTTTAACAAAATTTTTGAAAACAAGTTGTTATAATGTTTACTTGGGTTTGGAGAAAGACAAACTACAATAGAATGAATAAAAACCATGAAAACAAAGAAAAAAACACATCTCTATTATGAAATGATAGGTATGTAGAAAAACAAAAAAGTGAAACTATGATAAAATAAACATAAGAAAAAGAGAGAATATAGACAACAAAAAATAAACAAACCCATGATTACAGAATGATTTTTCTACCCAAAATGATGAATTTGCTGCCCAAAGAGATGAATTCACTACTATTAAGGATGAATTTGCTGCCCTAAATGATGATTTCACTACTATAAATGATTATTTAATTGTTATAAATAATTCATTACTATAAATGAAAATGCTCCAAATGACGATTTCATTGTTTCCTAATGAATTCATTGTTGACCTTGTAGAAGGAACATAAAAATGCATAAATTGACTAACAAAACAATTTCACTATGTAATTGAACTAATTCATTGCTAAGGTTTACAATTTCACTATTTATGCTCCCAAATTTGTTGTTATGTTGTGGGATGTATACAGTAGAATAGAAAATGTCTGATAATAACTTGTAGCTTATACCAACACTAAAAAATATGAGATTAGACATATATGCAAACATAAACAATAAAAATCAAATGAGTAAATGCTTTTTAAAAGGTCAAAAGATGAAAAATATGAGGGAAGGTGCCACCGAGCATGCCAAAAGTGTGTTAATTAAATTTAGAAGAGATAATAAAATGAACTAATATTGATCTAAGATAAATTAAACCTAAGACCAAAAAATAAAGAAAACTAGAAAATAGAAACTTTATGCTTCAAGTGTGCAATCTTTATCCATTGCAATGTAAACTCAATTTTCTCTTTGAAAATGTGGTTCTCATTATTTGAATGCAAAGGAGAACAGGTAGAATTTTAGTGCAAAAGGCATTTTTAATTTGCTTTGATTCACTTGTGAATAGAACTCTGTTACTATAATTCTAAATTCTTTAGGATTCAACTTAAGGACACATGATTCAAGACCCTTGAAAATGAAGGTTTTCAAGTTTATTTATAGATTTATGAAGATTAAATAGTAGAGGATAATTTGGATTTATTAAAATGATCAAAATAATCAATGGTGGGTATTGAGTCCTCATCCATGAGGATGAATACTATTTCAAATGGTTGAAAAAAGTATGGGATTTGTTAGTTAAGTCAACAAGAATAAGTCAAAATTCTTAACAACTCAAGGGATGAGTCATAAGGATGAGAAAGTTGTGGGTTTGGATAGGATGAGGGAGAAAAGGGTGGAAGATGTTTTGATGAGGTGTAAAATCTAGATTTTATATTTGAATTAAGGATTTAAAGTGTGTATAATTGACTGATTTGATTTATTCAATTATTTAAATTTGGAGGGGGATGTGATGAATTAATTAAAGAATAAATAATAATATGTTTTAGGTGCATTTAGACACTAAATGAAATTTAGGTGTCTACATATTGGATATCTTTAGAGTGGAGATTAAGGTAAATATTTATAGAACTAGCGATGAGGTAATGAAAATTAAAAAAAATTGAAGGTTCAAAATTATAGACACTCATTAACTACATGCTAAAGGTAGAGATACATTGGTTATACACAATAAACTAATAGATAATCTTCCTTCATCATTTAAAAGAGCTTTGCTTGATTTTGAGAACATTAACATGGACTTCCAAGATATCCAAAATCTTTACCTTTAGATAGAAGTATTTAAATAAAAAAACTACAACAACATGGGTTATGCCAACCTCATCTTAAATTAATAAGATTCCCAAGTACACATTGGTGCATACTCAAATTGGGTGAGATCATGTCCCACTTCTAACAACTACATCGGGTTCATCTGTATCTCAAATGCCTATTGTAATTACAACACAAGGTTCAAATTTAGTTTCATTGACTCCTACATCTAATTTGAGCTCATGTTATGATACCACCCTTGTATGCCCTTACATGACTATTTAAGCATTAATAGTATCATGTGTATAGTTAATTTCTACACTTTCTTACTTAACTGGATCATATTGTTAGATTTTGATGCTATGATATTTGATTGAAGTGATGTATTTATCATGTTACAATTATGCACTTGAGGATGTATGAATTATTTGATGTACTTGATATTTGATTATAGTTCATTATTGATTATTATTTTATTAATTTTTGGATTAGATACTGCTGATGTATACACTTAGTGGTTATAGGTGTTGATTATGAGCTAGGATAGATGCTAGCATCAGATTTTGGGGTAGTGGAGTGATTCTAAGTAGTCATATGAGTTATGAAAAGTAACCTAGTATTCTTGTTTAATGTCATGATTTTGGACAATTGTGTTATTCATTTATGCAATCATTTTTAAAATGCCTTGTTACTTTTTGTTTTTTATGTCTTATTGTGTTATTGTTGATCCTTACGTGTTGCTTGGTGTTATTCCCATCCACTTATACCACCCTTTTCTATCTCCTCTATGTACTCTTCACCACCTTAGCTCCACTTGACTCACCCTCAGCAAGACTCAAACTCTTGAAGATACTTAATAAGACCTGCCTCCTCGCGACACCCCTTTCCATGTGATTTATTACCAATGTGACTTTATAATTATTAATGGCATAGTTAATTGATCATTGTGTCTTTTAAACATTTAATAAACTTTAAAATAATATCTATTTGTATTATTTTTATTATTTTTATTTGTTTTACTATTTTATTGTTGGTTGGCATTTAAATAATATATTTTTTTATTATTTAATTTTCTAATTGTTATGTTTATTATTCTATTAGTTGAATGGCTATATTTTGAAAAGGGGTCATTAATGACCATTAGCCTTTAATTTGGGGTGTGGGTCATATCAAAGGGAGTTGGTTGATAGATTTTTTGGGGGATAATTCATCTCTCATTCAATGATAAATTAAATAGGAGTATGGTTAGTAGGGAGAAAGAGTAAGGAAACTCAAGTGGTGGTTGGGAGGGGAAGCATGGGGGGAAGGGGAAGGTAAAAGGAGGAGATAGATGCTAGGGGATTTTTTGCTCGTCTGGGCACTAGTATTTTTGAATTGGGGGCATTGAATTTTGGTTGGGGTTCATTTTATTATTATAGAAAGAAGTATCTACTGATAGACAATATTAAAACATGTTAGTAATCTTTAAATTTCTCTTCCCTACGTAGAATTGGTAAGTCTTTTTCTAACTGTAAGCTAGTTATTTCTCCTAGAATTAATAATGATGGATTTTAAGTTAATATATTTTTGATAATAATCTTTTTCATATCAACTAGAAAATAATGAAAAATTATTGTACTAATTGGTCTTCACACTTATCGATTTGGTTATGCGCTTAGCTAGGGAACACCTTATTATTGATGGGTTGTGTATTCTTTTAAATTTTCTTATGTACATGCCAAAATCTCACTATATTAAGCTTGTTGATACATTTTAACTGGTAGAATATAGGAAATTCATTTACCCCTACATGCTATAGAAAATGGATGGGTTGTGTTTGTTAATTTTTGTTGCTACTAATTGATGGTTTTGAGTTCATAAAACCCTACACCTTGACTCCAAAAATTACAAGTCACCATGTTCTTTTATAGATTATTCAAACTCTATATATCATGTTGGGGATTTATACCCTATTCTTTTGGCTACATCTGTAGAGAAGTTGATTCATGAATTATAATATGGAAATCAACTTGGGTTTATCTTTTATCTTTAAGGTAGAATTTAATCAGTTGTTATTATATATTTTTCCATTTTTAAATAATTTGATTTGGGTTTCTTATTCAATAATATGCATAAAATAATGATGTTAATATATCTATTTATTCTTATATTATGGAAAGTTGATCTGGGCTTTAAATCATTATAGGAGTTGAGTTTATCTAGGGAATAATGGATCTTTGGAATTATTATTTTTTCTTAGGTTTTACTTGGTATGGCCACACTTTAGTATTAAATGGCATGATTTTTGTCCATATGGATTTGCATTGAATGGTGACAAATCCACTTAAATTTGATTTAATTTGAACTCATTGTGACATAAACAGATTATATTGGTTTATTCCTCTTAACAAATTGATTATTTTTATTCCTTGTATAAATTAGTTTGAGTTAAAATTTCTTGTGTGTGGCTTGTGTAGATCCTCTTATGTGTTAATTTGAATGACTAGATTCTGTTGGAATTTAATAAGAGATCTATATGCTTATGTATTATTGAGCCATGGGAACTAGATAGAGCCCTATTGGAACTATTTCTTGTTTATAAAGAGGGTTTTTTATTTTTATTTTAAATAGCCTCTTACTCTATTATTTCAAATTGAATAGATTATAATATTTAGGGATCATATGAGGTCATGAGACCTCATGATGATCCCTTGAATCCCCCTTATCATTAATTGGATTTAAAATCAGTTATTTATTTGTATGCTTGTTGGAATAAATGTTTCCCTTATGGAATATTTTGAATGGTTGGATTAATTCCACATTTTTAATCGATTATTATATTGGATTATTGCCTTGGGAATATTGCATGGCTAAGTTTACTATCTATCACACTTGTTTGATTTTATTTTTGGACTTAGACTTAGTTTAATATGAATATTAGGTTATATGTGTTATACTTTCTATTTTTGATGATTACATGAAGCGTATTCTTGTGGATTACCATTCTCATACTAGACTTGAATAACAAAGCATTAACTAGTATGCTTGTATTCTTGGGTTGTAAATTTTTAGTCAGGAGGTGAATAAGATGACCACATACTTGGAGGGGATCTAGGTTATTTATTCCAAAATATATTGAAAAGGATTAATTGTCAAACCCTTACTATATATTTTGATGGGTATAATTAGTTATCCCCAAATTTGATTTATATGATGATAAGTTAGCTATTTCCATCTCACCGTGGAATGGTGATTGTGTCTTTTATTGGTATTATTTCATTGTGTTGTGATGTCCATAGGTTTAGAATCCAACTTGCTCAAAACTTCCTCTTTGACCTTATTTGCTGAAACCACCATATAATTGATGGTGGGGCAATAAGGGCCACCAATGGTTGGGATCATATGGCTAGTTGGGAGAGTTTATTGAATTCAATTATTTGTTACTCCATGCTTGGATGATCTTATAAACATGTGATGTAAGTGATGATGATTTAATTTATGTTATTTATACATTCTCTCTTAGTTTTGATGTTTAATGTTATTTGATTCATAAATATGGTTAATATGTTATCTTGATTCGATATTGGATAATTATGTTAGTGTCATGTGATATGATAACTTGGTTATTAGTGGAATTTAGAAATAAAGGAATGTAAGGTTAAGTAATATAAGGCTAAAATTGTTACATTGCTAAAGTTAATCCATCTCATATGTCAAGTTATTATATGTTTAATTATCTTTACTTCATATTACTTGAGTATTCTATTGATTTAACTAATGCATAATTACTCTTTAATTTGATCATTGATTTTATTAAGTTCACATAGACTTCATGTTGTTACAAACCTAGAGTAACCTTTGGAATTTATCATTATAGTGTTGGTTAATTGATTTACTCACATAATCTTGTTTAGTTGGATAAGACTGTTTGATGGATACTATGAGTAAAGTTAATCAGGTATATTCATATGTTTACTTGATATAGAATCCTAAAAACATTGTTAATAAAGTAATTAGTGTAATGATTATCATCGATGTATTTCAATAGATCACTGATTTTGGTGTTTAGGAATACTTGTGTATGGTGGCTTGGATTATTAGTCAGCTAAAATCTTATCTTGATTGAAATATATTGATGGATTATCTAGAAAATTCCTTGGATATATACTTGTATATGCTTATGGCTCATTTTATTTATGTAAATTGTAATTAACTCTTAGGATCACATGAGTATATTAAACTTATTTCTAGTTGGTTTTCCACTTATGTATGGAATATAGTAACCTTTGGATGTTTCATCTTGTATATACTTATAGCCATATTTATATGGGAAGTGTAAATTAAATCTTACTTGCATACTTGGGACTTGTGAGCTTTCATACACAAGTATGTGTGTTGTTATTGGTCAATACCTTGATGGTTGATTCTCATTATTAAGCTTGGTTAAATTACATTGCTAAAATGAATATGGTTTCAAGTTGTTTTCATTATTGAAGGCTGAATATTATGAGAGTACGTTCATGTTACTTTGGGAAATATTGTATGTTTTTGGCTAATGATGTAATCTTAGATTACTTACAATAAGAGATGGTAATCTCATGTGATATAAATCTCTTTAGTAAATGTTTATATACATGTATATGGTTGAATGTCATGTGTTGGACATCACTCTAGTGAGCTATGTATGCATATTATTTATCATCTTATTGGCTAGAATTTTCTTAGTGAGTATGGTATTGATATTGGTATGTATATTATTTCATAAGGAAATTTGACAACCATACATTTTGTAAGCTAGTTCATGTTGAAACCATGGTATACGTGAATGAATTAGGCGTTTATATGAGCACACATTACTCCATGTCTGAACATATTTTAAATGATGTTGTATAAAGTGAGTTATTTCATTATTGAATTCCTTAAGGAGAGGTTAATGTTGTAAAATTTAATCATACATAATAAAATTTTGATTTTATACATGGGTTATAATGTACTTTTGTGGTATTGACTTCCCTTATTAACTATTATATCACATTGGTTATTACCAATATAGAATCATTTATATCAATTCACTAATTGGCTACCACCATATCCTTATTTGTTAGTTGATGATTTAAACATGATTATATCTTCCAATATTTATTTAGATCATGATAGTCATAATTAAAAAGTAATGTGTGGGAAATAGTGAAATGGCTTGTAGGCCATGAGGAATGGATAACCTTGGCTGGTAACATTGTAGCAATTGCTTGCAATGTCCTTTTGTTATTTCATCCTTGATTGTAATCACTTCTATGCAAAATATTATTCCTAGTGTATGCTTAATAGACCTAGCATAATCTCTATGTATTAAAATTGATATTTAGTTGCTATTTATGTTTGGAATATTGATAATTACGTAGTTTTTAACTAGGATAATGTTCCACCTATTCTTTGCCATGGACTTATTGTGACCCAACATTGACATAGAATGTTAAGGATGACCTTTCCAGTTGCACATAAGTGAGTATGCTAAGTGAGTATCACTTACTTCAACAAGTGATATTTGGGTCTAACACACATTTAAAGTATATTCTAATATGTAATTCAAAAGAAAATAAAAAATAAAAAAATAAATTGGGGTTATTTTAGCTCACTTCCAAATCTAGTGTTTATCTCAGTTGTAACTTTGGTTATAACTCTAGTTCCATCTACATAGCTTTTACATAGTCTTTATCATAGTGTAATTTTTTTGAGTGGTGCCACTTTACTATTTTCTAATTATAAATATGTATTTTTATGGTATAGTTGAGATGGGACTATTAGTTCCAAATTAATTTAACATGTAAATATTTTATTTTTAGATGAATATTCTATTCTAGGTAATTTTTAATTATAAATATGTATTTGTATGGTATATTTTAGATGGGAATATTATTTACAAATTAATTTAACATGTAGATATTTTATTTTTAGATGAATATTCTATTCTGAGTGATCAATGTTGTACATGCATGTTTTAAATGATATTAACATATAGTCCTATTTTTTGGAATTATATTTTTTAGACTTAACCTGAGAGTTGAGGCCTTCCCCATCCTAATATTATTTATACTTGTAAATTATATTCAAAATGTATGAGAATTTTTATTGTTAAAGATTAATGATAAATTCTAAAGAATTTCTACAATTTTAGTCTTGATGTGCAAATATTGATTCCTCTTCAAATTTTTGATTATGTAAGAAGTTATACCATTATGGTTTCTTAGTATTTTGTTTATGTATGATTTATCATTTATTTATAGTCATTGATATTGAGATATAATTTATTTGAATACCTTTTGCATATAAATAATGAATCCCCCCTTGTGGATGTGTTATTGTAGTATAACAAACATGACCAATTTTGATTTCATGTGTTTAAGTATGTTGTAATTTGGTTACCTTTAACTTATAACTATTTTTTGTTGTTAGTTTTATATAGTATCTTGAATCAAATAATGGTCTTTGATTTCTTTTCCAACCTCTATTTCAAGTTGTGGTATTGAAGGATTTCATGTAGTGTGGTCCACAAGCCTACTTTCCTACCCTACCTTTTCCTCCTTTTTGATGTATTTTGAATACATAAACGCCTTATGTTATAAACATCATCATCCCAAACATCTCAAGTATATTTAAATTCATCTATAGATAACCCATCCATGGTAAATAATCTAACTCACTCACTTTTATTTCACCAAGAGGTTGTTTATAAAATACAATACCTTGAAACTCATTCCTTAGAGTGAGTAACATTTAAATGATCCTAAAATTTTAGAGGATACCTCATAAAACTTTCTATAGTTTCCATAAAACCCACATCAATAGAAACTTCGATCATAAATATTTACATAGTTTATTGAAAAGCCCATTTTTAACTTAATTTTTATTTAGAACATTTTAGTAGAATAGATAACATAGTTTGAGACCTCACCAATGCATTGAATATTGATGAAACCATATTTGGATGATAAAGTGTAAATTAGTGGAGTAAATTACCCTACACTCATTGAATATGGGGTTTGATAAAATAATTAACATCACTATCATTTGGTATTAAACCTATAATACCTTTTTAGAAGTGAAGCCCTAAAATTTTTAAGTTATGTTCTTATTCTTGGATTCAATATTAATTTGAATCATGAATATAGGAATACTAGGTTATTTTATCCATGGAATTTTGGTGTCTACTCTTATAAAAAAATTTAATCTCTAATTACAGCTTCATTTTGGTGTTTTGAAACAAAAAATTTAACTCAACATTGGTAGACATTCCATTTAATACTTTTGAAACATTTCCCACCATGAAGTCTGACAACTACATAACTATGAATTTGGATAGTTACTTATATAACTGACAATTTCCCAAGAAACCATGAAACCTAGTAGATTCTTGAGTAGCTCCATAACCTAAAATATTGGTCAGTCACCCACTTCAAAAGATAACCATTTAATGGATAGTAACAATAATCTTATTCATAATATTTGTATGATTCCTTAAATGGCTTTATATTTATGTTGAAATTCATTATTGTGTGACACAATAAGTAAGGTTTATATTGAAAATGAATTCCTTCTAAAAAAACTATATTAAGAGTAGATGAACTCCCACTCTAATAACTTTTGAAGGATGGACTTATTTTGAGAAATCTATATAAAGAGTGGGTGTCCAACCACTATTAATATATTTCCACGGATATAAATGTGAATCCATTTAAATAAACCTTTAGGAGTGGGTGACCACCCACTTAAAATGAGACCCAATGCAGGAATACCATAATTTATAATCTTATAATTTCATCTTATTTGTAGGATACATGAAATGGCTTATAATTAAATTTGGATTTAATTTACAACCATTTCTAGGTCTCATAAAATTTGATATTTTCATTACTTGGTATCGATTTCAAGGATCATGAAAATATGAAAAATGTTATTTTTTATAACTCTTAGATTGGGAGACCACCCAATCTTAGTATATATTTCTTAAAATATATTCATTTTGAATATAAATCCCAACTTTTAGGTCTAGCATAAATTATAGGCCAATTTAGTAATGGTTATCATTTGAAGTGGGTGTCCACCCAATTTAAAATAGGATGAATAATATTTTTTTACTATCCCTATAGTGGTTATCATTTGAAGTGGGTGGCCACCCATGCTTATAAATTTCTTACAATGGACTAATTTAGAATATGAAATTTAGTTAAGTCTTAGTATAATTAATACAAGTGGCCCTTAATTGAAAGGATTCACATGTATATCCTTAGAAAGCTCTTATAGTATATTGTGACCCACTCTTAATATATCTTTATCATAATGATTCCATCCATACAATTATTGTTATTTTAAGTGGCTAGCCACCCTCTCTAAGAGCTTTCCTAGGATGATTTCATTTATCTTATAAATATTTGGTCTTAGTGGAGATATGAAAAAAACTTTTATAGTGGGTGGTCACTTGGTTTAAATGAGAAAATTTGTAGGGACAGTAAAAACATCAAAAATATTCATCCTATTTGTGTAATACCCTAAATGGATTACAATATATGTTTAAATTAATTTTTATGAGAATTAACAACTAAGACTTATATTTATAATGAATTCATTTTATATCTTTCCTAGGATGGATTCATTCTACGAAATATATATTAAAATTAGTCAATGCCATACTCTAAAATATTTCCTATAATATAAATGTGAATCCCTTGAAAATAATTTCTGTAGTATAAATGAATCCATCATATGAAATCTTTTAGAATGAGCAATTGACTACTTTAAATGATAAAAATTTAAGGGATAGTAAAAAAATCCAATTCATCCTATTTGCATAGTGACTAAAATGACTTATAAGTTATGAGATACCTAACAACCATGGTTTATATTTAAATTGAATTTATTATGAGAAATATATAGTTAGAGTTGGTGGATGCTCACTCTTAATATATCTTTCCTAAGATATATATGTGAATTATTTAAATTAAGGGCCATTTGTCCTATTGGTGTTAAAACTTGACTAATTTCTATATTATAAATGAATCCTAAGATGGTTTCATTTAGAATATGAGGCGTAGTTCTTAGTATAGATAAGATAGATGGCACAATTTTTTTTTCAAAAGTAATTTAATTTGAACATAAATCTTGAATGTATGACTCAACTTAAAGTTTATTAACAATATAAATGAATCAAATATTTAAAGTAATACAAGGGTTATGATATTCAACAAACAAAATAATTAAATATTTTTTAGATAATATCCTGACAAGGTAAAAAAATGTTTTAGTTGTTTGAAAAACATCTTTTAATTTTTTTAATTTTGGGTTCATTAAGATGTAAAATGCATAAACATAAATAAAAAATAGAAATTAATCATTTTTTATTGTGGATCCTCTTTAAAAACATACAAAATCCAAGATCAAAATTGCTATTTTATATAAACTAAGGAGGTAAGAAAATAGTCAAAAATTATCATTCTACAAATTACATGTACTCATCCATATGATGAAGTCTTCAAATATTAGAAATGAATACATAGAAAAAAAGTTAAAATTTTTAATTGTGAGATTTTTATCTATGTTAATGTTCAAAGTAAAATGTTTGTTTCATTTTTTTTTAAAAATTATAATAGCAAAAAACATACCACAATTAAGTATTCTATAAGTAAACACATATATAATAAAATAATTGAGTTACATTTTTAACAACAAACATAATAGAAATAAAACTTAGAAAATAATAGAAACCTAATTGTGTAAATTCCATATGAATAAGAGGCTTCAAAATAATATCCACTTAGATCTTGTTTGACATAAATGGTTGTAGATTATGTATTGAACCTAGTTTGATGGAAATGGTTGTAGATTATGCATAGATTTAGTATTGAACCTTTATATAATTATTTCCTATCATTTCTATTTTTAATCTCATGTATTTGATATTTTTATTTGTTACATCATAGCAATGATAGTGCATACCCTGGTTCCTACTCATGCCCTACTACTATTGTTAATTTTATGCCGCTACACGTATAATTAATATCAATTACAAATTGTAAAAAATTGAAAGTCATTTCAATGCCATGTACTATTTTATCTTCATCCCCTTGATGAAAAAAATGAAAAATAAGACCTTAAACATTTAATTTATTATTTTTATAACATAACGTCACATAAATAAATATTTCTAGATTTAAACCACAATATTTTCAAATTTTGAATTTGTCATGTTAAAATTTGTTGTTCAAATTGAAACATGACATTTTAAAAATTTAAATTTTTTGAGACAATAGTTCTAGGTCACATTGAAACCTAATAGTGACAAGTATAATGGAGTCATAATCAAATTTTAAATATGCCAAGTTTGAATCGACCTTGCATTTAAAACACTATATTTTTGAAATTTTAATATACCATGTAAAATTAATAAATAATTAAAAAATATATTTAATAAATAAATAATTATTAAACCATTATCAAATGTTGAGTAATATTTTAATAAAATTTATAATAAAAAAGTTTGACTAATATTTTATACACATTATAACAGTTATTCTAAGTTGAATATACATTATTTGAGATATATTTTTTCATTAGTTAGAATATTAATTTTTTGAGCTCATTTTTTTGTAATTAAATAGTTAACGTAAGAATTACATGTGCATTAATATTAAATATTAATATTATTTTTTTATAATAGTAATAACTTATATTATTTTTAGATAAGAATAAGCCCACCTTTAATAACTAGTGTGGATACTAGCTCCAAAGATATTAGGAGGTCTGAGTC
>JARHVA010001005.1:2932500-3192500 GCA_037957365.1 Torreya grandis | reverse complement strand
ATAATAATAAAATACTTATCTTACATAATCATAAATTTAATATAAATATAAACAAAACATTAAATAGTTAAAAAATGATTTATTAAATTAATTATCTGTAATAGAATAATAAAATGATAAAAATACATGAATCAACCAAATCATTAAACAAATATTAATTGATGAAAATATAAATTGTTAAGATAATAAAATAATAATAATAGGAGTGAAAATCACTAAATCGTAATAAATAATAAAAATCATTAAAATATATAAATAACAAGGCATAAATTGATCATATAATAATAAACACTAAAATCATTAATAAATAGCAATTATCAAAATCATTAAAGTCACCAATGAAATAATATTAGCAAATGCATCCTAACATGTTCCTAAGATCGAAGAAAATAGTTAATAAATATGATTGATGATAATGTTTAATAAAAATCATAAAATAATGATTAAAAAAATTATTAAATTGATTGAAACCCAAGGTGGTCAAATTCATAATAAAGGTTACCAAAGATGTTCTCTAAGGTCAAGAGACCCATACAAATCTAGACAGACTTGAACCAACCTGACTAAAAGGCAATTACTCAAATGACTCACAAATAATTATCTACAACACCTGATAAGGATAATTGAACACAAAGGTATAACCTCTAGCATATGAGGAATGGATGAGAGAAAACCACACATGCACACAAGTAAGGCAAGACCAAAAAAGGACAAGAAGAAATAACATAACAAAATATAAATTATGGTGGCTCAATATCACATAGTACATTTTATACCTATTAATGTAACATTCTAAGTGCTGCATGTGTACCCAAGATGTCCAAACCCAATGTCGAGCCTAGCTCTTGGTTTGGTTATTACATCTACCAATAAAACATCAGTAATACCTGAATGATGTCGATATGAATATAAACTACAATGAATTTGGAATGAATAATTAATCATGTGTAATAAATCAATATAAACATATGTAGCTAAAGAGGGGGCAAGAGTTAGTGCTGATAAACACGACCTCAAACATGTCTTGTGAAGCACAATTAAAAACTACATAAGTGATCAATGTCATTCCACATTAGTGATACATGATAAATTAATATCATACAATAAATTAATTAAGCTAAAGCAACATATACATAAATTAGGATAAAGTAAATCTAGTGTAAGTAATATGCATATCAGGATATATAGAATCTAATGTGAGCATCAACTGTGATATGGCATATCACATCAGATATCCAAGATACCTATGTCACAACCATCTGAAAAAAAATCCAACATCAATTGTCATTAGTAAAATTTCTATGAAAACACATTCAATCCAATTATAGTCCAATATCTATAAAAGGCCACAAGGTCAGTTTGTGACATCCTCCCTTCCTTAAAGAGGAGTTGCCCTGGTGACTAACAATAGTCAAGTGCCAAAAGTATCTAAAAAGGTCCAACAAAACTAATCAATATTGTTACTCAATCTCTCTACCTATTATTGGGTGGTAATGTATCTACCACATCTTTTTGGCATTTCTATTTTCTATCATTGGGACCATCACATCTAGAAATACATTAGACCGAGTAATGGTCTCCTTCCCATATTCACATGTCCTTAATGACATTTAAAATAAAAAATAGTACTTAAACAATGCTATCACTATAGGAAATTCCACCAAATCTCATAACTTGGTTGGAATTAATCCACTTTCATGCCTTAAACAGCCATTAAAACATCAAAATATGCTAAAAACATGCTATAATAGGTTCACCAAACCCAAAATACCTACATTAGTTAGAAAAATTTCCAAGGTAACAACTATTAATTTCAATGTAACATTTTTGTTACAACCATCTCAACCATTATGAAGGTAGTCACAAAGCATCATGAGTATACAATGTCCCAAAATATAACAACTAACACTTACCTTAATAAGCTTCTTAGCAAGGGTGCTAACAACACTCTCAAATAGAAAGATTTGGTTGAAGAAGCAAAACACAAAAAGTGATGTCCAAACTAGAATAAAAATATGTATAAGTGACTTGACTAGGGTCAATGTCACTTATGTCAACACACACAAACCTATAGTATGAGGTCAATAATCATAAAATCATCTAATATTACTAGATCACAATTAGATTCTAAATCAAGAGTGGAAATCTTCCACTAATACATTATGGCACATGCATGATCCTAAGATAATTTGTCATAAAATTTCATATCACAAGGATATTAATCCATAATATTATGGTTACTCCACTTCATTAATAATTTTTTAGGGGTTAGTGAAGCATCCCATACCAACCACATTGAACCATGAAAAATCCATGCTAGACATCACATGAAACCCAAAGGCTTAAAACATGTTATATAACACACACATAAGCTAGCATGATGGTCTAGGGATACAAATCCCACCATCTAAAACTATCCATTTGAGGGTATCACCTAACTTCCATCAGTCTATACAAGAGTAAAGTGGGTACCTAAGATTTTAAACACTATATGATTAGGGCTTAGTGATACTCTATAAGATCATAAAATCAACATACATTCCAGTAATGCTTCTAAAACAAAATAGAAATATTCATCCTAGAATATTTATAATAGGTATAACAATAACAATACCTTAACCAAATCATGGTTTCACCTATAGGTCAATACATGCATGCATTTTGGCAAACACCACCTTACCAATTTGCATAAATGTCTAAGTCTATAGGATTAGTTAGTGATTCAAAAGGGGTAAAATAATTAAACTTCACAATGGTCTCTTCTACCATAACCTTCGAGAGGATGCTAAAGGAACATTAAACCCATAAATTTTCCAATATGCACTAAGATTTCATGACTAACTCATGGCACACATGGTGCACACTCCAAATGAATCAAGTGGCTACTCATGCAAATGGGAAAAGTGTATTTTTATCCTATGAGAGAGACTCCACTTCTAGGCCCATACTTGGTCAAAATCATTATGGATGTAGTGTTTCTCTACCCTCTACATCATACTTACACCAATACTCGATGCTAGAGTAGTGAATACAAGATTGTAGAACATAATATAACATTATACCTTGGTGAATTCAATCAAAAATAAGTTGACTCCAAGAGGGAAAAAACATCACATGAGTGGTGTATGACCATATTACTACATTTAAAATATGTTAACAACATGAATCACATTTATTATAAGACATGTACACGACATATTCATGCAACCATTTTAAAACATAGATCAATGTAAGGTTCACGGGATTGATTTCAAAAGTTGGAGAATCCATTACACAAGTAACTATGACATTATTCACACATTCAATAGTTAACAACATACAACCATGTATGAAAAATTCACATACAAAAATTTTGATATCAAGAAGAGAAGTGAAAACCCACAAGGTTATTACATATACTTAGGGTGTAAAATATACCAATTTACATGATTTTACATAATCAACAAAATGTAAAAGTTCACATAACAAGGCTGATATCAAAAAAAGTATGTGAAATTCCACATGGTCAACCATATGCACAAGCATAATAAAGACATAATTTTACATGATTTATCAAGATCAATGAAAAGTAATAATTACATAACACATAATAGTGAAAACATAAGAGCCACATGACAACATGTCATGCATAAATGTCTTAGGTATTTAATAATTATGCCAAGGTACTTTAACATCATAATTAATAGCACACACAGTGGTGAAGCACAAGGGTTTATGACTCACATCAGGTCACCCAATGTCTAGATCTCATCCAAATGACACCAAATATCCATCATCTAATACACATAATCAATCACAGGGAACTCATATTAGAGTCACCTTTTTTCAAGGATGGTTGTGTTCTAATAAATCCATAAAATATATCTCCATGAGTTAATGGATATATACCAATAATATGTATGCATCATGGATAAATTTCTCACACTAATCGATAATAATATGATATCCCTTAAACTCTCTAACTTGCCCAAACAAGTGAAACACACTCACCTACTAGACCCCCTAGGCTCAAGCCACACCCTTGGACCTCCCAAGATATTATACCTTGGAATAATTGGATAGGTCACCCATGTAAGCTATCATTTTCCATTAAGGAATTATCCCATAATTCCAACAACAAGCTTACATCACCTATTATTCCAATTAACTTAATCTAACAAGTTAAGGTTAAATAGTAATTCTTTCTTTGATGCAACCTTGTGTTTAAGAAATGGTGGACTAAGCCAAGGTATTGGGTGAATGCTAAAGCACTACCATTGCAATTATAATTTCTTACTATCAACAAGTTCAATTAAACTCATAATACACATCCTCATGGATGCAGAGCATATCTATATCATAGTAGATATCCCATGAGTATTAAAACATAGCCAAACTTTCAATTAAGCATCTTCATGGATACATAACATAACCAAAATTAGATAAACATCCCCATGGAAATAACATATCCATGGTCAACATGTCAACCTCATGAAAGTCAACTATTCATTATCAAACAACCATTACTAATGTTAACACATCTATGATCCAAACAAAATCATGAATGCAAAATAGGAAAATAAACATCCCCACATGCTTATTCATTTTTAGCCATTCATATTTATGAAGCCACATGATACTCTATTTAACTCAAAGAGACAAAATACATAAATAATATCAAGCTCTTAATATAGCTCAAGATGCTCCCATAAAGTGGAGATCCCAATCCTTACTAACTTACCTAACTAAATCTAACACCCTTAGCCTATGTTGCTCTCTAGATTTGAGATAAACCCTTGGTCTTCCTAATTTTATGATGTTATAATCATCTAATGATGACTCACCCATACAAGTCAACAATAGATACTAAACCTCAATTCCTTGATTCTAAGGTGAAGTGTTGATCACTAGTCTTCCATTGACTTGCCCATACAAGTCAATAGTTGACTAGCGACACTCACCCCAAATGAAACCAATAAGGGAAGGGTTAAAATAACCAAATCCATAGGTAAGAATCATAATATTACCTACAAAAATTTATATATTCTTGCACACTCTCACACACATGCACTTTCCCTAACATAGGAACTTTCAACACTTTAAGCTTGCATAAAAAAGTGTTAATCAACTCTTCCAAGAGGTTAAGTGAATTTATAAGGGTCAAAAAATAGCCTCATAAAGTAAATAAGACATATATCAATCTATAATAGGCATATAACTCTATCCATGGTTTTGTATGCATGTTAAAGTATAAGGTTTCAATTCAGTCTTATCAAGATAACATAGATGCATAGGTGGCATTCATTTCCATAAGTCATATGCATACACACTATAAAAATAAGCCTCCATAAGGTATTTAAATCTATAATAGTTTTATTTATATCCACCCAAGTACATTATATAGATATAATCCCTTATACGGATATGCAAAATCACATAAAAGCTCGACTAGCTTTTTGAGAGTGAGTTAAAAATCAATGCAAAGTGTCAAAACTCAACATAAACCTTTAAGCACAGGCTCTAATACTAGATGAAACAAACCCATTTTTTTTTAAATTAACTTTTAGAATACACAATGAAACATCAAAGGCCCTATTACATAAAATTAATGCAGTGCATTACATCTCAATAAACTATATAGGAATACTAGCAATCCACAACCCGCATCCTAACTATCCCAAAAGGATAAAAACATGATCAACGATATTAGAATTAATAAACTTTAGTAATTTTTGGTTAACTAATTTCAATATAAGAAAACAATATAGGATGAATGTGAAATACATGAGCATGGGGTCCAAATGACCAAACATAAGGGTCCATCTCACCAATGTGTTCAGGCAAGCCTTATCACCCCATAGAATCCACAAGTGGATATCTCTAATCACTTACTATAGACAACATGACATGAGCATAATGGTATCAAAACCCTTTGAGGAAACACCCAAATAAGGACTACTCCTTGTCCTACCCCCATTGATCACTGTAACATGATCTAAGGTCCTTAAGTAATATTACGCTTTTATTCTCTTAATGGTTGGAAGCCACAACTAGAGGATGTAACTCCATTAAAAAAGGATTGAATTAATTTAAACTAGGTGAGATACAATATACTTAATTTAAGATGGATGACATCATGTATATGATCCCCCTTATGAAAAAGCACACCATTGGCATAGGGAAATCTATTACTTCTCATGATATGAGAATAACCATCCCGTAAACTAACCATAGGGGTCTATACCTAAATTATTTCTTACTTATATTTTATTCATCATATCCTATTAATGTAAAAACATAGGTGTTCATTCCAACTTTCCATCTAATTAGCATGTGTACGACCATGCATGAGTTCATTACTTAACTAGTCTCAAGCATTATCTTGTGTGTTCATTAAGGAAATTTATGATTTAGTAAGGCATTGCCAAGATGTATTAATTAATCACATAACCAAGTTTTAACATTAAGGTTTTCATAGCTTACTAATCCTCATCCTCATTCCAAGATTATTTACCAAGCACATAGATTATTCACATCTTAATAATCACATCATGATATATATCATGAAGTTCATTTCCAAGGTATGCATATACTTTTAAGCACACTTATATACTATTAATTTTTTTTCTCTCTTAAAATCATCAATGACAATATAACTAACTTCCATTAATCAAGAGTTATACTATAACCACTTGAATTACTAGACTCTTAGGGAACATGTCATATATCCTAGTCACTATAACACCATAAATGATATAATCCATAATCCATAATGTGATCCACACATGAGGAACATTATTCTAGCTTAATTCATTTCTTAAGAAATATAAGTAAACCCACTTTTAATGACATTATGAATGATAAACATTCATTGCTATGTTATATAAAAGAGAGCATATTTCTTGAATCATCATGAGACTACTTTTCATAACCCATTTGTAACATCTTAATTCAATTCAATATTATAAAAGGTTAAAGCTACATGTTTAATAACTATAAGAGATTTCACTCAACATCATTATAACATCATAACACAAGATAAGTCTATATGCTAACTAGGTATTACATGTTGTGAGAATGTCACTAATTAAAACTCATCATGAAATTCATGTAAGAATATATATAATTCTACCAAATATATTTATAACCTCTAACTAATTTCAGCACATCATAAGGAAACACCATTTATCTTCATGTAAATTTGAAGTTAAAGACAATATGGTAACAATGGTTCTAACAATAACTTTTCCAATTTCATGACTACTTAATATCAATAAGCATGTCACTCAACCATGTATATATAACAATATTTAAGGATCAAGTTTAGCATAATGCCTCATAATCACACCACTACTCATATGGTCAATAGATCCCCATACAAATGCACACCAGGAAATAATTAAAGTTAGTTAATTATATAAAATCTAAGCTACTATCATCAAGAATGCCTCAAATGTTGACATCATAAAAATTAATATTCATTGCATAAGATAATCAATATTACAACTGCATAAGGTAATATTAAAAAATCACAACATAAAAAGGATAACCAACCATGATCCATCATGTTAACATAAAATGATAATAGGCACAAACAAGAGTATATCACCGTATATAATCCAATTGAAACAATAAATAAGGACAAATACTATAAAAGGGACACCCCTTAAAACTATCCCTATCATCCCAACCATTAGTGGCCCTTACCACACTAACCATTAGCTTGGTGGAGGGTTTTGGTAACCAGGTACTTGGGCAAGGTAAGAGATATACATATAATACTAATCCATTGGTAAGGACTTATAAAAATTTCAACAAGGACAAGGAAATAATGCAAAAAACATAAAACCATAACACTCAACACAAAAGGCTTATCCGAGCATAAAGTAATTAAACTCCATGGAACCAATTCCCAATAGACACATAAACTCAATTGAGTCAAAAAGATAGGAAGACATAACATTCATCAACATAATTTAAATTGGTTTAGCTTTAACATAGCTAGGTATGGGCAACATTAATTCCTTCATATTATTCAACAGATCCAAAAAACTAGGGAAAAGTGACCTTAATAAACCAAAATAGAATAACCCAATAACAATCCCAAGCTAGAAATCCTAACCCAAATGGTTGAAGAAAACCCCACTCTAATCAGAATAGCATAATGGTGGTAGCATGATTACTTGGTTTGACAAGGAAAGAAATAGACAAAGTTTAGCATATGTAACCAGAAATGTGTGTGTGTGTGTGTGTGTGTGTGTGTGTGTGTGTGTGTGTGTGTGTGTGTGTGTGTGTGTGTGAATAGAGAATATCTATCTATATTTCATCCAGCAAGAATCTAGCTTAGGATTTTCACTAGCCCCTAAATTAGTTTTAATTTGAAATAAGAATTTATACTAACATGATATAATCTACCTTAAATTCAAAAATCAATGAAATGCAGTTTTAGGTTTTATATGGTAGCCATGGTCTATACACAATGATTAAAATACATAGTTTTATGAACCATAATAATATTCATCAATTGAGGGTTTGATAAAACAAGGTTATAAGAGAACAATAAATCTAATCGATTCCCATATAGAATTTTTTGCTAAAATAATAATAAGTATATTCAAGATTTAACCATACACATTCTCATTTAATAAGATATCTAATCAGTAGCCAAAAAAGACTTACCAATTGAAAGAGGAAGCATAATAGTGTCAATGGTTAATGCCAAGTTGTATTACCTTCAATAGAGTAATTCAACCCCCTACCCATTTTCCACTTTCGAAACTAAATTTCTAGTTGCAACTCCCTTCCCCTATGTCCCTTTTTACTATTATGGGGTGATTCGTTACCCCATAATCAATAGTTGGATTCCATGCCCATCCCCTTAGTTTTATTTTCTAACCAAGGTCAAGCCCCAATGACATCCTTCCCATGTGCACCCATCCTTCCTTTCTCTTTTCAACTCCCTTGCCCTCTTATGCCACTCATCTATTTTGCCATATGGCCTTCATCTCCCCTACTATACACCATTTTATCTCCTCTTTCCTTGTGTTAATATTTTATTCCTTACTGCCTTCTCCCTCTAATGCCTCACACTTTTTCTCCTTCATCATCCCTGATCTCCTACTCCCTTCCACAATTTTTCCTATCCTCTCATCCAAGCATCCCCTATACATTCCCATCCTCATGCTATCTTTTCAACTTACTTCACCTTTTCAAACACCATGCTCAACATAATTTTCACCCCAACTTGGCATCCACTTACTTTTTGTTAGTCAATGCCCAACTTGCTCCATACTCCTCCCAATCGTGAGTCAATGCCCTTGGCATATCCATCAAGCCCCGAGAAAAGAATAAAATAAAATAATATATATGAATAAAATGGTATGTATATAATATATATATATATCTTCCTAATAAAAGAATAAAATAATGTAATATTCAATGCCAATACTAAAATCATTAAAATTAAGAATGATAGTAGTATAGTAATTTGATTATGAGTCAATAATAATAGTAAAACCATTAAATAGACATTTAAAAAATTATTAAATGAATATTTACCAATAAAATAATAATAAAATTCTCATCTTACATAATCATAAATTTAATATAAATATAAACAAATCATTAAATAGTTAAAAAATGATTTATTAAATTGATTATCAATAATAGAACAATAAAATGATAAAAATGCGTGAATAAACCAAACCATTAAACAAATATTAATTGATGGAAATATAAATCATTAAGATAAAATAATAATAATAATATGAGTAAAAAATTTTAAATCATAATAAATAATAAAAATCATTAAAATAGAATATTAACAAGGGATAAAATGTTCATATAATAATAAACACTAAAATCATTAATAAATAACAATTACCAAAATCATTAGAGTCACCAATGGAATGATATTGGCAAACACATCCTAACATCTTCCCAAGATCAAAGCAAACAATTAATAAATATGAATGAAGATAATTCTTAATAAAAATCATAAAATAATGATTAACAAAATCATTAAATTTACCAAACCCAAGGTGGTCAAATTCCCAAGAAAGGTTACCAAAGACATTCTCCAAGGTGAAGAGACCCATATGGGTATAAATGGACCCAAACTAACTTGGATAAAAGGTAATTACTCAAATGGATCATAAATAAGTGTTTATGACACCTAAAAAGGATAACCAAACTTGAAGGTATAACCTCCAACATATGAGGAATGGATGAGAGTAAACCACACATGCACACAAGAGAAGGAAGATTGGAAAAGGACAAGAAGAAATAACATAATAGAATATAAATGACAGTGGCTAAATATCACATAATACATGATATACCTATCAAATTGACATTTTGATTGCTCAATCACCTGCATGTGTACCTGAGATGTCCAAACCCAATGTCAAGCCTAACTCATGGTCTAGTTCCTATATCCACCACTAAGACATTAGTAGTACTTAAATGATGTTGATATGAATAGAAACCATAATACATTCAAAATTAGTTATTAATAATGAGTAATAAATAAATATAAACATCTATAGTTGAAGAGGGGCAAGAGTTAGTCCTGATAACTATGACCCTATCCATGTCTTGTGAAGCATAATCAATAGCTGTACAAGTGATCAATGTCTATCTTCATTAGTGAGACTTGATAAAGTAATATCATACAATAAAGTAACTAAGGTAAAACATCATATATATATAAAGCAAGATAAAGTGAATCTAGTATAAGTAATATGCATATCAATATATATTGAATCCAATGTGAACATCAACTATGTAAGATACCTATGTCACAACCATCTGAAAACAAACCCAACATCAAACATCATCAATCAAATTTCTATCAAAACACACTAAAGAAGGTTATAGTCTAGTATCTATAAGGGGCCACAAGGTCAGTTTTTGACAAGATGAAGCATGAGACCCACGTATAAAAATAAACCCTCCAAGTCCTAAGGGGACCAAAGTCCTAATTTTGACTAGATCTAGGACCATCATGGATAAAAATGAAGGTTTAGGTCTCTAGAGTCAAACATAGAGGAATAAACTCTAAGGGGTTCCCAATAGGACCCAAAAACAATAAGACAACGAAAATTTAAGAGTACTAATAGATACGAGGGAATGAACTGAGCCCTCAAACCCATCTTCCAAGAATAGTTCATAGAAGTAAAATAAAATATTTCCAAGTAGCAGAGCAATGACCAACATAACAACAATCTAGATTTTTTAACATAAAAAATATGTCTAGAGAAATAATAGGACATAAATTCTAAGCACTAATTCCTGTCCCATGTGAGACAAAAAACTTTCTTTAGATTTACCACAAAATGATGTTGGCTCGATCCAACCATGCCCATGAGACTCTTTCTACTAAAATAGAAGAATAAATCTAATTCCTCCCTTGAAGATTTAGGAAAAATCCTCCATCCATAGGTCTCAATGTCTAGTATAGTATATCAAGGAAAAACACAACTCTTAATCCCTTCAAACATTTCGATCCATCCACCATTCTCACTAGAATGTGTTTCTAGTGTATCAAACTTTAAATCTAATGTATCAAACTAAGATTAACAATAATTCCCAACACCATGGGATTCTTTAAAGACATGTAGTATTTATAAGGTAAAAAGTGTCCTTTCAATATATTCTTTTTATTTAGAAGCCAATTAGTTATGTTGACATGGGAAGGCACAAAACAAAGATATCGAATGACTATCCAACACATAGTCCCAAACAACTAACAAAAAAAGTGCCACCTTCTCTGCAATCACCCTTTCATTTCACTTTTATCTCTTATCAATACTAGATGTAGAAGAATCCATAGAACAAGTAAATATAATGCATGCATAATTGTCAAACTATGAAGAGTGAAAGAGGTAGAGACAACCTCACAACCAACCATTTAAATGATCTCAGACACAAGCATCATTTTTATTAGTACCACTAGTCTTGTACAGAAAACATGGTACCAAGAAAACCATGAAAACCAAATTGAAGGGAAAAACCATACTTTTAGAATGAAACTCTCTCTTGGACATAATGCCTCCCCCCCCTCCCCAAACCTTCTCCAAAGTGGAAAACCCATGCAAAAGGTCCTCTAAAATAGATCCCACAACAAGCTTGCCATATCCAAAATAACTTATATTATTGTTTCAAATTAATTGAACTTTATTATAGTTTCTTGAAATAACATTTAACGGATCATTATTACATTTTTATAATCTAATTTTTTATATTGAATGTTAGAATTAAATATATGTATACAATATTTTAATTATAAGATTATTTTCAATAATTACTTAATTTATATTATTTTAAATAAATTATACATTACTATAGTTCCATACAATAACCTTATAACTATCTTATATTATAATATTTTATAATGAATATAAGAATTAAATATATGCACACTATTGTTGCAAACTTACAATATTGTAAATTATAAGATTATTTTAACTAATTATAAATAGAACTTTATTATATTTTATTAAAATAAAATTTAATAATGGAATAATCATTATAATGTTATATTATAATATTTTATATTGAATGCTAAAATTATATACATGTATACTAAAATTATATATATGTTTTGAATACTATTTTTTGAACTCATTCTAATTTGTTATAATATTACTTTAAATAATTAAATAACTTATATTATTTCAAATAAATTAAAATTTATTATGGTTTCTCACATGGAACATGTTGTCATTAGAAACATTCACCTATAGATATTCTAAGGCATGGAGGAGCTTTGCAGTGGGGCATTGAATGCAAAGGCCTTGCATTGGGCATAAGAGCCTATGGTGTTGGGCATGGAAGTATTATTTATCCCATGCATGCAAGCATTGGTTATCTTGTTGTAATTATGTGAATGTCCCTAAGGTGTGGGACCCTTATGATCTTTAGGATAAGCCTCTGAAGTAGGTGAAATTCCTTCTATTCTAAATGCACCTAGTTTAAGACCAATACACAAGACTAAAGACAAGAAAGGTAAATCTATCACTAGCATAAACCTAAAATTTTGAGGGAAAAGGGGAGGGAAAAGGTAATATATGTTAAAATTAATAGAGGTGATGCACCTAGAATAGAGTGAGTGATCCTACTATAGTAAACACATTGCAAACCTTTAAGAATAAGACATCTCCACACATGCATAAGTATTTCACATAGAGGCATGAGAATGTAGTGTAACACTAAGAGGGATAACAAACAATCCATAGACAATATCAATATAGACTTGAATACACATAGGATATGACTTGAAAGTGAGTTCCATGCTAAATGAGGTGTTGGGGATGGAGAATAATGAGAGGGGAAAACATTACCCATAGATAAGGGTAAACAAACACAAATAACACATAGAATATCAAAATAATAGGAGGTGAACTTAATTATCATTAATTTGAAATATTTAGACAGTACAAGTGTTCTTGGAGGGCAAATTTTAGTAGCATGAGGTTGCTAAGAATGCTGACCCATTTACAAGTGAAGAACTAGACTTATATAGTGAACAAGTTTGTTTTAAAATAAATGCACCACTTGGGGTGAAGGGTGAAGATTCTAATTCCTTTACAGTATTGTAACCATGCCTTTGAATTCTATTTGGTAAATTAGATCTAGAGTTAGTGGTAACATTTTATTAGGGTACACATTGCATATACTAATAGAATATTTCCCTAACAGGGTCCAAGAGTGGTGTGTACTAATATTCTAATTTTGATAATCATTTTTGAATTTTTTAGTTCTTACACATCTCAGGCCTCACTTAACTACCTCTAACTACTTCTTGATATGTGACATGACTCATTCGATCTAGCTAGGCATTCATGGGGCCTAAATGTGACTAAGATGATTAGTCAACTCAAGTTCAAACACATGACACTTTCTGATATCTCTTGGGGACCCTATTGATAACTATTGATAAATTTTTATTAATCATGAAAATTATATGGGGACATGCATCATCATCTCATGGACTACTGGATCATACTAGGATGTGTGGCATCTCATATTTTAATGGAATTTCTAACAAGATGATGTATTTCTATACATAACACATGGATTTAAACTCCAATGTCTAGTTTATTTGTGAACTCTCAAGATGATGCCTTGTGGTATATTTTATGTTTGGTAGATTTACTCCAAGTATCATGCACATAGTGCATTTCCTTTAAACAATGACATAGCTTGAAGTTATGACATAAATAAACCTACCTTGGATGAGCATTGGATTTCCATATGGAGAGTTGATGCTACTCCTAGGTGAATATAGAACTTCTTTGTTATAAGTAAGAGACAAGATGCCATATTGTAGCAATGAAAAGAATCTAGAACTTCAAAGAACTTTAATCAAAATAGATCTACACTTGTTTATTTTTGGCTCAGGTGTAGGCAAGGAATGCTTGTACACAACTTACTTAAATTTATTGGGTTCTCATGGGTGCAAACCACAATTTAATTGCTTGAACAAGCTTGTGTTTCTATCTTAGGCTTGGGTATGTATGGAATGCTTACACATAATTTACTTGAAGTGGTTGGGATTTCGTATGTGCATAAACATTTTTTAGGGACTTGGAAAGCCTCACATCAATTAAGGTAACTTGGAAAGTCAACATTTCTTGTGATCGCTTTGGGCTACTTGACTACTAAGTAGGAAACCATTAGCCTTTGAGAGATTATTTGGGAAAATAATCTTAAGAACTTTTAGTCTTTCCAGTCATGAATGCACTTCATTTTATACCTTCCATTTTTTGAGTGAGTTAAGATTTCACCTATAAAAACAAGAACTATGCCAAAGGCATCTAGAGGAAAAATACCTAAGCTAAGAGGAACATTACACATAAGAACTTGGAGTTATTGAAACTACTCTAAAATAAGGCATGAAAATTACTTAGGGAAATGAAAAACATCTAATTTACTTATTTAAAACTATACAAGGAATAATAGAGATAGTGTTTGAGATGAATCCCATTGACTGGGATAGGGAGCTCCTCCCCATTTAATATGGCAAGTTGGAAGGCCTTGGATTGTTTATAATTAGTTATAGTATATGGGACACTCTATATTATGTCAAACTTAGTATGCCTTCTAGATTTCACTCTATCTACATCCCATTTGAGGACTAAATCTCCTTCTTGAAAACTCCTATCAATGGCTCTCTTGTAAAAATACCCCTTGGTTTGTGCCTATTGAAACTCCATGGTGCATGTGGCTTACACTCTAGTTTTTTTGAGCTCCATAAACTTGACTAATCTTACTATCAGGAGCTCATTGTCAAGCACCTCCAACTATTGTGTGAGTTTTAATGAAGTAAACTCGAGGGATGCATGAAACTAGGCTCCCTTTTATAGACTAGAATGAAGGGCTAATTTCCCAACACTTTTTTGGGTGTAATTCAATCAGCTCATAGGGTGGTTCTAATTTTGGATGTCAAGCCTATTAGTTATTATCTAAGGTAATTTTTATGATGCAAATTGGATTCTTGTTTGTAAACTTAGCTAGACCATTACATTAAGGGTAATGATTTGATAAAGTGATCAAATAGATATTATGATTGATGGCCCATTCACTAATCCTTTTTCCAAGGAATTCTAGTGCATTATCGATGATAATGGTGGTGTGGGCACTAGATCTCATCATAATGCCTTCATATAAGTTTAGGATGGATGCATCATTATCCTCTTTGAGCACAAATACTTCTATCTATCTTTTGAAATAGTCTATGGCTATGAGAATCCATCTATGCCCATCACTTGATGGTAGGTTAATCATGCCTATGAAGTCCATCCTCCATTATGCAAAGGGTTGATAAACTTGTATTGGGTGAAATGGTAAGGATGTTAACTATTGTTTTCCTAAAAAGAGAGTGAATTTATTGCAACTTCACATATATGTATGTGTATCTTTGAATATATTTGGCTAATAATAGCCATCTTACATGATTTTCATAGTATTGGCATTAGGAAAATAATGGCCTCTTATAGGGCCATCATATAATTCTTAAGGAATTTGCTTGTTTGCTTTGCTTCTATGCACCCCAAGATAATTCCATTGAGATCTTTCCAAAAAAGTGCACCTTCTATGAGCACATAGGGAATGAAATACAACCTAAAATGCCTATGTTTAGCCTTATCAAGGACAAGGGGATATACATTGTGCTAAAATAAGGCTCTCACATCTTACTTCTAGCTGGTTGAGGCTTTCAAGCTTGTGCACTCTCCCTTGTACATCACTAAGACTACATCATCTTCTAGTTTTTCCACTTTGGCCAATTAATCATAGAGTCCCTATCCTCACACTAGATTGGTGACCTAGATGTCTATGTCATATTCCATCACCTTTGTGATCCAACTAACCCTTTTTTTTCTAATGTCTTTGCTAAGAAGAAACTCCTTGACTCTTACATGTGCAACCATGAGTTAAATTTATTTTTGGAGAGCATATGCCTAAATTTATTGAGAACTCTCACAATAGTGAGGGTATGTTTCTCCATAAATCCTTAACACATCTCATAATCCTTTAGTGCCTAATTGAATAAAGCAATTGGATGATCCAAATGATAATTTTTTTGCTATGTATGGATAATTGATATGCCTTCAATCCCACTAAACACATAAAAGATGAAATCCTTTCTGTAGTTGGGATTGATCAAAGTGGGACCCTATGTAATGGCATGCTTGATGGCATATAAACTATCCTTACCCTCATGAGTCCAGTTGAACACAAAATTATTCTTTAGCATCACAGTGAGGGGCTTAGTTAAGGTGGAAAACTAGGCATAAATCTTTTGATAAAATTGATTCTTCATAAGAAGCTCTATATATTCTTATTTTGGCTCAAAATAAGAAGAGATGAGATAACATCAATGTAATTTGGATCAATTATGAGTCCCTTCTTGGAAATAATGTTCCCTAGGAGCATGCCTTCATGAAATGCAAATATGCATTTCTTAGGGTTTAGAGATATTCCAAACTCTCACCACCTTTAAAAAACTTGCTCTAAATGGCATAAATGATCTTCTACATGTTTAGAGAAAACAATTATATCATCAAGGTATACAAAGATGATTTTGTTGATGATTTCCTTAAATTACATATCCATATCTCTCTAGAAGGTTGTGCTTGCATTTGTCAAACTAAATGGCATGCATTGGTATACAAAGGTTCCCCACTTAGTCATGAACATAGTTTTGTAATGGTCTCATTCCTGCATAAGGATTTTGTTATATCCTGAATAACCATCTAATAGTGAAAATATTTCTATGTGTATGACCATCTACAAGATTTTCTCCTTTAGTGGGAAAGGGTAGTGGTCTTTAAGAAAAGCCTTATTTAGGTCTTTAAAGTCTACACAGAGATGTATCTCCCTATTATTTTTCTCCAATAGTACCAATTTGGTGACCCATGAACAATGATATATCATAACTATTATACTATCCTTAAAGATATTT
Source organism: Torreya grandis (assembly GCA_037957365.1). Lineage (NCBI taxonomy): Eukaryota > Viridiplantae > Streptophyta > Pinopsida > Cupressales > Taxaceae > Torreya > Torreya grandis. The sequence goes on along the minus strand of JARHVA010001005.1, from coordinate 3,175,054 downwards.
AAGATCTCCTTATGCATCAATGGACCCAACTTTAGATTGAAAGGTCTCTACTTTTGGTGTACAAGTTGTACATTCGAATGGATGTCTATTGTGTGTTGTGTTAAGCCTAGATCAAAGTCTTTAATATCCTTATAGTTCCATGTGAACATGCATCATATCTCTTCTTGAGTTGAATAAATCTCTTAATTTCTAGTGGGGAATATTCCCTACCAAATTTTAGATTTTTCCCTTTTGAGATGATCATAGGTGTATGGATATATTATTTTACCATCATGTTTCACCTCTATCCTTTAAATTGGTAATCAAAATTGAAGATGTTTTCTAGGGTGAATAACCATTTTGGCATCTTATTTCCCTTCAATTAGATGACTTGATCTTTGTATTGGGCTCACAACTATGCCTTGTTTATGACACAAAACTCTACTTCATCCTACATGAAGTTGATGATCTATTATTTACTCTCAAATACTTTCTAATTATTTGTATTTTCATAACTATTGGTCTAATAATGAGTTTGGTGAGATTTTTAGACTCCTTCATTATGTTACATAGGATGTCATACTTTGCACCTATAGTCACAAGACTATCTATATTGGCATTCTATGATCCTGGTATGGTAATGATGTTGACTGCATTAAAGCCTTCAATCATATCTAACACTCTATGATTATAGGCTTTCATCAAGCCATTATTTGTCATGATCTACACTCAAACTTGGTTGAAAATCAATTCACTATCACATAATACCTATAGCACCTCGATTCATTTCTTCTGCACAAGTTCAAATCCTTGGATTAATGCCTCATACTTGGAAACATTGTTTGTGCAAAAAAAAATACAATCTAAAGGCATGTAAGTATTTCTCTTTTTAGGGAGATACCAACATGACATTGGTTCCTATTCCATTCTTACTTTGGGATCCATCAAATTATAATTACCATGTACTTTTAGCATTTTTATGCACCTTTATGAGTTAAAGAAGCATGGAATCTTCCTCTATGATATAATATGTGCCTATCCCTATATTTGTGTTGTCATATGGATATCACTCAAAATGCTCATGCACCCATTCATCTAGCAGGTCATCTAGGATCTCCTCTAGTGGTGTCTCTACCTCATGGAGAATCAAATTCTCCTCTTGTTCAAACATTGCATAAATTTACTCAATTGGGTTGGGAGAGTATGGCTCAACATGTCTCTTAAAAATAGGCTCTACCCTTATGGTCACTTTTGTCCCATATCTAGTTCCTAGTAGAATATGTGACCAATTTGAAGATATGTACCCACCCATCTTTGCTATGAAGTCTTGAGAGAGGTAGATGGTGAAGTAGGTAGGTAAGTCAATGATTGTGATGTCCTACATAATGGAGAGGCTTGAGCATACATGTATTATAAGAGTCAAAATGTTGTATAACCCCTACAACTTTGAATATCATGCCATCGAGATAGACCACTCATTTTAGAATAGGGGAATACATAATTCCCAATGTATCCATGATTTTTTTGGGCATCACCAAGCTACGTACACTTAAATCAATCATGTAGTTATGTACTAGTTGTTGGTCGATGATTAAAGAGACATAAAATGGAGGTATAGTATTACCACTATGTACATGTACTTCTTCTATTTTTGGCTAGCATAGACTTGTAAAGGTGGTGGACAATAGTTGGGGTGCCTTACATTCCTAAAAACATTTCAGTGTATCTTATAAATTTTTTTGTTGAAATGGAATAGTGAGTGCATCCCACATAGCTACATTAAGGTTCATCTTCTTCATCTAATCTACTATGTTGAAGGGAACCTAAGATCCTTTTGGTAGTGGCTTTGAGGGAACAATCTCTTCTAGTGTTAATGCACTAGTTTGTGGTGGTCCCTCCTTCTACATAGCTCTTTCTAAGTATAAAGGTTATATGGGTACCTTAGCTAGTGTACCTACACGAGTTATCTGGGGAATGAAAGATAAGGGTGTTTTAGTTCGTATCACCTCTTCTATATCTATCCTTTTCAATCTTGTATTAAAGTGACTATATTTCTTCTTCCACTAGAAATGCTACCTTGATTTACATAGTTAAAGTCCTCTTGCTAATTAATGAAAGCAGATCTATCATGTGGTTAAGCTGACATCTAGCCTTCTCCCATATGTAGAGTTGTGCTAATTTTTTTCTCTTATGACTAATGTAAAATTTTCACCATAATAACCTAGTTCATGATTACATTTATGCATGTAGATTGATTATGTGGTTAGATGTATGGGAATTGCCATTTAGATTCCTATGCTAAATTATTCTTTACTAAAACAAGGGATATATAAGTACTAGTAGCATTAACATTTTGTACATAAGGTTCTCTATTATATGTGTGTTGATTTTGGGTTTGCACACCACCTTGGTAGGGAGGTCTATTTGACTAGTACTACTGAGTGAAGGGTTGATGAGATCTGGGATACTTCACTTGTTACCTTTTCAGAGTAACAAGTTTGTTACCAAAACTTTTTAGTAATGATTTCACTTCATGTTATTCATTAGAAGAGATTGTGGATGAAGTAGGTAGTATCACCATGGTAGTGATAGGCACTAGTATAGGTTGTGTAGATATTGGATTAGGAAGAGGATCCATAAATATAAGCATAGCGGGTCTAGGTACAATATTTCTTACTTAGATCAAATAGTTCTTTGTATGTAAAACAACTTCATAAGCATTAGGTAGGACTATGCCTCCCATGGACTGAATCATCATAATTATATCATTAAGGGATTTTATAAAATATTAAAATGTAATGTTTGGAGTTGGCTTACACAAAGGTGGGATTCTATATCAAACCCTCTTAAATATGAAGTTGAAGTTGACCATCATCTCATGAGGGGCTTGTTTTATAGTCATGAGCTTCTCTATTGAGGACAAGTGATCACTTTGATCTTTGAACTTCTTGCATAACTCTTCCCAAGCTCATCCCAGCTATGGATGGAGTTATATCTCAAGCTTTGTGTTGGGAGAGGGGGTGGAGGTAAATCCAAGAACAAACACACCTGTTCTAATTCCACCCGTTAGGATCTTGCTCCTCAGAAAGAGCACAGTATGATTACCAAATATAAGCAATTGAATATGCGGAAATAACCAGAAACACAAGTAACTAGAATTCACCAATAGCACAGAATATGAGAGACAACACACTATCTTGTATTAACACTATACAGAAAAGAATACATCAAAGAGCCGCCACACTCTTTCACCTTACAGAGATTCGCCACACCTCAAGTGTACAGTAATTCTTCTCACACACACTCTCCTACACAAAAAAATGGTCCCAACAACCAACTCACACACAAAATTGGTGTTCACCTCACCAACCAGTCAGTAATAACCCTGCCGGTACACCAAGCACTCTATAGCACTTCAAGCTGATCTCTCATGAACCTGCAACCTGCAATTCAAAGACCAAACTTACATGTAGATCCCCAATGAGCTTGCAACAACCTTCAACTCACAGATCTTACAACTAGAAGGAACTCTTCCTTTCTATCTCATGCCTTAAACAATACATGCCAATGGGTCTATAAATAGATCCCTAACTCAAACAATAACTTAGACTCTTAATTTAGAAAATTATCCTCGCAGCCCAAGACTCTGGCTGGTCTTAACATGAAAACTCATCATTCACTTAACTAACTATCCATGAAATGAACACTTCGGGAACACACAGGCGACCGACGTCGGTCCTTGCTTGTCTGGTTTTGCCGACGTCAGCCGACTTCCTGCCATCGCCGGTGTCTTTCTGCACTGGTCTCTGCTGACGTCGGTCCTGCTGTCGACGCTGGTTCCTATAGAACTCAGCAACCATCTGTTCCTCAGTTTGTAAAGGTTGAAGCTTTTAGCTCCATAACCTAACAATCTCCCACTTGGAGATAAATAGCTACAACCTGTACCTGTACCTGTACACCGTCTAGTTTGTTCCCTTGGCTTTGTATCCCTCCTCAAGATCACTCTTGAAGACCAACCACCACAAAATCTTTGGTGCAAAACCTGTCATCCAAATTACCTGCCACATCCGCATCTACAACCATGTAGAAAAAATAACTTGACCCTGCATAGCATGTGCACCTGCTGCTGGTCCCACTGAACTGCCCTTCAGTATTACTCTCCCGGATTGACTCCAAACTTGTGATAACTCCCACTGCTTGGGAAAACTCAGGTTTAGTACATACCATGCACTCAACCTCATTATGTGAATCAAGACACCTGTTTTATGAACTGTCTTACCATCGACGTGCTAACCAGCTTCACACAATCATCCTGAAACAAGGTCAACAAGACCTCCATGTCTCTAGATCACACTCATGCCAAAGAATCTTGCTGCTCCCAAATTCTCCATGAAAAACACCTGAACTAGCTTTACCTTTAGTTCAGCAATACCTGTATATGTAACCTTGCAACAAGCACATCATACAGAAAATAGGATAATGTAGCTAATAGTATCCAACCTAGTAAAGAGAAACACAATGATCAAACCTCCATTGCCCTGCAGCTAATACAAGATCATATACCTTGATCTTCCATCTCACGTATCCATTTCCACTCTTCTTCATCCTCAACATCCATTCGTCTCTCAGTGCTTACTTCCAGCTGGCAACACTACCCAAAACCCCTGTTTCATTCTCCTCCAAGGAATCACATCCTCATCCATGCCAAGCTCCCACTGTTTCCTAGATCTACCTATTCTGCTTCTTCAACAACTTCCTAGTTCTATGCCATAAGTGAGCAATAAGTAGTGTAAAGAAGGGAAATGATGAATTTAAGAACTTACATACACCTTCAGTCCTCCATATGGGCACTTGAGACTCCATGACAACTAGCTGTCCACCCAAAATTCATCTCAGTAACCGATGCCGGTCACATCTCAGTCTACAGCCGACCGATGTCGGTTCCCTGCGACTGCCTCCCTGCCAACGTCGGTTTGCCCTGGCCGACGCCGGTCTCTTTTCTGCCCTGAGTCACCGATGTCGGGCTACACATAGCCGACGTCGGTCCCTGTTTGGACACTGACGCTAGTTTTCCTGCCGACATCGGTCTCTATGTTTTTCTTGTGAGACCTGACTTTTTCCCACGAGCTCTTTTTGGATCAAACCCTTATCCAAATCAACCTTGCTCTGCTCAAAATTCCTCTGCACCTTGTGCTGAACTCTGTCTGTCACTTTCTCCTTGAAAACCAAGGCTTTCCCGTTCTTGTCATTAACATCAGATTCCTCAAGAAACCTTACCTTCTTCTTCTATATACAGAAACCACGATCCATGCCTTCCAAATCTGAAAGCATATTCTTTGACTCAAGAACTAGCATCTCCTTCTTATCTATGTGACCAAGCCTATCAAGCCACATCTCTGAATCTACAACTGAAGTAAATAACCCAGAAAGAGAATCAGTAAAACAAGTAGATAGATAAAGCGTACCTACTTTCTTACCTCTAGCTACAATAAGTGTACCCTTGGTAACCTTCCAAGAGTCCACTGTGAGAGTTACTGTGCAACCCTCTTCACCCAAACTTCTGACAGAAATTAGATTCCGCTTCAGAACTGGGACATGCATGACCTCTTTTAACACCCATGTGTCACCTGTCTGCAATTTCAGCTTCACTTTGCCTTTGCCAATAATCTGACAAGGCTTACCATCCCCTACACAAATTTCTCCAAAGTCTCCCTAGACATACTCATGAAAAAATTCCCTATGTGGGGATGCATGAAAAGAGGCACCTGAATCTAATACCCAAGATTCTACTTTATCCAAAGAACATACCAGAGCATCCTGTGCAACGTAACCCACAACATCTGCTTCTTCTCCATGTCCTTCATGCTGATCTTCACCCGATCTGCAATCTCTCTTTAAGTGCCCTTGCTTTCCACATTTCCAGCAGGTTATTCTACCATACCTGGACTTGGATCTTTTGCCCATCTTCGACCTTGATTTCTCTCTTGGCCTTCCTCTTCCTTCAACACTCAAAGCATCTCCAGATGATTCACTTGTGCTTTTCCTGTGTATCTCTTCATTCAAGATCACACTCACAACATCATCCACTTTTAAGACTTTTGAAGGAGACACAGTATTAGAAACTACCATTACCAAACCTTCCCAACTTTTAGGTAATGAACACAAGATTAAGAGACCTCTAAGTTCATCATCAAATACAATATTAACTGAACTTAACTGGTTTACCAAACCATGGAAATCACTAAGATGGCTATGAACAGATCCACCTTCCAACATTTGCAAATTAAATAAATGCTTCATAAGAAATACCTTATTAGAAGCCGAGGGTTTTTCATACAAATTTGCCAAAGATTTCATCAACTCCACCGTTGTCTTACACTGTGATAAGCTGGAAATCACAGATGAATCAAGACTCAATCTAACAGATCCCAGATCCTTCCGATCAAGAACCTCCCATTCTTCATCTTTCATATCCAAGGGTTTGCTAGCAATCCCACCCAACGGTAAGTACAAATCTTTCTGATACAGATAGTCCTCAATCTACATCCTCCATAATTGGTAGTTCTTGCCATTAAACTTTTCCATTCGTAGTTGACTATTTTTTTCCATTGCTCAACTCCCACTCAAACAGAAGCCCTGTGAGTAACCTGTAATCAAAACACACTACCCAGATCTACACCAATCTGTTAGTATCCCAACCAAAAGCTCTGATACCACTTGTTGGGAGAGGGGGTGGAGGTAAATCCAAGAACAAACACACCTGTTCTAATTCCACTCGTTAGGATCTTGCTCCTCAGAAAGAGCACAGTATGATTACCAAATATAAGCAATTGAATATGCGGAAATAACCAAAAACACAAGTAACTAGAATTCACCAATAGCACAGAATATGAGAGACAATACACTATCTTGTATTAACACTATACAAAAAAGAATACATCAAAGAGCTGCCACACTCTTTCACCTTACAGAGATTCACCACACCTCAAGTGTACAATAGTTCTTCTCACACACACTCTCCTACACAAAAAAATGGTCCCAACAACCAACTCACACATAGAATTGGTGTTCACCTCACCAACCAGTCAGTAATAACCCTGCCGGTACACCAAGCACTCTATAGCACTTCAAGCTGATCTCTCATGAACCTGCAACCTGCAATTCAAAGACCAAACTTACATGTAGATCCCCAATGAGCTTGCAACAACCTGCAACTCACAGATCTTAAAACTAGAAGGAACTCTTCCTTTCTATCTCGTGCCTTAAACAATACATGCCAATGGGTCTATAAATAGATCCCTAACTCAAACAATAACTTAGACTCTTAATTTAGACAATTATCCTCGTAGCCCAAGACTCTGGCTGGTCTTAACATGCAAACTCATCGTTCACTTAACTAACTGTCTGTGAAACGAACACTTCGGGAACACACAGGCGACCGACGTCGGTCCCTGCTTGTCTGGTTCTACCGACGTCGGCTGACTTCCTGCCGTCGCCGGTGTCCTTCTGCACTGGTCTCTGCCGACGTCGGTCCTGCTGCCGACGCCGGTTCCTGTAGAACTCAGCAACCATCTGTTCCTCAGTTTGCAAAGGTTGAAGCTTTTAGCTCCACAACCTAACACTTTGGTACTATTATATGGATTTCCCCTTGAATGAGGAAGCAAGTAACCTGACCATGACATTATCCTTAGTGATATGGTGTACTAAGTAGATATTTATGATATCTTGAATATGCTACATAGGGGAAGTTAAATTTTCACCTGTGAAATATGATAAAATTTTGACGGATGTCATTGGAATCTCATCATAATGCATGATAAATAATGGACTACCTCCATTAAAATTCACAAACACTTGATTTATTGGTACAACCATGAATGGGATTAGGAATAGGCCCCTTCTAGGCATGAAAAACCTTTCAAATAGAGGGTTGGACTACCCTCAAGGGGACAACCATCTTGCACTACTCCTTTTGATAAGGGACAAAGATTATTTAACTCTCTTTCTTATATATTGTGTTATAATTTTAGTAAAATGGAAACCAATTCCTCTTTTAGATGATCTTGTCTCTCTTAGCATGTATATAGGGGTGGTATTTATGGACCAGAGATGTTTGGAGTCACCAAGTGCTCTTATTGAGTGTTTGTTACACTTTTTAGATAAATATAATACCGATTCCTTAGCTCTTTATCTAAATGGTGGTCTCATCAGGCATGCCATAAACTATTATCATTTGAAACATACACCTATGGATGTTTTATTATATAGGGGAGCTTTGTGGTGGAATGCTAAGTGCAAAAGCCTTGCATTGGGCACAAGAGCCTATGTTACTGGGTGTGGAATTATTATCACTTAGGTATATGTGCAAGCATTTATAGTTTCTTCACAATGATGGGAACGTCCCCAAGCTGTGATAACCTTATGTTCCTTAGGATGAACATCTAGAGTATGATAGATTCCTTATATTCTAAATGTACCTAGTTTAAAACTATTGCATAGGCCTAAAGAGTATAGATTTATATCTATTGCTAACCTAAACCTAAAATTTTGAGGGAAAAGGGGAGGAATAAGGTAATAGATGCTAAGAGTAAAAGAGGAGATCCACCCATAATAGATAAAGCATTCCTACTATTGCAAACACACTATAAATCTTTAAGAACAAGATGTCTCTACATAGATTATACCAAGAACAATCAAAATGTATAATAATTTTACATAGATGTAGGGGGACATAGTATGATAGTGAGAGGGAAGACAAATAATCCATAAATAATATCAACATAGACCTAAATGCACACATGATATGACCTGCAAGTGAGTTTTAAGTTTAATGATGAGGTGTTGGGGATGAAAAATGATGAGAGGGTGAACATTACCCATAAATAAGAGTCAAAAAACATAATTAACACATAAAAAATTATAATAATGGAAGGAGGTGAACATAATTATAATTAATCTACAAAATTTAGCCAATATAAGTGTTCTTAGAGGGCAAATTTTAGTAGAGTGAGGTTGCTAAAAATGTTGACCCTTTCATAAGTGAAGAACTAGGATTAAAATCCTATTTTAAAATAAATTCACCACTTGGGGTGATGGGTGAAAATTTTATTTCCTTTGAAGTATTGAAGCCATGCCTTTTAATTTTATTTGGTAGATCAAATCCAGAGTTGGTGGAAATATTCTATTAGGGTAAACATGTGCATAAAAGAATAGAAGATTTCCTTGATAAGGTAAGAGAGTGGCATGTACTCATCTTATTATGTCTAAAAACTAATTCTACATTTACTAGCTCTGACACTTCTTAGGCCACACTCAACTAACTCTTGACATGTGGCACACCACATTAAATCTAGCTAGGAATTTGTGGGGCTTAAATGTGACTAAACCGCTTAGTTGACTTAAGTATAAACACATGGCACTTTTTTATTTCTCTTGGGGACCCTATTGATAGTTTTTGACAACTTTTTATTAATAGTGCAACTTGGATGGGGACATGCATCATCATCTTGTGGACTTATAGATCATACTGGGATGTGTGGTGGTTTGGATTTGAACAAAATTTCTCATGAGACGAGGGATTTTTATACATAGCCCATGGATTTGAATTCCATTGGCTAGTTCATATACAATCTCTTAGGATGATTCCATGTGGTATCTTTTGGGTTTAGTATATTTGTTCCAAGTGTTATGTATAGAGCACCTTTCCTTCAACCAATGGTGTAGCTTGAAGTTATGACATAAATAAACCTAAATTGGATGAGAACTAGGTCACCATGTAGAGAGATGGCACTACTCCTAGGTGAACTAAGAAATTTTTCATGATAAGTGAGTGCTGGGATACCATATGGAAATAGTGGAAGGAATCTAGAAATTTAGTCAAAATAGACTTACACTTTTTTTTTTGGGCTTGGGTGTAGGCAGGGAATACCTACACACATCTTGCATGAAGTGCTTGGTTCCTCATGGGTTTGAACCATCATTTCATTGCTTTCATGGGCCTATGATTCTATCTTGGGCTTGGGCATGGACAAAATGCTTGCACAAACTTTTCTTGGAAGATTTAATAACAAAATTCATGAAGCATGGATGTGTTTAACAAGTTTAATCAAGGATTGTAATTCCATAAACAAATAGGTTGCCAAAATGATCCAATCTTTCACTCACATAACAAAGGTAGAAGGGACCCCCTCAAGAAAAAGATTATGGAGGTGGAGACTTCTTCCCCTAATATCCCATAAATAACCCCCACCAATAAGACCCTTGTGAAGGAATAGATGCATAATAGACCTCAAATGATCCTACCTAAGGAGAATGCATAAGGCCCCAAAAATAGAATCAGGGCCATAATCATAAACAAAAAATAGGTCATACATGAGAAGGTGATAGAGGATGAGAAGGTACCTATGGATGGATCCCCCTCTTAGAATAGTGTTTTTGTTTACATTCCTTTTGTTTTTCCCTCTGCATGCTTAGTTAGCTACTAGTGTTGTTTTTAGTTTTTTCTTTAGTGCACTTTTTATATACTCTAGTTTTTGGTACTTGTAAAACTAGGCTTTTATGATATCAAATATTAAATAGAATATATATATATGATTATTAAAAGATTGTAATATTTTAAATAATAATAAAAAATTATATTCTTTAAGTAGAAGATTATGTAAACTATTAATTACAAAGAGTTATATTATTTTCAACAAATATTACAATGTGAATATATTATAAGATTTAATATTTAATACCACAATTATATTATAATTTGATGTTTGTAGATTTAACATCCAACCTTATATTTAGAATGAATCCATCTTGAGAAATATCTAAGAGTAGGCAACTAAAAAATATAAGATCTTAAACCATTTAAAGGTTAGTAAAATTAATGCTACTCATCCTCTTATGATGATTTTTTTAAAAATAAAATGAATTGTTTTGTTTTTATATGTAAGTTTTGAGATCAAAATTATTATTTTAATTTTTAAATTTTTGATTAAAATGAACTTAACATCTTTATTCACACTATGTCCATATTTAGAAATATCTTATAGTTGGTGGCCACCCACTCTAAGAGTTTTAATCACAAATATAGAGATAGTATAAATAATATTACTAATCCTATTTTCACTATTTTTGAAAAATAATTACATCTTATAAAAAAATTATTTTTTATTATATCTAGAATTTGGGACAATTTTATTTCTAATATTATATCAAGGTTTTGTGATTAAAATGAATCCAACTAAGTGAAAACAAATTTTCACTTACATGTTCATAGAATGCAAGGACACCCACTATAAATGAGAAGTATTGCATAGAGTAACATCGAACCTAAGTACCCTTTTTACTCTAGTAGCTTAATCCATTAGATGTATACTCATCAAAATAATACTACTCATTGTATTTTAACTATATTATAACAAATTTACAGCTTATGATGGACTTCTTTGTTGATATATCTAGATTTTGTGATTAAAATTAATTGATTTGCTAATATATCCAGGGTTTGTGATTAAAATTAAATGCTTTTTTGATTCCAAAAAAATGTAAAAAATGTGTCACTTACATGTTTATATAGTGTGAGGAAACCCATTATAAATGATATCTATTAAATGAATTAAAAATAAACTTAGTTATTTTATTTTCATAGGGTAATTATAGGTTTGCCTTTTTGCACTAGTAATGTCTGAAATAATTTACATGCATTATTGAATTTAATTATTTTTATATATAACACCTATTTTTTATATTTAAAATTAATCCATTACAAGACATATTTTAGAGTAGGCTAACTACAAATCTAAAAATAAAAGTGTTGTATTTTGTTTACATCCATCATCCTTTAATCATTATTATATCCCATATATTCAACCATTAGATTTCACTATTGAAACATGTTTACTATGATAATAATTTGTGATGTGATTTTTCTTTAACATCAACATTTAATAATTATTTAATGATAGGAAACACTATCTTTTATTGTGTACACTTCATATAGAGAGATCCCATTCATAGTTGGCTCCATTAACTGGTAGAAAAAGTTGACTAATAGTTTTTATATATATTTTTATCTAGATAACTACCACAATGACATGTGTTATTTCATTCAATATCAGGGGAACGTGAGACCATTGGAATTATATGACTATGACATGTATTTTTTAAAATGTGATTGATATTCAAGTGGAATAAATAAATAAATCTAAACATTCATGTCATTCGATGTGAGTGTGAGTGCCATGGTGGTTGGATGGCAAAGAAGAGGGAAGCAGGTGTAGGCTAGAGGGGATATCTAAACCAAATAAATATTCATAGTGGGATAATTAAGATTTATCATGTCCAAATCTCAATAAAAATGGACCTTCATGGGATAATTTATTAAAAGGAATGGCATGTCCTAAGAATGGTTTCCTTGAGATCATTCCTTCAACTCTGAGGAATAAGGCATTGTTGTAAATTTTAGATGAAGTTATCAACAAAGTTTAACTTGAGATATAAAACTATATTATTATTAAGCTCAACAATTTTTTGTCTAATATAAATGTGGTGAGGGACTAGGTAAAAATAAAGTGGAAATTGAGAGGACAGGTGGACATACTAGATATGGAAAATGGCTTCTTACTATTTTATTTTTCAAATAGTGAATAATCTTAGCACCAAGACCAATAAGCAATAAATTATAATTTACTTTATATTTTGGCAAATTAGAATAATATATAATGTCTAGTTGATATTTACAAGAAGGGTAAAAAGCTTTATAGGCTTTCAAAATTAGTTAGGGCCTCCACTGATTCTTATGAACCAATTTTATTATAAACTTTAAAATAGACTAACTAAATATAAACAAAATACTTTGGGTCATTAAAATAATCCAAAAAACTCCCCCTTGATCTAAAGGTGTATAACATATTAATTAATTGGATTAATGACTTTAAAGTCATCAAAGAAACTCTATCACAATTACAAGTGGTGTACTATACCTATATCATTGACAAAATAGCTGATGAACATGATAAAAACCTACTCATCCCTAGTGATTATTATAATTTACCATAATATAACATAGTTAGTTATGTCCAAATATGTTGAAATATATAAGGTCCCATACCAGAACCCATCCAAGTGACAAACCCATACTATGTATGGCACATCTCCCTAATGTCTAGAAAATGCTAACAACCTTTACTTAACATTGAATGTGTTAGCAACCTTTATCAATTCTTAGTGTCACTGATAAAAAATTAAAGACCAAAAAATTTAATGTCTTCTCCCCTATCATCTAAGAGGTGAGAATCCATGCATTAAGAGAAATAAAAACAACTAACTCTTTCCACTCCTAGTCATGAATATTAGATATAAAAAGCTAAAAATAGAACTAAAATAAAGAACACAAGCAAAAATTTATATTCAAGTATGAACCCAAGCTCCAAAAAAACAACTAACTAGATAAGGGTAAAAGTCCTTTATCCTCCAATGAATCCTTTAACCTCTAGTTTGACATTTCAAGTTTGTCAATTATTAGGATCCTAATGGACTTGTAAATTATGAGATGTTAATTGATAACACAAGCATGGGATGGCATCAAAATTATCATTTTGAATGTTTCCACTAATAATACACCTTTATACATCAGTGAATGCATTTGTCATAGAAAGTTTCAAAACAAAAAATAAACCATTCTATTATGTCTAGAACGTCTAAAAACCTGTAGATTGACTAGTTATATGACCATCTTTACATAAAAGAATGACTAGTAAAAAAAACATCATAATATAATGATAGGAATGTCAAATGAGACTATAATGAAAGCTTTTAGAAGATTGAAATCTTGAACTCTCTTTAAGAGTGCACCTAATTCAAATAAAATGAATATTTGAACCATGAACCTCCACCTTCTGAGGGTTGTTACAAAATAAGACTTATTAATTTCTCTATGATAATTTACAACACAAAAGAGGAGAAAAATGTATTTAAGGATGATTTTTCTTCCAAGGATAAAAAATTTACTTTGAAACTAGAATCAATTATCTATGAATTTCATGTATAAAGATTGAAAATATTTTGAATGAGTGGACCCCCCCAAACCCTAAATTTTATCTTATACTTCATCAAACATTAGCCAAATAATAAATATTATGTTTATCTTCCTTCCAACATCCTACCAATAATATAAAATGTCATGGATACTAGGAAAATTTTCTCAGACTTTGCTCATTCAAGGTGGATTTTTGGGAGTTTCAGGTAGATCTAGGTAGTTTTACAGAGTTTTTATATAACATAAATCATGTATAGAGGTAATTATATGTCATGGAGGCTATAAAAGTGCTGAAATAGGTTGTACGATTCAACATAACCTCTTCAAATGCTTTTAGGATTGATTCAAAATAGGTTTTTGACAATCAGGGGCTCCAAAACATTAAAAAAGTTAGTAAATCTTCCCAGTTTAAGTTAAAATTTATTTCACATGAATATTCAGGCCATAAAAGTCTAAAAATGGTCCATACAAATCCAAAAATTTGCTTTGGAGGATTTTTAAATGATCGAAAACATATTTTGTGAAGGTTTGAGGCTCTAAATCAAGCATAAGCATTCACAAATGCACGTAGTTTCATCTCAAATTTATTGATGCCATACCACTATTTATCATATAATTTCCAAGCCAAAAATACTATACAAATCATTACATTTGACTCTTTAGTAAAAAAAATTAGTTCTGGATGCAAACAATCACATTCTCAAAGATTTTCAAAGCTTTAAAAGAGTAGATTCAATCTTATATAGGCATATACCCATGAAAAATGATATGTGATCAATATTCTCAATAAAATATTAAAATTTTCAACACCATAAATCAACTAATGAACATACCTTATAAGATTTAATTTCACATGAGTCTTGTCTTACCATGTGAGTGTATCTTTCACCTCTCCTTATTTAGATTATCACACCATGAATTTAGCAAGTTACCATGATCTGATACCATATTGGTAGTAAGATCAAGAAACAATAACTCAAAATTTACATTATAGATAAATCATTTAGAAAATTAGAATAATATATTATGTCTAGTTGATATTTAAAAGAAGGGTAAAAGTATTTATAGGATTTCCCAATTAGTTGAGGGCCTCAACTGATTACAATGAACCAATTTTATTATAAAATTTAAAACAAACTAATAAAAAATAAAAAAAATACTTTAGGTCTTTAAAATAATCTAACAAATATTGTGGTCACATTCTCAAAGGACAAATTTAATACCTTGGTAAATCATTCCTTATGCTACAAAAATGGAAACTCAAATTTGATCCATTTAAAGAAAACTATAGATTTTTTCCACTCTAGTTTAGAATCCCTACTCTTCTAATGGATTTTTATAAGGAAAACATACTATTAGGGATAGCAAGAGATATTAGATCCCCTGTTGCAATTGACTCTCTTCCCAGGACAAAGAGTAGGCTAGTTTTTACTAGAGTATGTGACAATGTGGATCTGGATAGGGCTCTACCAAGTTATATTTAGTTAAAATCCAAATTTAGTGTTTGGAGTTAGAACATAATGTATGAAAGAGTAAATAAAATGTATACTAGTTACCGTGTATTCAACCATAAATGTGACATCAACAAGAAAAATGAGTATGATAAGAGTGATGCTAAATCACTAAAGGTTGTTGAGTAAGGTTCAAAGGATCTAAAAGAAGGGTCTACTTTAGTCAAAAATTTTGGGACAACTGAAGTAAGTTACATTATGGAACCTCACTTTTTGGCTTAGAAAAAACCCAAATCCCCCTGGTATGGTGAGATGAGGGTAAGAGGTTAAAGGAAAGGATAATATGATGATAAAAGAAAACTTGAAGTGAAAATAAGACTACAAGGAGAAGGTCAAAATAGTTGAAGGTGTTAGTGAGGGAAGAATTAATGAACATGATAACTTAGAAGTTATAATCCTACTTGACTCTATTATTAGGCCACCTAATAAAGATTTATGAGAAGGGGGGTAATATTTTGTAAAGAAAGGAAAAGTTTATTTGGAGACAAAAGGAAGAACTAGACTCTTGTGAAAAACTCAAAGGTCTAATAGAAGTTGAGCTAGCATATTAGAAAATACCTCTTGTTTTCTCTAAGGATCCCACCCCACATGGTAAAAAAAGATGGATACACTGGCCAAAAATTGCCATAATAATAGAAAAAATATTACAGAGAGCAAAGTTAATCTAGGGGAAAGTAAAAGTAATGGAAGAAACTCTTCTAGGATGTTGGGAAAGATATATGCTTTCCTCAAAAAATATTTTATAATTTAGCTAGATGTTTTAGCTATAGATGGGTGTAACATAGTGGCTATGTTATTTCTATTTAATGAAGTGGTTATGTTGTGATCTTAGGAGGGTCTTGTTAGAATATTAAGGTCTTCTATTCTCATTTATTCACTATGTTTAGTTTTATCATCCTTGATAGGTGATGAGAGATGTTGGTGGACTAGCTATTATTTTTGAACTACTGGCATTAAAAATTTAGAAGGTGGCCTAATTATTTGCTACCCATTAGTTCAAAAATATTTAGGCCACCTTCTAAATTGTAATTCTAGTAGTTCCAATTATCAAATTATTGCTACCCATTAGAACTTCTATCTAGTGTGTTTTTTTTAATTTGATCTATGTTAGTTATAATCAGATTTTCATTATTATTTTTTATGGTTGGGGTTTATCCTTTTCTTTCTTTCTTTTTTCCTTTAGTTTTATATTAATTGTGGACATTTTGGGTTGGATCTTCCAGGGACTTAGGACCACTTGTGCTTGAGGCTAGTGTTTCATTTGGTTTGTTTTATATTATTTTCTTTCAATAGTCCCCAAGGGAGACCTAGACCTCTTGATGTGTTTGGGCTAGAATCCACACTAGTTTAAATGTGGGATTATCTTAATCTAAAATCTAAACATTCATGTCAAGTCATTCAAATGGAGTTAGATGTGGCATTGTATATAAAAAGTGGTATGGTTCAATTTTATAAATTCTAAAGGGATTCTTTTTATTCATGTGGCTAGAAAAGAGAACCTTATTTAGATTCTAAAAAATGTGGTGTAAATAATAGTCAAAATATTATAAATGGGATTTTTTTATAGTCATTTTTTATTATTATAGATTTAATTCATCTATTTCTAATAAATTAAATGTGGATAAAGAATAGCTCCAAGGGTTAGCTCGAGTGGATAGGATTAATGAATTCGGTCACCAAGTCTTGAGTTCAATTCTTGTTGAGTACCCTATAATGCATTGAGGCTTAGGGGTAGACATGAAGCCTAAGGACTAGGGGCATGCCACCCTTCGTTAATGAGGTGTCCTCTTCCAAATATTGGATATAAGAAAAATGGATAAATAATCTAGTAAAAAACTATTTCATGTTATTTTTTTTACTTTTATGATGAGGTAAATGCATACTAGCCTAGAAAATGATACTACAATATAAAAATTTCATGAATGCAAATAATAAACATGGAAAAAATCTATCTTAAAATAGGTTGAAATAGATTTTTAAAATAATGATTTTTAATAAAATTAGAATATTCAATTGTTTTTGTTTAATGAAAAATATAATGGAATAAAGCTATCACTAGGCACCTTTTAAATTCTAGTACCGATCGTTTAACATAGATATTGTTGATCAACTAGTTAGCATAATGTTATATAACCTAGTTTCCATTCAAATGGATGTAATATTTTTAACTTTTAAGAAAACAACTGGTTAAATCATAAGAATAAAATTTGAGCAATACTTGCATGACCTAAATACTCACTTTTATATTATTAATAGACACTATACCTTTAAAATATAAAATAATATATTATCAAACCATAGTTTTATTATGTACATAATAGAATCAAATGGAGGTTTGCTCATATTTTATTAGTGAAGGCCATAATAGAGAAAACAATTAACATTTGTAGACAACATAACATGGAAAATAAGTTATGGGTTCACATAAATTTCGTTGACCATATATGCAAATCAATTTCAACTTGGTTCATAGAGAGAAGACTATAGTACCTTGGAAATGACCATGAAAAGGCAAAAAATTGGAACATATTTAATTTTTTTACTCGAATAGAAACATAATCAGAAAATGTATATAAAAAAATTTTCTAAACCTTTATTTTCATGTTTCAAGTCATGCCTTTCAAAAATAAATATTGAATATTTTTTATATACATAAAATAATAAACTTGAATGATAATTTTTTATTTATCCTCTTTCTAGATGATGCATATGAAAAATAAGTGTTGTGTTTTAAACTCTAAATAAATAATGGGATTGCATGTTGTCCAAAAAAGGATTGTGATGTATATTTTAAGCCAAATTATGTTAACAATTTAACATCAAAAATTTTAGAGGAATAAAGGAATGTCTTGATAAGAGTTATCCATAATTGCAAAGTTATAAATGGAGAATTTTGGATTAAAACATCAATTGCACTTGGTGTCAAAGGAGAAATGTTAAGTACTTATTAAAAAAGAATAAAACAACATTAAATTTCAAGGGTAAAAATTATAGACTTTTTCATGTCATGAATGTTATGGGAACTTGATTTCATAGGGTTCACTAGTTACATGTTGTATAAAAGTCTGATATTCATAAAATTAAATTATATCAACTTTGTTAGGAGTTTGGATAGTTTAAATTAAAATGTAAAATAAAAACTACTACAATAGTGAAAGAGAGTTAAAAAAATAGATGAAGAAACAACAATGTCAAAAGATGCTAAATCCCTCCTAGAAATGTATATATCATATTTCAATACTAAAACCTAGGAAAGGGTTAAATATATGCATTAGTTCACATGTTAAAGTTATTTTCCATTTCAATTAAGTAGAACTTTGACATGGTTAAAATAACATCTCCCTCCCTTTATTGCTTAAGTGGTTATTACCAATTTATGTAATGTTGTAAGAAAAATTATAGAAAGTCATATTATGGATATTCTCTCTTGCATTGGTTTTATTAAAATGGTTTATTTTTGTATCTTTATTATCATGGTAATTTAAGTGAACTTATTTATTAAATTTTTTGCATCCACATGGAATATTTTAAAACCACGAATGATAATATTTTTTAAGGTTGTTACATAATTATATATGATGAAGGTGGGTTTAAGAGATTCTATACTATTTATTGAATATATGGAGTTCATAGTGTGAACAACATTATTGAGTAAGAGGTGGCCATGTAAATTTATTGGTCACATATGAAGCCATTTTATATTGCGTTCACATTAGATTTGGGATTTAACTATCATAACATCCATTTATGTTTGAGATATCTATATATTTTGGGGAGCACATGATTAATAGATGTAGTAAAAATTCTTCTCATGTTATGATTCTTTATGGTGGGAAAAATGCATTGCAATTGACATTTTTTTAAAAGGAGCTTCATTATTATGCATAGTTGAGAATATAAATTAGGAGATGATTTTAAAATTTTGCTACAAATATTTGATGTGGAATCAAGGTGATACACCAAAACTAAATGAAAATTACTCTTACAAAAATAGTCCCACACATATGTATTATTAATAAAATCATTTATGTTATTTATTAAAATTCATTGAGCCAGTATAATCAAGGATTCCCTTAAATTAAGAAATAGACATAAGCACAAATTCAAACCTAGCAAAAATAAGTGTATCTAATGAATAACATGATGACATGAATAAATACCCTAATTACCATCACGTTGAAATGAAATTAGTGGTTATGGACATAACATGTATGCTAAAACAAACACCATCAATAGACACTATTGGATCCCAATAAGGTATTAAAAACTAATTAATAGTTGACAATCCTTTGTTACTTTATTGTTGTACTTAATTTGGTTTTTATTCATGTGATTTTCAATCGATTCATATAAACTACATTTGATTTAAAAATCAAATATAAAATTGTTTAATTATTATATTTTAATTATTTTTTCATCTTATTATTATTATTTTATAAATCTCTTAAAAAACACTTATTTGTTCTTGATTTAGATGCATTGATAATATATAAATGTAATTCAAAAAAGAAATAAACTTTCTAAATAAATAGTGAGAATTTTAAACTAAGATGAATTATGACCTAGTTTCTAACTACTATGTCTGCGTAATTTGAAATTGCATTTTGGATTTCATTTGATACACATAAAAACTTGAAAAAAATTAGAATGAAAATACTAAAACAAAAAAAAATGGAGAACTGTCCTCTCTTTTTTGTGTGTAGATAATTGTGATAAAAATATGAAACTTGTATCAATAATTTAGATACAATTTGGGTCATTGCTTAATTTTATTATATTTATAAAAATACTATTATAATAAATTTGGCAAGAAAGGTGTTCTTAAAGATAATTTTATTGTATCCATAGAGGTCACTCAAGGTAAAGAATTAAAAATATAAAAAATGGTTGATGGTGACATTGTTTACACAATTATCCTTAATTATGAGTGAATAGGAGGTGATAAGATTTCTAAAACATCTTGGCCTATATGTAGTTTTTTATGCTCGTATAATTAATGATTAAGGTTTTAAGACATGAAATATTTCTATTCTAAGTTAAAAAAAAATTTAGAGACACTTTCTATTGAGTTTGAATGGAAATTTACTTCAATGGTGTTACTTTCAATTAACTATAACTTTCTCGATTTTAGGTATGCTACACTCATGTTATTTTGAACATTATTACATATTCGATTGTATCTTGATGTAATGGTTTTATCTTATAAATATTATTTTCTCGATTGGATCTATGTTTCATAAAGGTTATTTTTTATATTTTTACTTTATTAATTAAAAATTTATCGCTTTCGTAATTAAAAATTATTGTGGATAAAATTCAAAATATTGGATCTATTAAAATATATTTATTATAAAATTGTAAGTGGCTAAAATTAAATATTTTATTTTCTAATTCAATTTTTATTCTTAGATAAATTGTTATGCCTAAGATTGTGTTTTTATACATTTACAAACATTAATTATCTTTAGATATTAAAAATTTTATTTTTCTAATATTTTTATATCGCTTTCTATTTGTAATAAAATTATTGGTGTTGGGAGTGGAAGGATTACTATTTAGAGTTTTGGTGATTCTTGAATTTAGATTCTCTAAGCAAGGACCTAATTTTTTGGATTCATGTTAAAAAAAAATTGCGTCATGTTTAGTCCCAATTTATTGAGGATTGAAATAACATATTTCAATATTGGGTTATAATTTACTTATTTTCACTCATGAGTGCTTAATTATTTCATTCGTTAGTTTTTGTTGGCTACAAAATGTCTAATTTGTTTTTACTTGGGGAATATTGCATTGTAAAATAGGTTATTTATATTTTGGGTTTAAGAACTTAAATATTGTGCTTACATATATTAAAAAGACACAAATTATTCTATAAAAATACAAATATCCATATGTAATATAAATTATATTATTTATAAATAAGAAAAAAATATTTACTTGTAACAATCAAGATGCCATTTTCTTTGGATTCAATTTGAGTTGAAAATTTAATGCTATAGTAAATTTTTATACAAAAATATTCACACACTTATGTGAATGGTTAGATTATGTGGGAACATACACAAACATGTTTTTCTCTTGGAAAGCATACAAGTAAAGTATAAGTTATTTATATTGAGTTGATTTAAAACACAAAATGAATTTTAGTGAGTTATGTTGTTTTATATTAGATTATATATACTAATATACTGTATTTTATTTTATTTATTATAGTAACTTATATAATCAAAGTGATTTTTTATAGAATTTATATTTAAGATAAACTTATTAACTCATTATGTTTTGACTAATTATTGCTTTATTCTATTACAAAAACTTTATAGAGAAATTATTACAACAATTATTTATTTTATAATTGTTTAACATATTTTTCTATTTTCTACCGAGTAACATGTATAAATAATTTAATTTAGTTAATTTAAACCTTAATTTGAATGTCAATGCTCTTTAATATTCATAATAATTAATTAGATGATTTTTTCTTTGATAGTTTTTGCATTTGATGTTAATGGCTCTAAATTTAAAATAATTTATTATTTGTAGATTACAAAGTTCATCAATTAACCTTGATTATGTTCAATTTGAATGGTTTTTTAATTCATATATTTCATATAAAAGATATCACTAAACATAAGATCAATGTAGTAGGTGAAATAAAGTTCAAAACAAAATACTTCCTTTGACCAAACTTAAAATATTTCTTTCAAAAATGTTTAAAAGTATTTTTAAAATTGGTATATAGACATTAGTGAATTCCAAATATGTAAATGACTTAATGATCTAATTGATTTAAGAAACAAATCTTAATATATATATATATATATATATATATACCCAATAATAATTTTAATTAGTTCAAAAAGATTATTATAAAGGTTTTGTAAATCTTAAAATACTTTTCAAACAATTATAGGTAGTTTGGAAACGTGGTCCAGGCCTATACAATCAAATCATTATAGTGCTAATTGATGACTCCTAAGAGAAAAATATTCTTAATGATAAGGGTAATTATATCATTGAAAATAAATTTAATAGTTATTTATCTGAAGAAAATTATTTTATACATGAATTATAGTCAATGTTGTTACATCTACAAGATGTCATAGAAGTAAGGGAAGTAGTAAATAGATTACATTGAGTGGTTAGTAAACTAATTATTTGTGATTTTTAAGTTTATGGTATGAAAAAAATAACATTTTCATTATATTATGTAACCTATTTTAAATTATTTTACACTAATTATAAATGTGATAGTTTTGATGTTTAAATTGTAATCAAGCTCAATGCTATGAAGACATGAAAATAATAATAAGCATAGCTTCTGAAAAAAAAACATTTATTGATTAATATTAAATGATTAAAATAATTTAAAACCATGCATAAATAAACCTAAACTTAGAATTGGAGTTGCATGGAAAATTCAAAACTCTATAAAATAATAAAACTTTACCTACTATTTTTAGTAGGTTTTGCATGCAAGCATGCATAGTTTTAAAAATATATACATATAAAGTAAAAACTAAAATTAACATATTGGAATAATATAAAATAAAATTCAAGTCTCATTACCAAAATATACAATTTAAAAAAATATAAAAATACTGAAAAAATATTAAGCTATATCTTTGTACCCTTAGATGGTCATGTGTAGCCTCCAAACAATATTGAAAACATACATAACCAAATAGGGAAGGTTATGGAAGAACCAATATTTTTATATGATATTTTTAGTGATAATATGGGCTCAAACATATCTATGGGTCAAAATTTATGGCCTCCAAAATCTTGGCCTTTTTTCTGCATCATTTTCCTCTTATTTAAAATAACTTAGCTCTTACGAGTTCCTCTAATTGTACTATTGCCATTTTTTATTATCAATATTATTCAACTCTCATTTTTAAATCTAAGTGTTATCTTCTTATTTTAATCCTTCCCACTATACCAAATTCCTATCATAACTTCTTTGTCTTTTGTTTATTATCGTATTATCTAGACCTACACTATCTTTTCTTTCTTCTTATTTGACACCTGTTTTGACAATCTACTTATTCATGTTCAACAACTCAAAGCTTTATGTTTCTAAAATTGTATAGACAAGTTATTTTACTCTCATACATTTTTTAATTGGTGAAACAAGACTACTAAAATTATTAATTAATTTTTTTTTTTAAAGTTTCTAAGCCATGGAATTTTTTTAGCTCTATGATTCTGTTTGGGATAGGCCACTCAATAATTACCTTTACTTTTTCTTCATCCAACCTTACACCATTTTATGAAACTACATATACCAAAATTACCAAATTATTCTAAATATACCTATACTTCTTCAAATTCACATAGAGCTTCTATTTTATTAAAAAATATAATACCATTTTAATATATTGTAAGTTTTCTTATTTAGTCTTACTGAATATTAAAGTATCATAAAAATAAACCACCACAAACTTATCACTATATTCTCATATCATTGTATTCATCGCCCTCATAAATGTGTTGGGTGCATTAGATAATCCAAATGGCATCACCATCTACTCATATAAACCATCTCTAGTCTTGAATGTTATTTTCCATTCATTTCCTTCATGAATATGAATTTGATATTATCTACTCTTTTTATCAATCTTAGTAAAATATTTTGACTCTTGCATTAATATCCATCATATCATATAAACTAAGTATAGGAAACTTATACTTGAATGTAGTTTTATTGATTACTCTACTATCCAAACACATCATCCACCCTCCATATTTATTTGGAGTTAACAATGTTGGTGTTGCACATGGACTCATGATATCTCTTACTAAACCCTTCCTCACCAATTTAGTAACCTATTTATTTAATTTTTCATGTTCCTTTTTACTCACTCTATAAACTATGTTATTGGGTAGATCCTAGAATCAACTCAATATGTTATTAATATCTCTCTTTGGTGGTAAACCATATGTTAAATTATCTATTATAACATATGCATATTCTTTTAACACTACTGCTACTTTTGGTGCTACATTCACCACTTATGTGTCTTCTTTATTTGTTATTAATACATAACAACAACTTGACATCTTCATTTCTTTGATAAATTATTTTACAGTCAGCATTATTTCAGCCTACCCTTCTTCTTTAAGAGGAAATGACACTACCTTCATACCACCTTTCTAAAAAATATATGTGTTCTTTGATCCAACATAAATTTATTTTATATCAAACTACCATGGCCTTCCCAATAACACATGGCATGCATCCATTGGTATAACATCAAGCCATATTTCATCCATGTAAGTTTTACCTATATAAAAATTGATTACACACCTTTTATATATTTCCTTTATTAAACCATGAAATTTGATAAGGATTGTGATTTTTTTCACAATATAAACCTAGTTTTTCAATCATGTCTTTAAAAACCATATTTTCACAACGACCACCATCTATAATTACTTTGCATATCTTACCTCCTAAAGTACACCTTGTTTGACAAATATTCATTCATAGCCATGCATCACCACCTTATTTATTCTACACATGTTCTTTCTTTGGAGCAATAATTTTTCTTTTCATCATGAGATTTTATCCAATATCTATTATTACAACTTCACTATTTTTCTCTTCTATTTAAAATTCAACTAAATTCACTATTGGGTGATCCTCTTGCCTCTTTTATTGATCTTGATAGTGTGGATACTCAAACACTCTATGGCCTTCTTCTCCATATTTGTAATAAACATATAATATGAGTTGATTTTGAAACCATCCTCTACCACCACCATAGCTTCATCCTCTCTAAAATTCTCTTCCTATTTACTAGAATTAAAATCCTTGTATAGTATCTTCTTGTCTTTCTACAAAATATGATGATTTTCTTCTAGTGGTATTAAACACACCTCTATTTATATTAAATCCACCTTATCCCCTTATTGTATGGGATTATCCTATTCTTGACTCAATTGATATTATTTTAAAACTTAGTCTGTTTTGTTTTTCTTCTGCCTTCAAAGCTAATTGATAAGATTCCTTCATACAAAGTATTTTATGAATGATTAATTAATCTTGAATATAAAATTCGAACCATTTACACACCTTATGGACATTTATTCTTTTATTTCATCATGATCTGCTCATATGTAAAGCTTTTAAAATTAATCTATATATTATTATATACTATGATCCTTCAACCTCAAATTTTGGAATCTCCTATATAGAGTTTGTGCATAATCCATAGGAATACATTTTTCCCTCATCTTCTCCATATTTTTCCATGATTTGATATTCTATTTAACTTATTTCTATCTCTATTTCTAATGGTGATCCCAAAAAAATCATTTCATGACCCTTCAATTTAGTGTATGTGAACTTTACATTCTTGTATTTTCTAATAGTTATCCATTCCAAAAACTTCTCCATATTGTTCATCCAATATATAAAATCTTCTAGTTTTAAACTTCCTCTATAATTTGGAACATCAACCTTGATTTCTTCATTTCATCCTTCAAAATATCTAACCATCCTCTCTTTCATTGATGGTAGCTATTATTTTTTCTCATCTTGAATAATTTACTCTTTATGATATATGTCATTCTTTACATCATCTTCTGATCCCTTTTGTCTTTGATTCACACCAATATCAGTTAATTATTTTACTTGCCTCTATATCTATTTCATAGTATAGTTTATTTGAGTGATTCCTTCTCATCCTCTCACCATCTCTTACACCTCCAAGTTTAAAACTTGCTCTGATACCAAATAATGAACCCAAATACTGTCAATACAAGAAAATACAAATATGCATAACTTCTGAAATACAACCTATATTGATTCATATTGAATGATTCAAATAATTAAAAAATACACATAAATAAGCCTCAACTCATAATTGGAGTTGACATGCAAAATTTATAACTCTAAAAAATAATAAAACTTGACCTACTATTTTTAGCATCTACTATTTTAGTAAGTTTCACATGAAATCATGCATAGATATACAAATATTCAAAAATAAACTAAACACTAAAATTAACCTATCAGATGAATATCAACTAAAGTTCAAGTTTGGTTACCAAAATATACAATTTATAAAAATATAAAAATACTAAAAAATATATTAAACTATATTTTAGACCCTCTTATGGTTACATATGGCCTATGAAAAATATTGAAAAATTTCCTAACTAGATAGGGTAGGTAACAAATATTTTAAAGACAATCATTTTTGCATGAAGATAGGCTCAAATAGAGCTACAGATCAAAAGTTATGGCCTACAGAAGTTTGGCCTAATATTATACATCAAATTATTGCAAATATTTATTTGTCATGAATTATTTTCACTAAAGCTTACAAAGATATTCACCACACTATATGTTTCTTGTATGTTTGTGATGTTTTTACTACACCTTTTTTTAAAAAAAAAAATCCACATTAAGTGTTGCACTAATATTTGTGGTATTTTTATTACACTTATATGTAAAGGTAATAAACAAATAACTATTATAAAAAATGTTACATATATGTGATATTTTTCTTTATAAAATAAGATGATATGATAAATGTTGTGGATATTTTTGAATCTATTAAATTGAAATAAAATATTAAATTCTCCCATGATTTTCAAAATAAAATTGAATTGATTAAAAAATTTAAACTATATTAATTATATCAAAATAAATTATCAATTATTTCCATGATTTGTAACATAACATTTAATTTATTCAACAAATTAAAAATCAAAAATTGTATTAAAATCAATTATTAATTATTGTCATGATTTACTGCATAAACATTAAACTAATTCAAGAATATAGCTATTTAAAAATGAATTCCAATTATAAACCTTAATATTGGATTCCAAAAAATATGATATCTAATACTAAAAAATGTTAAATTGTAATCCAAAAGTATGATATCTAATACCCAAAAATAGTAAATTGGAATATGATAATACAAATATATAATTATGATATTTGATATTATAAAAACTAGAAAACATGGTTTTTAATTTTAATCTAAATTGTAATGTCTATATTTAATGGATTAATAGTTGTTTTAATAGAATTGAAATTACATGATTTTAGAAAAATAAGATATAATTTTAATAAATTCAATTTCAATAAAATAATAATTAAAATTATTTTGGGTTAGATTTGTGTTGTGTAGGCATAAATTTGAGGAAGGAAAATATGGTTTACCACTCATGTGGTTTACCAATCCAATAGGTGGGATCACCGCGTGGATTTTAAGCCATGCGATTCCAAACTTCTACTTGCATGTGAACATCATAAGTCATGACCTCAATAGTCAAATGCATAAATAAATACACCAACCCATTAGGCCTATCTACTATGATGTGTGGTTACATGGGTGACCAAAAAATAAATAACCAACTTACCATAAAAATAAACAAACTTAAAAAAATTACAAATTGACTAGGATAAAAATGGGAAAATAAAGGAAGCACGTTTAAAAAATAATTAATTTTAACATAAAGTTATTACATGCACTTTTGGGCCTCATTTTGTGTGTACAAAATTTTATAGTATGAGCATAATACAAATGAGATCTAAGCATTTATTTCAACTTGATTTTAATTTTTTTTTAAAAATAACTGTGCATCCTAAAAATAAAATATAATCTTTTTTAGGAACCTAACTTAGTGTATTTTATAGTACCATGAGAATTGGAAGGAATTTTAACACTTTAGACTACATAAAAAATTGAGTAAGTGCCTTTATCTATTTCTCTAGCATAATGAAATCATTATAATATAGAATTTTGGAAATAGACCATCATTTTCTTCTAATAAAATCTAAAAATATATAGAATTAAAATATCCACATAGTATTTAAAAAAAACTCAACCATAAAAATAATAATTACATCCAATATTGTTTCATATAATCATTACTTGATGATAATGAAAATATTAAACTTTCTACTCATTACATATAAAATACTTCTTTTCATTCACATCAATAACAAAAATACATGATAATAAATGACATAAAGTATAACAAGGTCATTTTTATCTTAACTTACACATCAAGGGGATATAAAGGTATAATACATCTCCATACAAGCTCCATTAGTAATCATGAGGCCAAGACATAGAGGGGATCACCTTCTATCCTATTTTCATCATCAAGTAGGTACACTAGGCATCCAAAATCATAATAATCTCATATATGAACATAGGTGGTACCAAAGGTTTCAATTAAAATGATATAGGTATGCAATTAAGCGGTTACTAGCTAAGCAACACACTCAAATAGGAAAACTATGTGTCTCAACTACACTCCCTTATAAAAATAGGTTTTCAAGCTCACCCAAAAACACAAATTAAAAATTTTAATAATAAAAAGTATAAAAATTAAATATATCCAAAAATAACCAAACATATCAAGTGTACTTACTCACCCATTATCGACACAAGTTTGTACTTTCTAAACTATGGGGTGGGAGAAGGAGGGCCTTGGAATCATTTCTTTGCCCAAACCCTTGTCCATTTCCAAGGTAAGACCTAGGAAACATTATGGTATCCTATTTAAAAAAACTCATGTTCAGTGTATTTGTAAGAGGACATGGAAATTTATTCTTTTTCATAAACCCTACATATGGATGGATAAACAATGAAAGTAGTTTAAGATTATTTGGGAATCACAAATTTTCCATTTAAATTATAAAAAGGGCTATAAAATCAACCGAAAAAAATGAGTGATATTTATTCT
The DNA here is from genome assembly GCA_037957365.1 of Torreya grandis. Classification (NCBI taxonomy): domain Eukaryota; kingdom Viridiplantae; phylum Streptophyta; class Pinopsida; order Cupressales; family Taxaceae; genus Torreya; species Torreya grandis. The sequence goes on along the minus strand of JARHVA010001005.1, from coordinate 3,145,819 downwards.
CCAAGCCCAAATGGAAAATAAAATATAGATGGTGGTCATTGGTTAAATCCATGGAAACTAACAAATAAATAGAGTAACTCAAATAGAATTACACCTCTTGAAAACTTAAAAACAAGAGAAGGGAGAAATATATTTAATGAAAAACATAGAGTTGAAAATGAATAAATTAAAAGTAATCCTACCTTGGCTATAACTCTTGGATATACTTAAAAACCTCATATCAATGTTATAAAATAGGTTTCATCATCCTTTTCTAAGCTCATCCTCTTCTTTCTTTAACTCTCCTCTAGTGTCGAATTCAAAATGAGAAAATAGTTCACCCAAGGAAGACTTTCCATGATACTATAAATGAATTATTCCATCCTAATGGATAATGGGAAGGTGACACTTGTCCCTTCTGATTCATTGGCCTCTCTTCCAAAAAGTCTTCCCTATCATTAATTATCCTTAAACACTCATGTGGGAAAAAATACTTTTTCATACCTTCTTATGATCTATTTTCACCATGCCATAAATGGGCACATGGGTTGTACTATGAATTTAGAAAGACTCAAAAAAAAGTATTTAATGATCCCTTGGTTATAAAAGGGTCTTAAATTCATACACAACCACCTCTTACACACTTTAAAACCATTTGAAAACATGGGTACAAGTTACCATTTGAGTTCTGGTCAAGGGGACCACTAAAGTATCTTAAATAATAAAATTTATTGATGATAAAAATATTAGGGAGACTTTTAGGTCTGTTGAAAGGGTGATAAATATTTTTAATGGGTGTCATTAATGTCAATAGGGACAAAGAGGATCAAACTCCCTAATAGATTAGATGAAAACACAAGAGTAAGATTATGATATAAGGGGAAGGTCAATATTATCTACACTAATTAGATATGTTATGTACCCATGCTCATAATAGTCCTATTACCTCACTTTTCCTCCCTTATTTCCTACACATCGTTTGTAAAATCAAATTCTCTACCCTAGGTAGTGGAATCTATTGAATGTAAACAAATTTGGGAATTATAATAAAAAAAATTGCACACACAAACCATCCAAATCACAACATTTAAATATATATGAGGTAGTATTTACATGCTAACATTTTCTACTCATATTCTAAAATCACTTGATAAAGTTGTATTAGTCCAACAAATACAATAATGTAGTATGTGTGATCAACCAAATTTACATGTCTACAGTATGCATATCCATGATAAAATCAAATATATGATTAATATCCTCTAGAACATAATATCCCATGTATAAATAATTATATAATAATTAAAAATCATGTCTACATAACATAAATACTATGCCATAACATGACATGTATATGATAGTAAAAATATCTAAAAAAAGTAGCACAGTGAAAATTGGTGCCTCACAATGGGATTTGTACACACACACACACACACACACACACACACACACACACACACACACACACACACACACACACACGTGTATGCGTGCACGCGCACACGTACGCATGCACGCACACACACACACACACACACACACACACACACACACACACACACACACACACACACACACACACACACACATTTGTTGGATGAAAATATGTAAGGGATAAAAAATGTGTGGATTTAGTCAGGATTGTAAGGTAAAAATTCACTTTTCTATTAGTATGGGAGGATCCATTTTTTGAAAATGGGGGAAAAGTATGAAAATTATTTATTTACTATATTTCATTAAAAATTGTTAATATTTTTTGGGAGGGGGGTTACATAAGAATGTAAATAAATTATAGTGAAATAATATTGAAAATAAAAGGAGTATATGAAAATAAAATAATATATTTAAAAAATTAATAAACAAATAGTTCAATCAACTTACCAAATTATAAGAAAATATCAAAATTGGTGATAATTCAATGATCAACATTTTACTCGATCGTAAAGTGATAATTCAATAGTACAATAAAAATAGAAATATTGCTCATTAATCCAAAAGTTTAAAGGCACCAAGTTTTTAAAAACTAACTTTTATTGATTCTCATAAGTAGTAAAAGGTTTTATTCTTTTCTCATTTCTATCCAAATTTGTCTCTATTTTCAAAAAGTCTTATTACAATGGGCATAACTTGTATTTATAGTCCAAGTTTGCATAATGAGTAATAAATAAATCATTACTTCATTTTTTACAAAATTTTTATATTTTATATTTTACTTTATCAAATTAAAATTTAAAAAAGATGAACATAATGTTTTAAAGTTACATTGCTATGAATAAAAAGTACACTGAGAAAATAAAAGGTAGAGAAAAAGTCAGAATGTCTATGAAGAGAGAGAATATTTGTCCACTTGTGTATCCTTTTATTTTGTTACTAAATATTATACCTATTATTTATATTGTGGTAATTTTATTCTATATTTTATAAAATATTATATGGCTATCATTATTCTTTTTCGTTCAAGGATGATTGTATTCGATGTGAAAAACAACCATCCCCTCAATGTCTCATTTATCTACTTATTGTGTTTGAATAATTTTGGATATTAATTATTAAATTTAATAAGAGGTAAAAATTTCATTTATATTACCCATTTACTCTGTATCTAATACATTTATGTTTAATAGTTCCTCTTTAATCATTTTATGAAGTTGCTCTCTTATCTTTGTTATTGTATGGAGTTAAAATTATCTTATTTTAATAATTTATAGTGAATGGTTAAAATGTTTGAATGAATTTATGATTTCAAATGATTACACATTTTATTTTAATATTTTATATCTTCCACATATTATATGAGAATAATGAATTTCCATTCCATGATTTGAGAAAAAATGCATGAATAATTGTCTTTTAACTTGTTAAAAACCTGTTTGGGTATGATATTTTTCTTGTTTGTGAGGGACATATATTGAATATACCTAACCAAATTTTTCCATAGTTTTTCTTCTTTTGTTGTGTTATTTTTATCTTCCTTGATTTTCTTCCAATTTTTCTTGATCAAATAATATGCTTTTCTGATTTATTCAATGAAATTAATCCCATCAATGGTGATCTTATCCATGTATAATAAATGATTGTATGCATAGAGTGTGCATACTTTTTCTTCAATTTTCTCTTGAGTATGTCTTCCTTTTTTAGTCCTTTGAAATAATTTGTCCACTTTCACTTGAAAATTATGAGTATATCCTTCATGATTTTATTCACCAAGGACTATTTTGTTCATGACATAATTTATATGAGTCATATCTTCATTTTTCTCAGCAATTGGTTTATCAATCTCTACAAATTATGATCCCAAAGATTCTATCATTAATATGGAATTAGTATTACCATTTTAAGGCATTAGAATTTTTAGTAGAATATCAAAAACATAAAAATTGGTAGAAATGTATTTGATGGTGGTTTTTTATTTTCTTAACAACCATTTAGTTTACCTAAGGAAAAAGTGCATTGCTTGAATAAACAACCATTTTGGTGTGTACGTGGGAGGAATGAGAGGATTGGTAGTTTGAGTGGATAAAATGGAAACTCCCATATGTCATATTTTTTTTGAAGTGAATAGATAATTTTTGATAGATAATGAATAGGAGATGGAAGTGAACAAGGGAAATTAGGCTGAGATGGGATACATGGAGGGGATGGTACCAATGGTATTTACATAGTGTGGTAAAATAAATAGTTTGTCATGTTGTGCTACCTATTAACAATTAATAATCAATCCATTAACTAGAAACTTCAACACTTACGTGAGTCTTGGAACTTGGAGGTCTTCTAATGTCAAGCTTCTTTCTTGGTTCATCACCATAAGTTTTATTCAATATTTTTCCTCAGTATTTTTTACTAAACTATAGATCTAGGTCAAGTTAAGGAAAAATAATCTATCTACTTTTTATTTAAGGATCTCTTTTGAATTAACTTCCTAAATTAGTGAATTCAATTTTATTCTAAACCCATAATTTTGACTTCTATATAACAAATTTTCAACATTCTTTGAGATCTATCGATTCTTAAATGAACTATTCAATTTTTGGAAAAGCTAGGAAATGAATCATTTCATTGAAAAAAAATAGGTAAATCAAATCACTATCATCATCTACCTCATTTTATGTTACCCATTCCAACATATATGACTTTAATTGATTTAAATTCATTATTGTGTAGTCTTTGTTCCTAACTTCAAATTTATTCTCACAATCCTCTAGATAGTCTTTAATTTTAGGTTAATGTAAATATCATAAACCATGTATACGATTATTTTCCACATATTTATTTATATCAAATGCAAATCCTCTCATGTGAAACTATATTGTAAAGTCTTCTATATATTTTTTAATACTCATTGCAGCATTTGTTGTTTTACATATGTCATAGATCAATCCAATAGGCAATGAGATCCCTGACACTTTACTTTCATTACACATATTATGTAATTCCCATAATTAACCACATATTTCAATTAGAACAATATTGTCATTGGCATATATGCCTAATTTGTATAGACTACTTTTTTAACACTAAATTTTATTTTGGGTACAAAGGTACTCCAAGGTTAATAATATAGAAATTAATAAGCATAAGGGTGATAAATAGGCCAATTAATTTTCAAACTTAGAATAAAAAATATTATGAATTTATAATATTGAGATATGCTAAAAATATAAAGTACATCTACTAATTAATATCATAATAAATTGGAAAATAAAGTACTTGGTCAATTCACTATGCATATGTAGATCTATGATAAAAGAGGGTCAAATTGGATTGGATCAAATTTTTAGAATAGTTTTAATATTATATAATTTTACATTCTATGGCCTCAAATGCTTGAATCAGATCTAGACAATTATGCCATTGTTGGTGTTTAAATTGGATGCAGGTGTCTAGTATAAAATAGTGATTGGACTAGATGCAAGAAATTATAACCTTTTGGGTTTTCTATCAGATTTATTTTAGTATGGTCAAATTAAACACACAAGATATACCTATTTATCAAATGATCAAACCTTCATTTACTCACCCTTGGCATGACTATGGAAAAATGGGTTAGTAGGCACATAGTGTTTATATGCCCCAAGAACCCATGTTTTAGTGAGCATTACTTACATATCCAATAATCTGAAGAGGTACTCAAACCTATATATTCCCATTTACATGGTGTATTGTGTGTGCATGAGGATGCAATGTGTGATAAGTAAGAACATATAGTGACCTAGATTTTACCTAGAAAATATGGCTCATGGGATGTGTATGCAATGGGAAATGCAACACATCTATAAATAAATCCTAGCTTAGAGAATATAAATCCTACTTACAATTTTTACTTTTGATACATTATATATTCAAGGTCATGACCAATATGGATCTGTTAGACCTAGTCAAGGGATCTCTTATCACAATAAATTCACTAGGGAGGGTTTCAAAGCCTCCAATCAAGAAAAACTATGCAATAACACTAAAAAGGCCCTATGTTTTTAGATTCACTAAACTAATAAAAAATAAATTAAAATCTAATCTAGTACTCACCAAATATTATGACACAAAATGGGGGTAACAAACATAAAAATTAGGCATGCATACATGACATATACTCATGTTAATATATACATAATCCTAATACATGGGAGAGAATTACAAATTCTAATCTGTCTACTCTTACAAAGGAGGAAAAAAGTTAGGAATACTTCATTTGAAGATGAACCTATTGAGCCTCAATAGCTCCCTTATCAAATTTTCTTAGCAAGAGGTTGTTTTGGTATGTAAGGATGATAAGGACAAGTCAAATCTAGGCTACACAACCTATCTATGCATCCAAAATATTTTTACATAAGACGAGATCCATATCTCCAAAGAAATTATTGAAACATTAAGCTATGCTACTCAATTATAATGGTGGATAAGTAGATGCACAATATATATCTATTATTCTTATCTTCTCTTAGAAATGACAAAATGGATGTGTTTATATAGGTAGATCTAACCCTAGTACTTTCTAAAAGTTTAGGCCAATAAGGTTGACCCAATTGAACCTGTATTGTTATTGAAAAAAATAAATTAGGTTTTAGTCTAGGTCAGCTAGGGTCTGACCTAGACCCTAAATAAGTTTTATCAATTATAGTGTAAGGTCGATGAGGAGGATAGTTTAATGTAAACCATAAAAAAGGATTTTAGGCTAGGGAAGGGCTAATGAAGGTGGAAAATTACTAGAAGAGGGTGAAAAAGAGGAGACAAAACTTAGGGAAATTTTTTTAGGAGATGGGTGTGTAGATAGCAAGTGGTAGTAAAAGGACAATAATCATGTGAAGTACTATTGGTCTGCCCACCCTTTCTCAGTACACCCCTTAAGGCATGCAGTCAGAGATATTGGGACTTAATGAGTTTTTTTAAGATAGAAAGAATTAGAAATTAATAGATTTTGAAAATATTTTGTGTATACATATGCCCCACTCAAATCTCATCACGTGTCACATAGCTGCAACATAGGATGGTACTTTAGGAATAAACATAGAAACAAATAATGTTGAAGCTAAATAAAGTTTATTAAGGATAAAATAAGATAAATGAAAGGACAAAATTGAAAAACACATACATTTACTTACCTTAGTGCTATAGTTAAATAAGAATATGCAATAAATATGAAGGTGTACAATGTAGATAACATTAGGCAAACCTATAGAGATTAACAAAAAATAATGAAATATCAAATTTTTTGAAATATATACATATAATAGGTGAAAATATTCTCTACAATTTTAGAATTCTAGAAAATTTTATGGTTTTAAAAAATATCTAGTAGGGACAAAGATATGATCAAAATACAAAATCTGATGATAAATATTTGAAAGGTAAATAATTTTGAATAGTAAATATAAATAGGGTGAAAAAAATTCATTCATCATTTTTACTATTTTGAGAATATAGAGCTCTGAAAGAACTAGTAGGAGACTAGAGAGCCATTACAGTGAGGTGATGATAACTAAGATGAAGATGAGGCATAGTGCCTATAGTGAGTGCAACATAGGTAAGTAACTAGAAATTTCATATTTTAGAATATTTTGATTTGAAATTGAGCTAAATATATAAAATTTATTGGTAGGAAAAATATAGGCATCGAAATGAACCCTAGTAAATTTTTAGGTACACTAGGGTTAAAATGGGGTATTAGGTATAAATGTCAAACTAATAAATGCCTAAGGCATTTATGGTAAATGTTAAAAAAGACATCATTATGGATTAATAGAGTTGACCCAGTCAACTTAGTCTACAAGACAAGGGAGAATAATAAGGCTGACTATGTAGTAATGGGTTGATTTAGTTTTATAAGAGGGGGATTTCTCTATAGAAGTGGACTAACATAGTTGGTTCAAATTGGTCAATGTAGTATTGTTGATAAATGTTGACTAAGTACAATAGGGCTAATATAGTATCACAAAGTAAGAAGGTGAATGATCTAGTATTAGATAGGTTATTTCAATAGGAATTTGACATGGCTGATTTGGTATCCCAAATCAATCACATGAATAATTTAGTATTGAATAGGTCAATTTTGTAGAAAATGGAAAAACTAAATCAAACCAGTTGAGTTTAATGAAAATTTACTAATGTATTATGATTATGAATGACATAGAGATCTGAGACATCTATTGTTGTTTGATATTTTGTAGAGATTTTGAAGGTATTGGAAACTAATAAATTTATCATGGATACTAAATATATTAGAGTGTTTGATGGACACAAATAGAGCATGACTAGTTGCATTGGGCCTTGAATGTCTTATAGAGATTAGACACATCTCAGTAAGTGTTGATCTCATTGTCATGTTACTTATAGCATGAGAATAGTTGACCAATTCATTTTTATGGGTGGTGGATGAGGATACCATAGAGGTGGGTATCCCAATATAATACATCAATGATTTTATTAGACTACCAATAAGAGGGACACTAGTGATCACATAGATACCAAATAATCTAGAAAAGAGATGAGCACTAACTAGGTGGGTGATGTGCTCAGATAGGATATACCCAAGTAGGCCAATTTTTTTATGTGTATATCATGTAGATTCTAGACATCTAAAAGGATATGATCAAACTTATGATAGCATAAGTGTTATGTCACAAGTCAAATGGTAAGGTACTTCTATATGTGATAGATTTGTGTTAGTTCATTTTAGATCAGGGAGAACTCTATGACTTTGGGTCTATCATCTAGGTCTAGTTCATGCATGATATGTATGAAATGTTCTATTGAGGGTATAATACCATGGGAATGGTGGTTTTATTGAGTTCTTGGATATATGAGAGGTTCCAAATATATTAACCAGTTAGGTTACCCCATTTGGTGGATGATAGGTTACATCAGGTGACTAGATGGAAGTAGGACTAGGTGGCATGGGTTATGCCCCATGTGAAAAATTTGTAGATTATCACATGAGGGGAGATCATGTGGTAACCTTACACACACATTAATAATATTTAGCCTAGTTTTCCCACCATGGTAACATGGTTCTTTTAGATGTGGACCATGGGCCATTAAACCTAGTGGGTAGAACCATAGCCAGTGGCATGTTTTCTAGGGTAGATTGGATTCACACCCAAAATTTCCTCTAGTAGTGCCTATTTTTTTTGTCTCAACATGATAGAAAGATGAGGGGGAGAGGAGGATTAGTACCAATTGTGAGACCTAATATCAAACCATAATCTATGAGAACATGGACTAGTCAAGCACAATAATCAGTGGATGGAGGAGAGGATGTGGATATAGATGCAGGGGTGTAATAAGCACCATAATGGGCACCAAATTAGGATCATAAATAAATATCTTATCGACACCATATATGGAGGAACCATTGATGAGAGTGGGAAAAAATGAGGGTAGTCACAAAAGATGATCTAGTACTTGATCCAAGATAGAGTTGGTTGATAGAGGCACTTATTAAGAGAGGGTCATAGTGTGAAAAGTGGTGACTCCTAGATTTGCACTATTGGGGAGGTGATCTATAAAAGAAGTGCTCAGAGGATGATTAGATAGAGAGATGGTGGTTGGTGACACCAATATTGGTGAGAAATGTTGTAATTTATATTTTAATATTGGATATCTAGGACTAGTTACATGTTATTATAGTAGATAGATAGATTTTGAGATATATATGTGATCTAATATCTATCTAGTTTTTGTTTTATAGATTTGGTGATATATGAGGTTAGATGGGGATCCTTGGTTATGGATGAGCACCATGAAATTTTGGATGGGGTGTTGGTGCCATATGAACCCACCATACTTGATGATCCTATGGTACCATCTACCCCAACCTAGGTAGGCTAGTTTGACTAGTAGGGGAGGCTATAAGCTAGTTGTAGACATACAAGGATATATTAAAACCATCTTTAAGGGTGGGATTAGGAGGCTTGGTAGGCCTTGTCTCAAGGGATATCAGTGCACATGGTGACCATAGTCCAACTTGGCCAAGTAGGCTTAGGTGGCCAACCTACAGGTATATGATTGAGATCCCAAACTACTTCATTAAAGTGTACCATGAAGAGGGGATAGTCCTAGGCATCTATGGTAAGCATGGTTATGCCATAGGATATGCATGATGGAGCATAACCATAGATTTAGAGCTATGTATTTTATATTTTGTACCTTACATTGTATAAAACACATGATATAAATAGATATTGATTTTGAAAGCTAGATTTTATGTCATGGGTTGTATTTGGTTGTGCATGTTGATGCATGGATATATTTATGTCTATCACATGTATTTTTCATTGTTTTGTATATGCTATGAAAATTATATATGTGGAGTGTTTTATTTTCTAGCATTATGTGATACACATTCATGGCAAAAAAAAAGGCAAAAATGACTTGGAAAAATATAATTAATAAAAAACAAATGTATTACACAATATATCATTATGGGATATGTGTAAGAATAAAATATTACAAATTATAACAAATCAAAGATGGTAAATAGATAATAAAAAGTTTTTAAACCATGAAAAATATTTTCACCCAATTAAAACAAGTAAAATCAAACTATATCACATTGGGAAGTATGAAAATAATGTAATAATATGGAAGGCACAAGAAAACCAAATGATATAAAAAAATAATTAAGTCAATCAATCATACTAAATCACATTGGGAAGTATAAAAGAGAAAAAAAATTGGAAAAATTAACTTGAATTAATCACACGAATTCATCTTGGGAAGTATGAAAAACTTAAGAAAAATGGTTTTATTATTACATGCAATCAAAAAAATAATAAGATAAAAATGAAATATCAATGAAATAAGCATAAAACATACTATATCAAGATGGGAAACATGTGAATGACATGTAACTCATGATCAATTATGACTTATCTCAAATTTGACACATGTAATTTCATTGTGACTTGGGTATTGGAAAATTTTGTGAGGAAGCCCTAGTCCTATCCATGGTATTATACTACAACTCACAAAGGGAACACCAATGAGGTGGAAACAATGGGAAAAATATGTTAGGGGGGTGTTTGAAATGGTAATTTGGTAATTTATGAGGAAGGTCTGGTCCTATCCAAGGTATTACACTGTAACTCACAAATGCAATCCCTAAGGGGGAGTGATTAGTGAAGAAAACAATATTTTTCAAGGGGAAATATTAGGTTTTTGGGAAATTTAAGAGGGAATGTAAAAACCATAATGTAGGCATCTATGAAAGACCTTAAAAATCATGAGGCATACTAAGGACATAGAAAGACACTAAGTGACTAGTGACCATCAATATACAAAGGATACCCATTCACAGTAAGCACAAAGTTGTATATAGATCAAATCATGTTGGTTTTTTGAACAATAAAAAATAAAATGGACCTACCTTCCCAAAATCTATTCCTTATTATTTAAGACCTCTTACAGAGATATTAGTCTACTACAAATATTGGGTACATGTGTGAGAAAATAGGTAGTACTAAGAGATTTTATATTCTCTTTTTCTAATCTACTAGCCTATTGCACCCTAATGGACCTCAGCTCTATCATGAGGCCAACTATGGAGTTTTAGATTAGATTATAAAAAGGAAATATGATTTGAATAATGTATTTTAGTGTGATTTTGACTTTTGTATTTTTTTATGTTGCCTTTAGTATCATTGCCTTTTATGAAAATCATTTGGATTTTTAATTTTTAAGTCTTTTAAGATTATTCTTCCATATGGACTTGGAATGAAAAATCATGAGAATGATACACATAAATGAACTTTAGACTTTAGATTACAGGAAGCTAAGTATCCAAAGACATGACTGACTAAAACACTTAGGCTTACCTATGAACCATCATGTTATCTCAAGTTGAAAACATGTGTTTGCTTAATCTTTTAAAGGAAATAAGGGGAATAAAGGGAGATCCAAGATGGACTAGTAAAATGAGAATATAGTGAGATGACTTGTTATTAATTCATCACATGATAAATAAGGAAGACTAAGGGTAGCAAGGTTTGTATAACCAAGTCACAATAATGATTATCTATGTTATAGAGATAAGGCAAAAAATAATCATAAGAAAGAGATAAGAATACATATAAAATGAACTCATGAAGAAAACAAAGCATGTAGGCATGAAAATATTCCATAATAGAGCACAAAGAAATAAAATGACACCATAGATAACATAAAATACAATATATAAATAACCATATAAGATAGATAAGAATTTGACATAGTGTCAAATGATATAAATTGGATAAAAACTTGGAGCACATGTCTAATCCAAAATGAATAATAAAGTGAAAGAACACCATGTTGTGTTCATAAATAGTGGTAAATTTATCCACAAACATTATCCATAACATCTGACAAATATCTATGAAGCTAGAATCTAATTGTAATGAGGGTCTCATCAATTTTTAGAGAAATCTAGGAAAATACCTCTCATCAAATCTCCTTGAAAAAAAATGTAGGAATGCCTAAAGGATCATTCTCATGAGGCCCATTGTGAATGGGATTATTAAATGAAGGAATATAAGTGTAATTTGTGGGACAAGGTGTCACCAATGGAGAAGGGGCCACAGGTGGAGGAACCACAAGTATAAAAGCCACATAGGAAGAAGGAGACACTAGTAGGAGAACCATGGGGGAATAAGGGGGAGATTTATTACATGGGTGACCTATGGGAGGAGGTATAATAGGTATAAAATGGTCATAAGGTTATTATAGAGATTCTACTAAAGGATGTGGTAATGATTAGTGTGATGGGTACTGTATTGGTGCCATAAACAATAGACATCTCCATATTCAAAAATATATTCAGGTAATACTTTTGGGGGAAGTATATCCTTGTCTATAGGCTAAGGAAGAGTAGGATGCAAGGTGTCTATGTATTTTCAAATCTTATGAAAATGAGTGAAGGAATGATTTTATGTGCCATGTAGAAATAGATACACTTGTTAGTATACTTTATGGGTATACTAATAAATGGAGTGGAACATGAAGATAGGGAAGGATGGCATAGTTTACAACCTCTAGTCTAATGACCATAAACTCTATTAATGTCACAATATGGCTAATCAGCCCATTTGGAAAGAAAAGGAATAATCTAAAATAAAGGAATCAAGCCATCACCAATGGGAGGGAGGGATGGTGGAGAGACTAGTTGAGGCTTAACTAAAGGAGAAACAATATAAAAATCAAGAAAAGACTTAACTAAAGGGAGAGTGGGAATAGGATCCATACTAGGCTCAAATGAGGGGGGATCAAGATGCACAGAGGGTTGGATGGTATCAAGCATCTCATGGGAAAGCTAGCTATTGGGATCTTGATATCTACTAAAGTGATAAGGATCAATTATATCATGATCCATAAGCATGATCCTAAGAGATTATTTAGAAAATGGAGGTGTGTGCACCATATATACCCTATGAATAAGAGGAATAATGGTAAAATTAGGAATTATATGAGATGAAATGTGATAAGATAAATGTAAATACTAAAACAAAGAATAATGATAATGAATGATCTCAACATCTTGAGCCTAAACTAGACCTCTTAAAAATGGGGCATCTAAGGTATAACCATTATAATAGGTGGGTAGAAGATAAATTATGAAAGTAGGAATAACCTTATCATTAGAGGTGGTGTGATGAATAGAGTATTACATCTTAGTTAAGACTATGGGCATATCATCACTAGGTGGTTGATAAGAACATAGCTTTAGAGAAGGGGAAGATGGGAAATTAAATGAGGAGAGAGATTGAAATTCTTTATCTTGATGTTAATCTCATTAGGCTCATCATCATTATGATCTAAGAGGTTAGGTGGTATATTCCTGATGAGTTCAGGGTGACCATGGTAACCTCACATAGAGTTGATAGGGAAATTAAAACATTAAGATTCTTAGAATGGAACACTCAGTAAGGGTTCAAGGGTTTGGATTTTTAATACACCATAGTATTGGAATTATTTAAAATTATAAGGGTTAGTTTTGTCTTTAATCCTATAGATTTCACCATTGTGAGGAAATTGATACATTGACAAGTAGAAGAGGTGATATCCCTCATGTGATGATTCCCTGCCCTAACAAACAAGATATTATAATAGAGAGGAAAATTGAATATCATAAATTTAACTCAAATAGTGACAGGTGGGATGGTGATAGGGATCCACACACAACCTAAGGGAGGAATTTTCCTTTAGTCATAACCTTGACACATGTTTTTTGTGGACATAATATTACATTTAGAGTATCTAAGCATTTTAATAAAGCTGAGGAAGGCAACAAAAGTACTTCAACCTCATCAATCAAGGTACACTTAACTTATATGTTCCTGATTTAAATAGTTATAAAGAGGGGAGGATCATCCACATGAAGTATAATCTCATTTGGAATCATAGAAACAATACAAAATTTGAGAGAGAGAAAAGTGTCCATTATTTTGTCAATGTGTATAGACATCTCTTCACACTATTTTAAGTTGTTATCTTCTAACTGAGATAGGGTAGCTTCACATCCTAATAGGGGAGGATAGGGGATATTCATTTTGAATGGGAGTTACATAAGGTGGTTATGATGACATGTAAAAGTCTACATGAGTTCAAGAAATAAGATTTGAGATGGCAGATTATTAATTTCCACAATAGGATCCCATTCATCATAACCCATGAGTGGACTATTGGATATAGGTGCATAGTGTTGGAGGAGTTATTCAAAAGAAGAAGTATAAGTTCATGTAAATTTGTGTTGATAGGATGTGGGAAATTTAATTGCGGACATGTTGGTTGATTATCGTAAGAGGATGAGTTAGTTGATGCAGGTTTTATTTATGATAGATTTGAAGTAGTGGTAGAAGGTTGAATATCATTGGTTATGGGTAAAGAGGTTTGGAAAAATTATAGAAATTATACAAGAGGTGTTATCTAATGGTGGTGTTGGAATTGGTTCATAAAAATATATAAGGTCCTCCTACCCCAACTTTTTTAGGTGAGTTATAGAAGATTCTTGGATAATATACAAAGTGTGAGATGATAGGTGTGTGTGCATATTAGTCATGTTGACCACATTATCTTTAGAATTTTGGTATATAATAATATCAACATTATTAGTGGAAGGGGTAGCCTTGTAATTATTGTCTTTGTGATTTGGAAGAGGGTCTTTGTATATATCTATATAAACATTAGCCTGGTTCAAATCTTGATTTTTGATTTGTGTTTCATGAGCTTTGAAGGAAATATTATAATCTTATTGATGTTTATAAATGAGGTAATTATGGTCAAAATTTAGACCAAAGATTAAATTCATATCTAAGCTATTTAATTACCTATAAGTCTCATGAGAGTGACCCCAACTGGTATGAAACCAATCAAATTTATTTGGATCGTATCATGATTTCATAGGGTGAGTGGGATCAAGATCTCGTGAAAGAGGCATTGGTAGACATTTGTGTAGTTTTTCTAAGGATAAAGGCTTATGAACATTAATTTTTATAGTTGGATAAATGTGAGGATTAGGGATGTGTTTAGAAGGGTAAGGTTGTTATTGAGTATGGTTGGGAGTAATAGATTGAATATTATGAATGGTATCATAAGAATCATTGACACCATAATTAGTAGCATCATGATTTTTATTTTTGATGAACATGTGAATTACTATAAGAGGTTGGGATGGCTCAAACTAATGCATGAGATAATATTGGCACTTGGCTTGGTCGATGGCCTCTTCCAAAGTTCATGGAGAGAGAGTCCAGACCTTATATTGTAACTTAGTATGGAGAGCATTGGTGACTATATGAAATAGGTTATCACCTACCATGTTGACTTCATACTTAGTAGATAAGGTATTCCACCATTTTATGAAATCTTATGTAGTTATATCTCAAGTTGCTTACAATTAATAAAATGAGCCAAGGTATTTTCAAGGTCACTAATTTGAATCTCTTATACTAGAGCATTAACTAAATATTCCAAACTAGTGATGGAATGAGATTTGAGTTGGTTGTATTAATAAAAATAATATTTATAAATGGTTTTTACTAATATCTTGGTAATGATAAATTTTTTTAACTTAAAACAATCTTTGTATATATTTATAAATGTTTTTAAGTGTAAGGTACGATCAGTTGACCCATTATAAATAATGGTAGGGGTGATACCTCATATATCTATCTTATAAATTTTAGGCATAAGAGGTTAATTTTGAAGGTGTTTGATTATTTTGTTTTAGATTATGGTAAAAACAGGTTTTGAAGGGGCCCCAAAACCCTTAACATCAGATAAGATATAAACCTTAAGCACATCCAGGAAATAAAAAACCTGGAACCTACAAAAGCTAAACTAGATAAACCAGTAAACCGAAAATAGCATACAAGAGATAGACAAACAATAACTATTAGTTATTATTTTTTTTTACAAGACCAAAGTTTCATATCTAGAGGAGGGACCAGATGCTTAGATTTTTTCCTCTTAACAGTAGTCCAGCCATCCTCTACCTTAGCTGCCTCAGCAGCCCATTCCATAGACGGCCAAGAATCATGAAGCCCAGTGGGCAACAAAACCTCAGCCACAACCTTAGGAGAACCAGCCACCAACTGACTCCTAGGAGAAACCTTCAAAACAGGTGGAGGAACCACCACCTCCTTGGAAATCAGTTTAGGTAGATTACATAATCCAGTCTCCATCGAACCTTCTACAGGAACCGTCTCCAACTGAGACTCCTGATCCGTTGAAACAGATAAGATACTCTTTTCATTCTCATTCTCAGAATCAGTCGAAGCTTCCTCAAGTTGTTCTGCAATATAGTGATCATGATCAGCTTCTGCCCACCAAGAAGGAGATCTTTTGGGTCTGGATTTCCTTGCAGTGCACCGGGCTGCAACATGCCCCATCAGATGACACTTTCTACATCGAAAAGGTAGCCCTTCAAAATCTAACATTTGCGTCTAAGATCCCCTAGGGGAATCCAGACAAATCACCTCAGGAAGGCCCTTAGAAACATCCACCTCAACCATAAAGCGAGCACAGGTCAATCTGAAATACCTCTTGGTTTCTGTGTCCACAAATAAAAATTCCCCTATAGCATTTCCGATGGTTTTAAACACCGAATCATGCCATAGATGCAATGGTAAATTAGGGAGCTGAACCCAGACAGGGATCTTGTTGAAAGTTTCCATTACAGGATTGAAATCCATATGCCACTGTTTGGCGAAGAGAGGGTATTTACCCTACCAGAAGAAATTTCTATTGGAAAGAATAGTCTTCCTGTCCTCAGCAATGTGAAATAAAGCTATAAAAAAACCTTTACCACAAGGATAAATTTACACATTTCCATCAATTAGTGGCAGCCATGTCTGGGATATCCAACCATGTAAATCGGCATGAGATGGCCAGAAGCCATGAAATCTACAAATAACCACAAACTTTGAAAAGTACTCAGCCTGATCAAATATTTCTTTAACAGTATTAGGATCAAGATTAACCCTGACAGGTTTCAAAGCACTTACAGGTGATTCGCTTAGTCTCCCCACAAAAATATGGCTTTTCACATCATGAATTTTGGCTTCAAAAGCAGCCACGTCCGCATAAGTTCTTCCCTTAGACCGAGATGTTTGAGGGATAATATTTACATGGGAATCCCTAAGGTGGGGTGGGGGGAATATTGGTTGTGTGTTCCCCATGGAACCTATTAAGGGAGATTTTGGAGATGAATAAGGTGATTATGTATGTGCATCATTTGTTTGGCATTATTATCTTAGAAATATTTCATTTGGTTAAGAGTTAACAATAAAATTTGATGGGTTTGAGTGGTGTTATTCATAGCATATGAAGTATTAGCATTGGTATTAGTAACTTGGGTACCACTATGAGTAGTGGTAAGTGTGTTAGTAATAGATTAAGAGGAATTGTTAGAAAAATTAGCACTAGTACCATGATTATCTTGGGTTGAAAAATATGCACTAGTATAAGTATTAAAAGAAACACTAGTGGAAATATTACCATGGGTATCAAATGATGCACTAGTGGAGGAATTGAGAAGAGCGGGTCTTGTAAAAGACCCGTTAGATGTGGAAACTACCATGTTAGTAGAGATACTTAGCATGGGGGTTGAGGAAATCAAGGAATAAGAGGTCATAATATGAGAAGGGGTCAAAAGATAAGAGGTTGAGAGGAAAATAAGTTATTGTACCCAAATTTATGTGAGAATGTGGGGGAAGATGAATGGTTTTCTTCTGGTTGACCACTTATCATAAGGTTATAAATAGTAGAAGGGTCTTTTACTCAATGTTGAGAAAATTCATTAATGAATAAAAGAATTTTTGGAGTATACTCTAATTTAGGTTGATCTTATAATGAGAATAGAGGGTTAAAAACTAGAGAGGAATGAGGAAGAGTCCCATAATTTGTAGTGTGAGTGGCCACATGCATAGTAATTTCATCTAAAGTAGGGGCCACAAGTTGTTTATGGGAAAACCTATTAGGATTGGTAAAAATCATCATATCTATTGATTTCAACTTTGTGTTATCCTCAAACATGAAGTTTATGATGAGATAGAAAGTTTAAGAAGGAAAAAGATGATGCAGAGAAAAAATTATCAAATAAAATACAAGTTCATGCAAGTCGATTGTGTTTCGTAACCCAAAAGGTAGAGAAGAATATGAATTCATTCAAGTTGACTTTGTATTATAAACAAGAAGGTAAAATAGGCTGATAAGGATACATATTCATGTTATTCAATTGTGTACTACTAGATATAGAACTAAAAGGGGGAATTTATGAAAACATAGTTATATAGGTCTAGTATGTATTGTTGGCAAGAGGAAAAATAAAATATATAAGAGACTATATCAAATAAAATTATAGTGTTCTAAAATAGGGTAAATTTTTTTCAATATATTTGAATCAAGAATGAAAATAAACACACAATCAATTGGATCAATGTGATTGATCCAATTTGGGCACACAACACAAAACCTTACACCAACATTGGCTAATACAAGTTTTTAAAATATAACACATAATGATTAGAGAGAAATAAATCAGCTAAAAATTAAATGCTAAGTGGTCACCCTATGTATTATAAGATTATTATAAAGTTTTGATTTAAATCTGATAGGAGAGTTGGCTGAAATAGGGAATTAGAAAGTAGTCTATGGATGGTTTTAGGATGTTTGCGCTAAAAGAGATCTATGTTGGCAATGGTAGTGTCTTGGTATTGGGTCCCACCCCCTCAATTCATAATCATACAATAATAAAGGTATGGAGTGCTTTTCCAATATATACCATTAACCACATATTTATACTTAGCCAAAAAACCATGTTGGATTCCTCCTTGGTGTTGAAATCCAAGAAGGTAGGCCTTGGTCAAACAAATGTTTAAAGACATTTTAAAAGTTATGTGATTTGGTAATGTGTGTAAAATATTAAAATAGTGTGACTAAAATGGTAATTTAAAAAACCACCTATTTAGACTACGTGAGTTACTCTAAGCATGTAAATAATTGAAAAGGACATGTGAATTATTTACTAGCAAATAGTTGTTAATTCCTTGATTAAGAATAGTATAGAGTTAGTTCAAATGAAACTATATTAAAATAGTATAAAATAGATTCAACTAGGCTGCTACTATTTTTTGAAATAATGTTCTTTAATAATAGAGTCAAATAAGTCAACTATGTCTTTCAGATAGATGGCAGACTATAGAACTAGGTCAAACAAGTTAACCTAGTTAGCTATAGGGTTGTGGTTTTAAATACTACTAACTTGTGAAAAACATAACTAAAATAAATAATGAAATTAGAAAGAGAGAGGAAATAAAGGAACCTTGGTGGGATTAAATATGATTAATATTGCAAATTTTCTACTATAATGTCTTAGTTTTTGGTTTCAAATTCTGTAAATTAGGTTGATTGGATCGACCAAGTTATGCAAAACTCTATATGTTGAAGAAAAATAAGGAATATGGTCAGCCTATATGATAGTGATTTTTGAATTGTATGCTAGTAAAAATAATTATAATACGAATTTGACATATTCAATCTAGTAACCTATAGTTGATGAAGACCTGCACATATAGCACATAGTGATTTGATGTTAAAACTTCACACAAAAGGTTAGAACTATACTAATTAGTTTGATACAATACTGTAAATATGGAAAAATATAATAAAATGATAAAAATGATAGCATGAAAGAAAACTTGCAAGGGTTATATTCACGTCAAGCTCACTAGAACATATGCAATGGGAAATGTGATAGATCTATAAATCAATCCTATCTTAGAGAAGATAAATCCTACTTACACTTATGATTATGGATATAATAGATATTCATTATCATGACCAAGATGGATTTTCTAGACCTATCCAAGGGATCTCTGACCATAATGAGTTCACAAGGGAGGGTTCCAAAGCCTCCAATCAAGCAAAACTATGCAATAACCCTAACTCGGTCCTATGTTTTCATATTCACTAAACTAACAACAAGTAATTAAATATAATATAATGTTCACCAAAGCTTGTTCATACAAAGTGGGGGTAATAAACATAAAAAATAAATATGAATAGAAGACATATACTCACATCAATGTATACAAAATCCTAATTTATGGGAGAGAAGTACAAATGCTAATCTATCTACTCTCATAAAGGAGGAAAAATGTTAGGAATACTTACCTTTGAAGACAAACCCATCAAACCTCAATTGCTCCCTTGTTGAAGATGCTTCAAAAAAAAATTGTGGTATTTAAGGATGACAAGAACAAGTCAACTCTATGACACAACCTATTTATGCATCTAAAATACTTCTCCACGATATAATATCCATATCTCTAAAGAAAGTATTAAAATCCTAAGCTATTATACTCAAGTAAAATGGTGGATAAGTAGATACAAAATATATATCTCTTCTTCTTCTCTTGTCTTAGAAATGGAAAAATGGATTTATTTATATAGGCAGATATAAGCCTAGTCCTTTCCAAAATTTCAAGTCAACAAGGTCGACCCAATAACCTTGTATCATTATTGATAATAAGAAATTAGGTCTTAGTCTAGGTGGGCCAAGGGCTGACCTAGACCCTAAATAAGTTTTATCAATTAGAGTATAAGGTCGATGGGGTTGATAGTGTGATGTAAACCATCAAAAAGGATTTTTACTAAGGGAAGGGATAATGAGGGTGTAAAATGACTAGAGGAGGGTGAAAAAGAGGAGGCAAAACTTAGGGAAATGTTTTTAGGAGATGTGTTTATAGATAAAAAGTGGTAGTAAGAAGAAAACAATCATGATAAGTACCAATGGTTTTCCCACCCATTTCTTGGTTCACCCCTTAAGGCATTCACTTAGAGAGATTAAGACTCGATGGGTTCTTACAAGATAGAAAACATCAATAATTGATAAAGTTTGAAAATATTATGTGTATACAGAATGTTCCTTTAGTACTTAATACTTGTGAGGATACTAATCCTATACCTAATATGTAAATAGGGATAAATAGGGTAGTTTTCTCACTTGAATGCTTGATTGAGTGCTCTTGGAGGCTACCTCATGAATTACCAATATTTTCTAGGATTTTATAGGTGTGAAATGAATGAGGGTTGATTATATATATACCAATCCATTTTGAAAATATGCCACACTAGATCACTTAGGCAGACCTTTAAGATATGTTTCATTTTTAAATTGAATGGATTTTGGGCACTATACGCTTAGTTTGAAAAGGGAGACTAATGTCAACATATGTGTCTTATTGGGATACAAGTGTCCAAAAAGCTAAAAAATAGGTACAAGTTCAAAACTAGTAGAGAAGAATAATGATCAAGATTATATAATTTTTAATAGTATAAAAGGCCTAGTCATTAGAATAATAATTTTTAGACTAATAGATAAACAAGTTAAGCATAAGAGATGTTGAACATAATCCCTTAAATAGTGATAAGATATTATAAGCAAAGGATAAAACCATGAATAGTATTTTCAAAGTATATAAGATTGAGGTGCTATATAATTCAAATTTTGTATCTACACTACCCTTTAATCCACCAACATTAATTAATGTGAAATTTGAAAACTATGTAAAATTGCTACCATAACATGTAACTAATGCAACAACCTCATGAGAGATACACATGGAATTATTTCCTTCTAATATTTCACCATAATCATTGTCAATGCATCATTTAATCTTCTAAAAAATTGCTTCTTTCATTGGTGAGCTAAGGAATATAGTCATGAATCATTGTTGTTTGAGTATACATTTTTCTAGGTGAAATTATGATCCACACTTTCATAGATACAATTAATTAGAATTAATATAGGGTCATATAGAAATTTTGGGTTGATTTTGGATTCACCAACTAATCATGAAGGTTGTCACTAATGATTTGACCCTAGTTAATGAATTATTTGTATGATAGATTATGTTAATGAACATGCACATCTAATTGTTAAATTGGCTAGTGTTATCATTTCCCATTACTCTATTCAAGAGTGTGATCATATTAAAAAAAAACCTCACCAAAATATGACCTATGTAATGTTTTATGGAGTATATATGGCCATTTCCACTTTCTAATTATCCAATATTAAGTAAATAATGTCTTGAATTTTTATTTTTTATTTTCATAGAAGATTTAACCAATATTATTATTCAATTATATTAACTTGTCATGATATGGGATTTTGAAAATAATGTTTAGAGAATGAACATCAATTTGGGATACTACCACATCATCAAAATAACCAATTTATTTGTTTCCTTTCTGTAATATTTAGTATAAGAAAGAACCAAATTATTTAATTCAATGATTTTGGAAAACTAGATGCATGCACACAAACACTTATTTTGTGAAATTTGAACTAACTTATCTTCTTACATCTTGTCCCAAATTCTTCTAGGTCCACATGACCAATTATGGAGTCATGTATTTCAAGGAGGTATTTTTCAAGAACATATATCTACTCACATCCTAGATACTTGAATTACAATTTTACTTATTTGGTAATGTGCAAGGCTATTCTAGAAAGAAGTTATATGTTTTTTAATATGAAGATAGGGGGAATAAATAAATGTGTGGGAGAAAGGGTTGACTTAAAGAGTTCATGAAAACAATAAGATGTTCCCTAGGATTTAGTGTTATGATTTTGGAATACAAATAGATTTAGGAAATAGTAAACTTGAGAGAAAGATTCACAATTAAATTTGATTCCAAATGTTTTAGGGTAATTAAATTTGAAATTAGAGTGGGAAAAAATAATACAAAAACTAGGAAAACACATTATAGGATTATGGAATAAGATTACCTAAAAAATGAGATGGAATTGACACTGTATTATAGGTATGAAAGTTGTTGGAAGCAAAACTAGAGTGTGTCATATTTTTTAGTACTAATCACTTCCAAAGTATAATTTATAGGGTTGGCATATTTTTTTTAATGCAAAAATCTATTTTAATTCCATTTTAGGTCTATTAGGTTGTGTTAATGCTTACTATACCATTTAAAATATCATTATTATCACTTTTATAGACTATGTAAATGATGTTGGGTGTGTTGGGTACCTCATATACCATTGACACTTGATTAAACATGATCATATTGGGTCTATTGTTAATTTGGTGTACCCGCTGATCTATAAATAATTAAAATTTTAAATATCCTTATCCTTTTGGGCCTTTTAGCTTCATAAGGTACCTTAGGTATTGACAACATCCATTGAACTAAGAAACTATTGGGTTCATTGGGAATTTATGTCAATAAACATACCTTATAAAATTTCACAAACCTCATTACCTCCATTGGCCATATCAAGTTCAATGGGTATTGATGTCACTTTTTAAACTTAGACCATGTTATATCCATTGGTTATATTTGACACATAGTGTACCAAAAATCCTATTGGATTTTTACGCTTAAATCATAGCTATATTTTGAGACACAAGACTAAATTTTCATATTAAGTGTTAATAATTTAAATTGATCACATTGAATTAGTCTATTCATTTCTTTTTAAAATGATAAGAAATGGGCCCTTTAATTTTTTATGATAATAAATGGCTTTGATTAGGGGCTTTTATTGTAACAAATATAACTTTAAAATCTCATAAATTGGGTTATGAAATCATTTTCTTTTTGAAAAACTTGACAATGTGACACTTGAAGAAGAATGGAAGGAAAACATAGGAAAAAAATAAGACAATAGACAAAATGAAACATAAATAAAAATAGTAAAATGAAACACAAAAAAATCCCAATTTAACTCTGTACATGTAGGGGAAAAACTACTTTAATGAAAGCACCTTTTTGGATATTTTCCATTGTAAGGTAATGAAATATGTGTACTATCAAGGTATCACAAATAGAAGGTATTATATCTACAGAATTATCTAATTTTGAAAGGACAAATCCACAAGGAATAAAATTTACCATGGATTAATTTTGGCTCTCTTATCTTGTCTTATAATATAACAAGTTCTCAAATTTGAAACTTTCTTTACTTGGCATTCTTTTTGAACAAATTCTTAACTTGACTATGGTGCTCACCAATCATGTATATAAATATCACTCATTATTATTATCACCAATCATGTATATAATTATCACTCTTTCATCTAATCATTACCCTATTTGAATGCATATAATTCACTTACCATTATGGTTTAGTTATGAACTATTTGGAACATGATTATTTGAGTTATTGTTGTGATATAGTTATGTGATCTATGTTGATCCATTATTATTATTATTATTATTATTATTATTATTATTATTATTATTATTATTATTATTGTTGTTGTTGTTGTTGTTGTTGTTGTTGTTGTTGTTGTTGTTGTTGTTGTTGCTGTTGAGATAGTTATTTGATATGTTTTCATTACAATATTATATACTTATGTTTAATGAGTTACTGATTCATTATTCAATTTAGTTATATTATTTTATTTAATGTTGTTATTGCACTTATTTATCTTATTAAGTATGAATACTATCGATGGTATATTATGATTTTAGGTACAAGATATGATTTAGGTTGGATGTGACTTTGAATAGCCATGTGAGGCCAAGAAAGTGAACAAAAAGAAACATTGAACCTAAAATGGAAAACTAAGATTTGATAGTTATAAGTCATTTTTATGTGTGTTTTATACTTTTTAATGTCTATCATTTATTAGATTTGATTTCATTTATTGATTGTTAGTTAGTTTTAACTTTCTATTTGCTCATTGATTTACCTAGTTTTTTATTTTGATTCTTAAGCTTGATTTGTTACTTGTCAACATTTCATTAGTTTTCAATACTATTTGATTTGTTATCAAAGATGTTAATTTTATTAGTCTTGAATGGCATTTGGTTTTTTTCATAGCCCTATTTGAATTCAATTTAACATTTACATCTTTGTTATTGGCTTTATGTTTTGATTATTGGCTTAAAGTCATTAATCATGGTTATGTTATGAAGGCATGTTAACATTGAATTGGTCTTAGAACTTCATTTAATTAAATTATAGATTTTCATTTTTTGTTGAGACTCTTGTTGCATTTAATTTTTATTATGACCAAGTCTTGGATTGGCTTTGCTTGAGTGTTTGATTAGGGGGGCATGACCAAACATGGGGTTAGAATTATTCAAAGTGGTTGTTTTAATTTGTGACTTTATTTGATGACATTGGCTTGTTGATGTAGATGGATTCCTAATTTTTCTCATAAATGTTATAAAATTAAGAAACATAATAATTAACTCTCTTACCTTTGTAATTTCCTTTTTATTTACTTTCCTTGCCACTTAAATTCTATTCAAAACTTTTATTCTTGGATATTTAAGGTCATACCTCAAATTATTTTCATCAAATGCCTTTATTGTTTATCCATTGGTTTCCAAAAAACTCATTGCCTCTGGCTTTAAAAAACTCAATCTATGTAGTATCCTTCACTCATGCAACTAGGATTTTACTAATTATCTCCTACCTTATTCTCATACTCAGCAACTCTTTCCATAGTAACCTATATGTGATTAAACACAAGAAAAAATAGTCCTCAATATATATGTCAAGACTTGAATTTCAATCACACAGTGACAATGGTATTTAACCTATTCAACAATTCCCAATTATCATACTATTCAAGCTAAAAACCTTCCAAACACTAGTCTGCAGGACCTATGAGGAGAATAAAATCATTTTCAAGCTATTGTAATTGTTTCAATTAGCCCAAATGAGTAGATATAGTCTATGACTTCTCTATACTTATTTACCAAATATTGGATTCTCTCCTAGATGTTTGCATTCATCATTTGCTTGAAGTTATAATGTGCTTGGGAACACAATTATAGGTCTATGTAATCACAAGAATTAGTTTTCATTGGTTTCAAATTGAATGTAAGTTGTTTCAACATTCTCATCAGTCAAAACACATTCATATAATCCCCTTAATTTTCATTCAAGGCATAAAATCTCCCTTAGATAGTGTCTATAGGTAAACACACTCACGCATTTAACCACTCGTGCACATAGAACTAGACTATACAAACTTGAGGATGATTATTTTGAATTTTCTTGTTCCAAAATAAGATGTAACCCAAACTGAGAGTTGGTTAACCTTTACACTAGGTTTATAAAATTGAATAAATCAATGCTTACCAATTGTATCACCATGGTTCAACCTTTTCAATTTAATTTATCTTGACTGGGCATAGAAATATTGTTGTCTACAGGTCTGTATGATAATACATAATGTACTTAGCAATTCAAATGCATAATGATGATTAAGGGATAATTATACCCAATAAACTACACATATGAATTAATATAAACCTAATTTATACTGAGATTCAATCTCTAAGATTATACACCTAGAATTCAAAGTAGATACAAGTTGCATTGTATAGACAACATAGATTATTATGCAAACTTGGTAAAAAGACCTTTAGTCATAACTTTGTAGATAACTAATAAGAACCTTTTATACTTTCACACTCATATACTCAATGATATAAATCATAAGGAATATTAAACTCATTAGGTTTATAACTTCCTCAGGACCTTACTAACTTTATGTTTTTTTCCAATATTATATTCCACAAAACCACGTTTAGTATTTAAATACAAGAAACAAAATATTATTGAGTTCTTCTAACCAATTCATGGAAAAAAATTCATAGCTTATAATAATATTAAAACCAAAAATGAAATCTCTTACCAATGATCTTAGATCATCCAAAAAACATATCTATATACTCATTTACACTATTTGCACATTCACTAATATTGCATACATAGAAACAATAGGTCTGCCAATATAATTATTACAAATAGGAACTATATATTAAATTATTGGGGTTTTATTTGACATTACACATTCAAATCACGCCCCACAAAACTTCTCTCTTCCCCTTGAATCATATGTACTTCAATGCACTATCTATTCAAAAAGGACTTTAAGATGTATAACTAATTCCTAACTACATTTATATGTTACAAAACTACCCAAATTCAATCCCACTCAACAAAATGACTCATCATGTGGGTCTTGGAACACCTTTTAAAACCTACTTCAACCTAAACAAAAAACTACAACAAACTCCAAAACATGATATTTTACTTATATACATAATGTGGTAGTGATGCTCCTACATCATATTATCGATGATCAAATGGAAAATTTCACCGAAAGTTATAAGTGATTGATATTTGATGTTATTTGCATCACTTTTTATTTAATGGATCCTCTTCTTAGATCCCATGGCCTATTTAAGATACATAAGACTTTTTGGCGCTTGCCTATGTTGGCTTCTCCTTTATTTTTTCTTTATCTTGATTCTGACTTTGAGGTCATTCTTTTTCACTTTGATCTTCAACTTGATCATATTTAACATTTAATTTTTGTCCTACAACCAACCTACACATGACACACATAGGTTAAGTAAAAAAATCTCCTGCTCATCTTCTTGGTACTCTTCATCTTTATTTTCCTTAGCTATTCTCTCTATCCTTGGTTATGTTATTTATTATGCTACTATTTGTTTTCTCTTCTCTTCTTCAAACCTCTCAACCACTATAACCTATTTATCCTCTTATTGTTGTTTTACCTAGTTAATAACTTCTATCTCCATGGCCAATGCCTTCAACATATTCACTTTCTCAAAAAAGTAATCTAAACTCTCCTTAATTTGTATGCATGATAAATGATTAGATAAACTTGAAAACAATCTTTCTACCTACGCATCTAAAATTATCTCACCTCTTTCTTATTATCTCAGTTGGTCCTTCATATTGGTTATTTTTACTCTTTCAAGCAAGTTTTTCTCACCTTGATCCTCTTTAAACAAGTCTTTTCCACCTTGCTCCATCTTTTTACAGGTTATCTCTTTAGATAAATGAACTTTTTTAGCTCTTTATCTCTCCTCAAGGCTCTCCTAGATTTTAATCTACCTTTACCAACCTCTCTCAATCACCTATAATCTTGTTTAGGCATTCCTTTTAAACAATCTTCAACATAATTTGAATAAACTTAAGCAAATCAACAAATTAAAAATCAACAGATATGTACCTTGCCTTCATGCATACCTTCTCCATAGAATATTTTTCGCTCTAATACCAAAATAATTTAAAGGTATTCCTAATTTTTTTCATCAATGTTATAAAAACAAGAAACATAATCATTAACTCTCTTACCTCTACAATTTCCTTTTTCTTTGCTTGCCTTGGCACTAAAATTCTGTTTAAATTTTTTATTCTCGGCTATTTAAGGTCATACTTCAAATTCTTTTCATCAAATACCTTTATTATTTGTCCATTGGTTTTAAAAATACTCTTTTCCTCTATATTCAAATAACTCAATATCTATAGTATCTTTCACTCATGTAACTATGATTTTATTGATTATCTCCTACCTTATTCTCATACTTAGAAACTCTTTCCATAGTGACTTGTATGTGCTTAAACATAATAAAAATTAGTCCTCAATATATATATCTCAAGAATTAAATTTCAATTACATGGTGACAATGTTATTTAACCTGTTCAACAAGTCCTAATTGTCATACTATTCAAGCTAAAAACCTTTCAAACACTAGTTTGCATGACCCAAGAGGAGAATAAATTCATTTTCAAGCTATTATCATTATTTAAATCAACCCAAATGAGTGGATATAGTATATGACCTATCTGTAATTAATTACCTAGAATTTTATTCCCTCCTAGACATATGCATTCATCATTTACATGAAGTTATAACATGTCTGGGAAGGTAGTTATAGGTTTGTGTAATTAAAAGAATTAGTTTTCATTAATTTCAAAATAAATGCAAGTTTTTTCCACATTATCATCAGTAAAAAAACATTGATATAATCCCCTTAGTTCTCCTTCAATTCATATATTCTCCATTATATAGTGTCTATAGGTAAACACACTCACATGTTTAACCACTTGTACATACAAAACTAGACTATATAGACCCGAGGATGATTATTTGGAATTATCTTATTCCAAAAGTAGTCATAACCCAAACTGAGAGTTGGTTCACATTTACAATAGGTTTATAAAACTAAATAATTCAATACTTACCAATTTTAACACCACATCTCAACCTTTTCAATTCAAATTAGCTTGACCAGGTGTAGAAATATGGTTGTCTACTTGTCTATATTGTAATAAAAAATGTCCTTAGTAATTCAAATGGATAAAGATGATTAATGGATATTTATAACTATTTATCCACAAATATGAATTAATATCAACCCAAGTTTTACCAATATTCAATTTCTAATACTATAAACCCATAATTCAAAGTCAATACATGTTACATTGTACAAGCAACACAGATTATTATGCAAACTACAACTAATAAGAACCTTTTATCATTTTAAACATATATATTCAATGATATAAATCATAATTAATATTAAACTCATCAATTTTATAATTTCCTATGGACCTTACTAACTTTATGTTTTTTTCCAATATTCTATTCCACACAACCATGTTTAGTATTTGAATATAGGAAATAAAACATTCTTGAGTTCTTCTAACTAATTCCTAGAAACAACTTCATATATTATAAGAATATTCAAACCTAAAATTAAATGTATTATCAATTCTCTTAGATCATCCATAGAACACATCCTTATACTCATTTACACTATCTGCACATTCAATAATATTACATAGACATGAATAATAGGTCTGCCAATACCATTCTTTCAAATAGGAAATTTATATTCAATTATTGGGGTCTTATTTAACATTAAAAATTAAAATAAAACCACACACAACTTATCTCTTCCCCTTAAATCATCCTTAATTCAATGCACTATCTATTCAAAAAGGACTTCAAGATCTATAACTAATTCTTAACTACATTTGTATGTTGCAAAACTACCCAAATTGAAGCCTACTCAATAAGATGACTCATCATGTGAGTCATGTGGGTCTTGAAACACGTTTTAACACCTACTTAAACATAAACAAAAAAACTACAAAAAACTCTAAAACATGACATTTTACTTATATACATAATGTGGTAGTGATGCTCCTACATCACTCGCCATTCAAGGCAAAATGTGTCGATATGCTTCTCAACCTTATTAGGATTATTGTCATTTTTTAATTAATTTTGGAATATTTTCACTTGGGGAAACTCTATCAAAATTATGGTATGGTGGCCAAGGTAAATAAGAATGCAATTATTTACATGAGTTTTTCTCGAAGCTTTAATTGCACTGAGTTATTTATTTTGTCAGCCATGTGGGATTTTTTGTGGAGTTTCTGGTGGTTTTATTTGTATTTAAGATGTCTAATATTATTATTAATTTATATGTGGGAAATTTTTGGAAGATTAAGAAAGTAAGGAAAAGAAGTAAAATCTTCATTCTTTTATATTTTTTTGTTTGGTGCTCAAGTAAGTAATGCCTTTGATATTTTGAGTTGGTTTTGTAGTTAGACCATGTTGAATTGAATGGGTTTTCAATAAAAATGAATGTTTTCCTTTGATTATTTTTTATATTTATAAAATATTATTTTTGAAAGCTTGTTTGTGTGAATAAAACCCTTTAGGGTATGAGTTCAAATCTGGGTTATGTTTGTTATTTTTAACAAAAAATATTTTAATAGTCATTATGGCTCAATTGTAGCATGCAATATATATTCTATTGGTCCTAAGTTTGAAATTATTTAAGGGTTTGTATATAATTTATTGTTACTCATGAAAATTCTTTTGTTGTATTTAAAAGGTCATTAGGCAAAGGTTATGAATAGTTGGAAATAAATTTGCTTAGTTTGAAACCCTAGATATATATAATGAGTTTTATTTTGATTATTTGTTTTGAGTAAAAATTATCACATGAATTTTAGGCTATGACCTTATAAGTATATGAGAAAAAACCTAAGTTGTAGATGGGGTTTGAATACCATGTGGGTTTTTGTTAAAATATTACTTTGTTATTATTTTAACATATATTATTAGTTATATGGCTAGGGTTTTTGATTTAGTCATTATGAGGTTTCTTAACTATGATGTAAGTATATACTTAGTCTCTTTGTATTGATTATATTCGTAATTTTTTGACTTCAAATTATGCATTGTTTTGGTGATTTCATTTATCATGAAATTTAAAATATGGTATGACTTGAAACATTTGTATGAATGATTTTAATCATTATTATCATTACCAGTTAGTGATAATAATATTAGAATATTTATAGCATGAATTTTCATTTATTTTATTGGTCAATATGGATCTAGTAATTAAATGATATTCAATAATTTGTTCATTTGATTAATTTGGTTGACTTTATTTACACTTGTTTTGACTATGTTATTTTGCATGACAACTTGAGTTTAATTTTGACATCATTTTGGACTATTTCAAGTTGATAAATTTTATTTATAGAGGTTTTATAAATTTGTTTTGGGTATTCCATTTAGTTCATTTTATTGAAAGTTATTTGAGTCATTTAAGTCATTTTGATTAGATGGAAATATTTGAATAATATTTTTTGTATTAAGGGCTATTAACAGTTATACAATTTCATTTATTTTAGATGTTTTACCTTACCAATGGATTGTGGCTTATGGTTACAAAAACATGAATTTCACTCATAATATTCAATATTATAAATCTCTATAATGAGATTCAATAGTTGGAATAACTACAAAGGTTTTAGTGTTGTTAGCTAAGAAGTAAACAATTTTGTTGAAATGTTTTCATAAACATTATACCTTTTTCACTTCTCCCATATAGAAATAATCACATCCAAATGATGTATGGGGTGGTATATGGCCACTTATGGTTGGGATCATTAGGATTGGAAAGGTGGGTGCTTAATTCAATGGATTTACATGTAGAATATTGGTTTTCATACTCCTTCTAGATGAACTATTTAATAGTTGATTGTAAATTAAAAGAATCATTATTATATAATTAACTTTAGTAAGGATATTGATGTTTATCGGTTATGTGACATAAGGTTAATTTTATGTTTGCATTATCATATTAACGTATGCAATATGACTTATAAAATGTGATTGGAGTATGATCTTATAAATAAAAAATTATATTTTATGTTTCTATGAATGATTATAAACATTCATTGTGGACTTATGAGTATAATATCAAGTAATTCATTAAGTTATCATTTATATATATGACATATAGATAATATGAATCTACAACTACATGAGTAAACTAATTCATTTATTAATTTTATATTACTTGGATTGAATGTTGTTTCATATAGACTCTTATCTGAATCTCAAAGGGTTATGCATGGATTTAAAATGCAAATGCATTTATTGGCATAGTCTAAAAAGTTCATTTAGTATCTTATATAATGAATAGGTGTTAACAAAACTTTGTAAAGTTAATATGATTATTTAATACTATAATTCTTCTAATCTCATAGAGATGGAGTTAGGTTAGTTATTTTGTGTATCATTATGTTGTGACATGTTAACCTTAAGTATATATAAGACTTTAAAATTACTTAAAACTATCCAAATATTCATTGAGAAGATACAAAAATTAATAAGGTTAGTTTAAGGACTTTTAAATAAGTCAATCAAGTCCAATAAACTCTTAAGGATTATTAAGAATTAATCCTTTATAATTATGAAATGGTGTTGTAATTTTTTGATATGTTAACCTTAAGTATATATAAGACTTTAAAATTACCTAAAACTATCCAAATCTTCACTAAGAAGATATAAAAATTAATAAGGTTAGGTTAAGGAATTTTAAATAAATCATTCAAGTCTAATAAAATCTTAATGATTATTAATAAATAATCTTTTACAATTATGAAATGGTGTCTTAACTAGACTAAAACAAACATAAGATTTATATTAAGTTGTTAAGGGTTGTAATATTAACACGGTCTCTTGTTATGGATTCCTAGAAAGAACTATAAAATTAATCGAGGTTAAAAATATTATAAGGATTATTAGAAGGAAAAGATTTCAATTAGAAACTATTATATCACTATTAAAGTGATAGGTTTATTTTGGACAACCTTTTATATTCACTTGGAAATTAGGATACATATAATGATATTCAAATCTTATACATGAGATAAAGACAAATTATCAAACAAATTTGTTAATGGTTAGGTCAATAAAATTCTTTAAACTCAAGTGGTTATTCCAATTGAGGCATGTTGTTATTAAGGATCATATACTTCATACTTAGAATTGATCAATGGAATAATCACAAGTTAATCCATTTTAGAATGAGGTAATGGTAAACCTAATAGATGTGCATTTAGTTATTTTAATTGATGTGGTAATTAAAACATTAATTTTTTAAGAATGTTATTCTAACATTAATAAAAAGGACTAAAATTTAATAAAATCATTAATTAGGTACATATTGACATGTACCCTAAAACTAACCTTGCCTTGTAAAATGGTAAGAAATTCCAAAATGGAACATAATCATGGTTGTTCAAACATCTCAAGAGGATTAAATCGGTACACTTATACTTTGATATAATCTCCTTAAGTTACCTAAAATGGAATATCAACCTTGTACCTTAATTTTTTGTGAACTTTTTAATGTGTTCCAAAGCTTTGTGTTGCTTTTAGAAATAGTCTTTTTTATTGATAACTACCTATTGTGTGTGAATTTATAAGATCTTGCTTATGCAAGATTAGTATGATGATTATTGCATTGAATATATCTTACTTCATACAACTATTTACTAAATTTTTTTGATTTACCCTATGAGAAAATGTGGTGCTATAACCTGTGCAGGTACTTAGGTAAGTAAGTTAGTGAAATATTTATTGGGAAGGCCACACTAATAGTACATGGATAGGTGTGCATAAATGTATTTACACGGACTCACTTATATATGAATACTAAGAGGTTAAAACACTTCCTAATGAATTCATTAATAATTTATTTACTTGGTATAGTTCTTGTGTTGGTTATGACACAATTATGGATCTCATTACATTTTCTATGCTTGAATTTGATTATTTCCTTGATCCATAGTTGATGTCTTGGTATTTATAAAAACACTATAGTTATTATATTTTGGTATTAGATCATGGTTATATTTCTCTAGGTAACTTTGGGGAATGATTTATCATTATTTTTCCTACTGATTTGTTGTTTGTTTCACCTCAAGATGATGAAAATAAGATGGAGTGGTGAACAACAACCAAAGGAATGTTAACCATAATAGAGGTAGAGATCATAGGGACAATATTCATAAAAGAGAGGAACCTCATCTAAACAATGTTGGAATAAATATTGGATTATTTAACCATGAAAAAAATAATCCTAATGCTAATTAGGAAGTAGTATTAAATGGGATACATACTGCATTAAATTCCCTAAAAAGAAAACTTGGTGCAGTGCATCACAAGATATATTGAGGTGTTAGTGTTTTTTATAATTCATTCTAATCATTTTTTATCTAGGTTGGATGTGATGGGTCTCATAGGACCCATATATGATGTTTTTTAGTTAGTAATAGTCTTAGATGATGTATTATTTTGCTTTTATAGGTTCTTGCCAAAATGGCAATTATGAAAATTTGAAATCCTAAACTAGATTTGAATGGTGTTTTGAGTTTTTGTGTGAGATCCAATGTTGTAAAATGTTTTATAATTGTAATATAATGTCTTATTTAGGTTTTATTATGTGTTTCAACATTCCACTCATGACAAAGAATAATTTTATTCAAGAATCAAGAAGAATAACTACCCTTCATATGTGGAATAACCAAGAATAAAAGTTAGTTTGTATGTTTTGAGTGATGTAAGGATGATTTCAATGTAAGTGAGAGTTATATATATTTTTAAAAAGGTTATTATGATGATATATTTTAAAATAAGAGAGGAGGATATGGTGCAAGAAGATAATAATTAATATTAACCATGAAGAATAATGGTGTGATAATGGACCATGTTTGTAAATACTTATCATATATCAATAAAAGATGCATAATTGGTATGTTTGATATTATAATAAATGTGTTTTTAATTTTTATTGAGTATTTTTATTACTTTAAATTCCATTGATTCCATTTTAAGACTATTTTCATGTATAGTGTAGGCTTGAGTGGAGGATTGTGTGGTTATAGTTAGATAGGAGGAGATTTTTATCAGTACTAAAGATTGATGATGAAATAATAAACATTGAGTAATATTATTAAAAATTTACCCAATAATTTCAAACCTAAAAATTTTCATTTCATATGTTTTAGAGTGGGAGAACCCAAATAAAAGATTTTTTGAGTCTGAGAACCCTATTTTGTACACAATCAAGTAAGAAAATGATCGAGTTATTTCTTGGAGGATAATAAAAGTGTTAAATTTTCTGATAAATATGACATATAATATATAATTAATGAATAAAAAACATTTTTTATTTTATTAATTCATTTTTCTAGTAATGAGGAATTAAAACTTTCAAATTTCCATAACATAGTCTTGTAATAAACATACAATGTTTTACAAAAGTGATTGTTGTAGCTAGATGGTAATTGTTCATGAGAAAATAGTCATTGGGGAGTTTAAATAAAATTTATTAGAATATTTTATAGTTATTATTATCATTTTAAGTTCATCATAACTCAATCTATCCCATTTAGTAAGCCATCAGCCTTACACAGGTCTGTGATAACCTAAACTAGGGTTTAGAGATTGAAATTAGAATATCTAGAGATTCTAACCTTATAATTGATTAAAATTTTGAAATAATAGTTTATTAAACATTATATAATATATTTGTGTGTTTTTTTAATGATTCATGACCATAGAGTATGGTATTTTTTACTGAGGATTGAACTAGGCCTAGGAAAGACATAATTATTAAAGAGAGTTGTTAAGTTATGTGGTCTACACTGAGAGTTAGAAATTGAAAATTTAGGATAAGATGTATGAGGACAAAGAGAGGGAAAAAATATTCATAATTTTTATTAATAATCTATATACATATCAAACCAAGGATATTTTCATGAAAACATGGATACTAGAGAGAGAGGCTTACAGAAGGAATGGGTAGATTGTTTAAGAGTTATTGTTTACAGATTATGTTATTTTATTAAACATGGAAAGTGATTTAAATATGAAATTAATGATAATATGAAACATATAAATAAGGTAAAAACTACTAGATCTTACTTTAGGGTTTTAAGCCTAAGTACATATATCATAGAGAGAGAGACCAATTTTAGGCTAGAATGGTGAGTGGAGTCTTGAAAAGGGGTGAATGAAAGGATGATGGATTTAATGATAATAAAAGAAAATATATTATGAATTATATTAATTAAATAATAATTATGTGTGTATATAATTATTTTATACCTAAAGAGAGATTGATCCAAGGAGAGCGATCAATAAATAAGGAATAGACTTACAAAGTGAAGCCAAGTCAAAGTTCATAAGGCATTGAGGAAATACTTAGAGTTAGGGAATGAAAAATAAAGTTTTTAGGATTGGTAACTAGACTAATTAATATCAGATAAATAATATCCTAATATAAAATAAGATAAAAAAATGTACAAGTAAGAAAAGATACATTTACTATGATATATTATCTCTAATTTATGATTTTGTGATATCAATAATGTGTAAAGTTGTTAAGAGCATTTCAAGTCAAATAAAGTGTAGGTAAATCCCATTGAGTATTGTAAAAGATAAATAAGACAAAAGTGAGTTCATAATAGGTAAGTAGGCAAACATGTAAAGAGAGATAGGTCTAAGTGAGGCCTAAATAGTAAAGATAAGGTAAGATGAAGATGTAACAGATAGAGATGATGCAGGACATGGTTGGGATAAAATACTACAAATAAAATAAGGTCAAATAATATATAAAGAAGAAAGATATGAATGTATAAAACTAAATAGATTATATAATAAATGAGTTAGGATAAATCATGGAGAGAATAATGCTCATGGTGAAGCATATGCAGAAAGATGAAAGCCAATGGCTTGGCTGGGCCTTGAAAAGGAAGCTCAATTGACATATAAGGCTACTCATGGAGAGGCAAAGGATAGTTTCCTTGAGAAAATATAATAAAAATAGAAGTGACCATATAGGCTTTCAAAAGAGAGAGTTTCCAAGTGAGCAACCAGAAGTATAAATGGTGAAGAGATTTCTCATTGTGGATAACGTAAAGAATAATAAGAAAGAAGTACCAAAAAAAGAACTTGAGAAATAGAGTAAAAATAAGAAGAGAGTGTTTATGAAGGATGCACTCATGGAGACATTTTGGTCTCTTTTTTTATGCTCTAATTTTTTGTATCTAGGTATGAATAATAATATGAAAGATTTCAAGAATAAGGCTTTGAAGTTATCAAGAAATGGGTCAAGTGAAGTACCGACGGAGGAAAATAAAAAAATAATGAGAAATATTATGATATCTCATGAAGAAGAAGATAACGATAAGACCATTCATCAAGAAAGTGAAGAAATGGAAGATGAACTATAATTCCATGATGCCTTGGAGGAAGTTGTAGAAGAAGGAAATAAAGCATATCAAAAAGAGGTGATTAAAAACAATGAAGTTTTGGAAAGAAGCATGAATATCCAATAAATTATTGAGGAGGTAAATAGAATTTAAAATTTGTAATCTAGTCATGCATACAAGAAGAAGATTATAATGAACCAAACCATAAAGGAGAGTACATCCAAGAAATAAGTAATTAAGAGTACAAGTTGGATTTTAAATTATAATATACATAATGCTTCTAAGAAGATGAATGAATATACATATATGGAGGAATAGAAGAATGATTTTGAGCTCTCAAAATTGGTTATAGACCATGGATATAGGATGCTTAAATGGCTATAAATACCAATTGCTAATATGAAGCCTAAAAATTTTGATCAAAAATTTGTTTATGATAAAGAGATAATCATAGGATAGATACAAGACATAAATAAGAAGGCAAGATTTAGCTTGGATGAATATCATAAGATAAATGAGTCAAGAAGAATTCAGACCAAGTAATCAAATCAATAGATTCCAAAGTATTCCAAATACAAGACAAGAAAGGTATGGGTAGTTAAAGCTAAGAAAGAGGTATAAAAAAATGATGTTACAAGCTATGGTGATGAATATAAGCTTCAAAAGAGAACAAGGAAAATGAAAATTAAGCAAATTGGTTGTGATGTTTTGAATGATGATAGTATTAAATCATTGGATGAGATATTTTATAAAGAAGATGAAACATGGAAGAGTATGCTTGAAAGCACTAATATTAATCAAGGAAAATTATCTAAATGGACTTATGGAGATGAATATTTTTATGAGTTAATGAAAATGGGAAAGAAGACAATTGAACAAGAGGATACTTACCTCTTTGATGGAGTTTGTGAAGACTTATCAAGAAAAGAGAAAGTGATAGATCAGTATGTTCATATATAAAAAAATTAGAAGAAGAATGTGTTCATATTATATGTGTGCAATTATCCCACACAATTTATGAGTTATATAATATGATTAAGGAATAAAATATAGGAGAGATAGGACAACTAGGTTTCAAATTTGATCAAGGATATGAAGATATGGATGATCTCACATTGAGTGAAGAATTACAAATGTTGAAAAAATTAATAAATCCTTAAAAGTATTATCATATAGGTTTATATCAAAATTAAAATCTCATTGATGAGCTTAAGGATGAGTTAAAACAAGAACAAGGAAAATTGGTGAATGCAGATTTGAATAAAGATGTGCTTGAGAATAAGATGCTTAGAGAAACCAACCAAGAATTAGGAGAAAAGGAGAAATAAGATAATTCAAGGGTTATATGCCCTCAATTTTTTGTATCTAATATTTATTTTGATGTTTTATACTTAGGTCAATAAGTTTTTGAGAAGAATGAATCTTTTGAACCAATGAGTATGTTCATTAACCAAGAATCTAGTGAAGAGGTAAATTGGCCTCAAAGTTTACACTGTGAGTATATAAATGATCATAATTAAACATGTACATTTGAAAAAGAGATTTTATAGGTTGTGGAGATAGATGATATCCATGAGGCATATACAAGTTAAGTAGACTTTTGGAGTCATGAAACTAAGAAGGAGATAAAAAAAAGAGAAGAGAGAGAGAGAGAGAGAGAGAGAGAGAGAGAGAGAGAGAGAGAGAGAGAGAGAGAATCAAAATGATAAATAACAATAAAAAGAGAGTTGATAAATCCAAGCACAAAGAGTTTGAAGATTATAATTAATCTCATGTTGGTGAATAATGTGAAAATGAATGAAAAAAGACACAAGTTATTAATGATCAGAATATAACTAAAATAAGAACAATTTTAAGGGTACAACAGAATTAGAAAATGATAAATAATCCCATCATTTTAGATGGAACTCAAATTTATCCCACATAGGGAGTATGATGCAAAGCATCACAAGATAAATTAAAGTTTTAGTGTGTTTTATGATTCAATTTGATTATTTTTATGTAATTTGGATGTGAGGGGTCTCATAGGTCCCCATATAATGTTTTTTACTCAATAAGAGTCTTAGATGATGTATTATTTTGCTTCTATAGGTTTCCTACCAAAATGGAAATTTTGAAATTTTGAAATCCTAAACAAGCTTTGAAGGGTGATTTGAGGTGTTTTTTTGAGATCCAATTTTGTATAATGTTTTATAAATGTCCTTTAATGTCATAGGTATGTGGTATTATGTGTTTCAACATTCCACTCATGACAATGAATAATGTTATTCAATAATCAAGAAGAATAACTACCTTCCATATGTGGAGTGGCCAAGAATAGGAGTTAGTTTGAATTTTTTGAGTGATGTAAGGATGATTTGAATTTAATTTATAATTAAATAGTGTGGTAAAATTTTTACAAGGATTATAAAGGTTAAAATAAGAAAGGAGGAGATGGAGCAAGAAGAGAAGAACCAATATTGTCCTTGAAGAATAGTGGTATGATAATGGATTGTATATGTAAATACTTATCATATTTCAGTAAATGATGAGTATTTTGTATTTTGTATTTTATAGCTTATAATAAATGTGTTTTGAATGTTTATTTAGTATTTTAATGACTTGAAATTCCCTTGAGGCTATTGGAAACATATCTCAGTGTATGGTATAGGACTGAGTGGAGGACTATGTGGTTATTATTAGATAAGAGAGCTTTATTAGTACTGAATATTTTTGATGTAAGAATGATAATTGTGTAATAGTATTTAAAATTTTGATAATACTTTAAAACACAAAAAAAATCATTTTTTATGTTTAAGAGTGGGAGAACCCAAAGAATAGAGCTTTCAATTATGAGAACCCTATTTTGGACACAATCAAATAAGAAAATGACTGAGTTATTTATTAGAGGATAATACAAGTGTTTAAAATATTGAAAAATATTATAAATAATATATAATTAATTAAATAAACTAATTTTGCATTATATGAATTCATTTGGCCAGTAATGATCAATTAAAACTTTCAAATTTCCATAATATAATCCTATAATGAACACACAAAGTTCTACAAAAGTGATTATTGTAGTTATATGGTGATTTTTCATGAGTAAAATTCCATCAGGGAATTTAAATTCAAGTTTTTAATACCTTTTACAAATATTATTAGCATTTTAAGTGCATCATAACTCAAACTATCCCATATAGTAAGCCATCAAGCTTACATAGACCCATGACAAACTAAACTAGGTTTTAAATATTAAAATTGGAATAAATAGAGATTACACCCTTATAATTTCTTCAAAATTTGAAATAATAGGTTATTAAAAATTATATAATATATTCAAATGTTTTTTTAATAATTCATAACCATGTAGTACAATATTTTTGACTGAGGATTAAACTAGGCCTAGGAGAGATCTAATTGGTAAAAAGACTAGTTGAGTTAAGTGGTATACACTGAGATTTGGAACTTGAGGCATTAGGAGAAGTTATATGGGGATAAAGGGTGCCAAAAAATATTAATTTTTTTTCTTAGTAATCTATGTATGAATCAAACCAAGGAGATTTATGTGAAAATAAGGCCACTATAGAGAGAGGCTTAAAGAAGGAAGGGGTAGATTATCAAAGAGTTCTTGTTTATAGATTATGATATTTAATTAAAAATTGAAATGGATTTAAATGTGTAATGGATGATCATATGAACCATATAAATAAGGTAAGAAATATTGGATCTTGTTTTACGCTTTTAGGCCTAAGTACATATATTACAAAGAGAGACCATTTTTAGGCTAGAATGGTGAATGGAGTCTTGATAAGGGGTACATGAAAGGATGATGAGGTTAGTGATAAGAAAAGAAGAGAGATGATGAATTATAATTATCCAATAATAAGTATATGCATGTAAATATGTATTTTAATCCTAGAGAGATATTGATCAAATGAGAGAGATCAAGAAACAAGAAATAAACCTACAAAATGAAGCCAAATTAGAGTTCACAAGGCATTAATGATAGATATTAGAGTTATGGAATGGAAAATGAAGGTTTTAGGATTTAGAACTACATCAAAACTAGACACCCAAGAGTGAAGTTTAAATATAACCCTATTAATGTGGTTGATCCTATTATTAAGGAACTAAAAAAGTTGCCTCCACCAACCTTTTTAGGTGATAAATTAGGTGACATAATTTATTCATGGGTGGTTAACTATATAATTAATTTGATCTACATAATATATCATCCAATTTGAAAGTAAGAATAGTTGTTTATCTATTAATAGGAGTTGTATCTCTTTGGTGGAATAATATCTATGCTTTAGAAAGTTACCAGCCAATGATTATTACCTAGTCTAATTTTGAAAGGTAATTCAAGAAGAGGTATCTCAACTCAAACTTTAAAGAATATAAAATAGTTGAATTTTATCTATTAAAACAAGAGAATATGTTTATAACTGAGTACAAAAACAAGTTTTAAATCTGCTCAATCATGTTAATTACATGCATGATGAAGAGATTAAATTTATAAAATTTAAACTAGAATTGAAGGAGATATTGATGCATGGCATCAACATTACCAATACTAAGATGCTAACTGCTAATATCAAATCTACTCATAGTGTAGAAGAGAAAGAGAAATTTAATCAAAAGGTGAGGAAAATTTTTAAATATAATAGACAATACTTTAAGAATGAAAATTTATCCCCTTCACCTAAGAATTTAAATAAATATTATCAAAAACATAGATTTACTAGGAGTACCAGTGGGTTTAATAAATTTCTAGGGAAGAATTAAAACTTTTAAGAATCAATATCCTTCTAGGTCTACAAAATTTTAATCAAAATTAGACCAAAGATAGTCAAAACCTACCTACCACTATGGAAAATATAATTCATATGTCATCTTAAATAAATATGGTATGCTTGTAATGTGGTGATAATCACTACTAAAGGGATTATCCCAAGCTAAAATTAGGTCAATTACCTAACCATACGGTGTATGTAGTTATGGATAATAAAAACTTAGATTTTCAAGAAACCCTATCAAATTTAGAGGTAAATTAAATGATATTTATCTTTCATTTTTTTTAATTCATGAGAAATAGATTATTTTATTAATCCAAAGTGAATAATTATAAACTGAATCTTTTGACATTGAAGGATGGTTGGGATGTTGAGTTTAGCTCAGGCATAAGAGTGCCTATTTCTAATTCCTTGAACAAGTAAGCTTAGACTTAGGAAATTTCCAAACCCAAATTAACCTATTTTTATCTTGTCTTGGTTATTTTGATGTTATTCTAGGCATGGATTAGTTATAAAAAAATAAATATGATCTATATTTCTCTAATAAAATTATTAAATGTTATGATGACATGGGGAAATTAGTCATAATGTAAGGGTTATTGAAACCTAAAGTATGCAAGTTGCTACCAAACTTATACCTACAGAACATAGTGTGTAAAGGATATAAATTGTATGTAGTACATATGCATACAAAAACACCTATAACAAGAAAACATTCTAAGAATACCCATTTTTTCAAGAATTCTTTGATTTTTTTCCATAAAACTATTTGGTTTACCTCCTAAGAGAGTTTGACTTTTTTATTGATATAAAGTTAAGGTTAGCCCCTGCATCTAAAGCATCTTATTATTTAAATGTAACATATTTAATGGAGATGAAGGATAAAATAAAATAGATTCTAGAAAATAATATCATTAGTTCAAGTGTGTTACCTTAAGATGCACCTATGATCTTTGTGAAAAATAAGAATGGAACATTGTGATTGTGTGTTAACTATCACATGCTTAACAAGGTTACTATCAAGGATCATTATAATTTGCCAAGGATAGATGATATATTTGATCAAATGAAGGATGCAATTTTCTTTTTTGAGATAGACTTGAGATTAGTTTATCACCAACTGAGAATCAAGGATGAAGATGTTCATAAGACTGCCTTCAAAACTTGTTATAGACACTACTACTTTAAGGTAATGTACTTTGGTTTGAATAATGCACCTATTATATTTATGAACTTAATGATTAATGTATTCTAGGATTTTATAGACAAATTTATTCTAGTTTTTCTTGATGATATATTGATTTATTATAATAATGTATCTTAACATAAACAACATTTGTACTTAGTGTTGTGAAGGCTAAGGCAACATACATTATTTTGTAAGATATCTAAATATGATTTATTTTAAACTGAGATCCACTATTTAGGTGACATCATATC
The DNA here is from genome assembly GCA_037957365.1 of Torreya grandis. Lineage (NCBI taxonomy): Eukaryota > Viridiplantae > Streptophyta > Pinopsida > Cupressales > Taxaceae > Torreya > Torreya grandis. Next base: position 3,102,256 of record JARHVA010001005.1, on the reverse strand, counting down.
TAAGGTTGGCATTATTATTGATCCAAAAAATATTAAATCTATGTAAGAGTGTCCTGCTCCTAAAAATGTAGATGAAGTACATAGATTTATGGGGCTAGTAGTTTTTATAAAATATTTATTGACATTTTTTTTTAATTTGGCTTACCCTATAACTTCCTTGTAACATAAGGGTAAGAAGGTTTTTTGGAATTCTAAGTGTGAACAATCTTTCTAAAATATTAAAGAGTTGTTAACTATAGCACTTATGCTTATGATAAAATTAATAACCTAGATAGCACCCTACTTGAAGGTTGGAAGATTTCTATGAAAATTCTTCAAACTTGGACTAACATTAGAATGATATGAGGTATGTGACACCTAAACTCATACCAGACCTCTAAATTTTGATCAAGATAGCTCCTCTGATGTATCAATTTGCTAACTACTACTAAAACCTATTATGCTTTTTGGGATGGAAAGGTTAGAAGGATAACTAAAAGGGAAATATAATTTACTAATGGTGAAACACCTATATTACTAGCTCATCCACTCTATTTGAGATTATGAAACACTAATAAGATGAGAAAATAACTAAATATATAATTCTAAAAGACTCATATGCATCAGTATTTCACATATAGGTTTCATCAAGTGACTAAAGTATGATGGAAATGATGGAATAGTCCTCATTCAAGGTATTAACCAGTCGATTATATCCACATTAGCTTAGCTAAATGACATCAAATAATGAACATGACTTGTATAAGTTATCTTACTAGTAACTAGGTGAGATCAGGAGCTGACAAGGGATAAAATACTACCACATGTTCAAATAAACTAGCATAAACAAAATATACCAACATAATGGAATTTAAAATAGTCATTTTATTCATCTTTGAAGGTTTAAAAACTCAATCTTGGTAGAGTCTAGTCATGCCCAAGAGAGGGATATTGAAAAATGGCTTTAAATCTTGAATAAATAACAAAATCTAAAAATCTATAGCCAATGTGGCATATAGATGAGAAGAGCAAGTCAACTCCACATGAAATCTAATCATATTTTTTTTCAATTTGATAACAATTATTCTTAAGATATCTCCTTTGTCAAAATTCATTGCATGAATGTCTTTTTTGACATCAAAATGAGGAAGGTGGGTGCTTTTTGAGTTGTCAAACTCTTTATGCTTGAATTCTATGCCATATCTTGGTGATTAACTCCACTTGAAGTGATTTGAAGTTGAATAAAAGTCCTCTTTTGCATGAAAATATTGAAAGATGCATGAAACTGGTCAACTATTCAACTAGAGTGATTTCGTACTCAAGATAAGTTAACTATACTTGAATTCCATCTTGAATGAAAAGGAACTTCAAGATTGATTTTATCATGGTATCTTCACCAACATATATGTGGCATGGATAATTCTATGTTATCTCCTTGAAATTTATTCAATGCCAACTTCTTCTTTGATGTTTGATCTAATAAGCCTACTAGGCCAATTAGGCCTAGTATCCTTTTTGCACTTGAACTCCATTAGAACCTACAAGAAAACTATGAAAACTTTAAAAAAATGTGTAGTAGACCTGAAAAAATTCCTAACACCATGAGATAGGTGATTTTGATGAATAAACTCTTGTAACTTAGTCACCATGGTTGACCAAGTTAATTCTACCTCATTTTACTATATAGTGGCTACTTTGAAGGAGTTTATCAGGTCACTTTTATGAATATTTTTAACAAAATTATTATTTTAGGACGAATAAAGAGTCTCAGGCTTCAATCTCCAATAATTGAATTCATGTAAATAACCTTGTACCTCATTTTTTATGTTTTTTCTCCAAAAAACCTAATTTTTGCCTCGATCCATATAGCTCCATATAATAGATTATCATCGTTGGGATCCTCTCTAAGTTTAATTTATGTTTGAATATTTTTTAGGTTTATCTCTTTTTTTTTTTAAGAAAATAAAATCAACCTTTCTCAGAACTGGTCACTATGAGGGTTTGGGAAGGTATTGGAGCTTAACCTTCTTAGAGATGGTTCATGAAGCACAAAGCTTCAAACCCAAACTTATTTATGTGAATATGTATTATAAAACCCCCCTCAACATCTTTTAAAATATTGGGTTCCCATATAAAATATATGATAAGATATCACATGAAGGAAATTTACCTATAGGGTTTTACTTGCATTATGATTTGCTTACGCTCTTAGAAATTGTTCATGAATTAAAATTTCATATGTTTCATAAAATCATTCTAGGATATTTTGGATAAAATCTTCATGTGGTGAAAGATACAATCATTTGATCAGGTGGCTCGAATGGGTGTTTGAAACTACATAATTCAAATTTCTTCCTTGAAATGAAATTGACTCCTCCATTAATTCTACCTAATTTAAATAATCATCATGTTACTTTTACCATGTCATCAAATCACTCTAAAATTGTCATCTTGCTTGATAAGTCAAAAAATGCCTAATGGAGCTATAGGCCTACTTATTTGACTTAACACTCAAGGGCATGGTTTACATATGATTTACAGTTTTTAAACTATTTAAAAATCTTATTAAGATTTAATAACATGTATTAATTATTTTAAACCACTTAAATGAAATTATAAGTCTCTATTTCACCTTGAAACTCACTTGAACCTTCCCTAGCTCCATTATGACTATTTTGAGACTTGTAGGGGACTGTGTCAAAATAGTGAATAGTTTAACTTGTAAAATGGTATTTAAAATGTAATTTAAGATTCATAAAGTATTTATGATTATGTTTACCAAATTTAAAACCTTTAAACCTCTTGTAGATGCCAAAAAGCTTCAAAACTCTCAAATTATCTCTTTTGCATTGTTTGAGCATATGACTGACTATGTTTTTGTGTTTTACAATGATGTTTGGGTTCTAATAAATATTAATAATCTATAATTAGATCATAAAAACCTATTTTAATTCATCTTACAATTTATTTACTATATTATAATCCTCCATGCCAGTTTATGTTACTTTGTACATCCTCAAAAGACCTCATATGACTATTTTTGTTACTATTGTAGGTGTAAATTTCAAGTAATGAAGGTATTTTATATGAAAATAATCCTCCATGGTGATAATGATACCTTCACATCATTTTAAAACTATTATCATTTGCTATTGATGACATTATGGCTCTCAAATGATGTCGTTAAGCCCTAACATAATCATGTTCCACATAATAGGCCAGTAGGGTTTGACTGTGTTTATCCTTGAGATCCATTTATACCCTTTTGATCTTACTATCAAAACCATCATCCTCTAGTAATATTCCATATCATTCTAAGCCATTCAAACTGAATGACTATTTTATCAACTTGTTTCGTTATTAGAACATGACTATGTTGGTACTAAAGCCCTTATGGTTGTAGGTACGCATCTTAGGTTAAACTTGTGTGATTGTCCTCTCTTCATATCCCTATTGACTTAATGCCATAACTAATGTCCTAAGTACCTTTAATGATCAATAAATTTCTTATCATTGACCTCTATTTCTTGAAAACTCATCATATTTGAAGATATGACGTATGGCTGTAGCTAAGTATTTTACGAGATCTTGGTTGAATCTCAATGTTTGATAACTTTTCAATTAATAATGATGAGTTTACCTAACCATTTCTCCTTAAACATTATGAATTGTGAAACACCTCTTATCACCTTCTACTTCCAAACCCTTGTAGATGACATAACTACTGGCTTGTCCTCACCTAAGCATGGTTATAGGTGCAAATCTTTATGAATGACCTAATTATAACCATCTTTGACAGTGTATTTTAGAAATTATTTGACCTCATCTTATTCATTTATCACTAGTGGTTACTCCTATTACCCTTCATCATAAGAGACCTATATACCACAGTGTTCCTATTAACTCTTTCCATCTTGGAGGTATGGTTATAGGTGCAAGTTTTTTACTCAGTCACTATAGAAATAGGTATTTGAGATCCCTTATTAAATGATATTTAATGAGTTTATATCACTTAGTTTATATCCCTATCTTGGGCATGACTAGACTCTACCAAGATTGAGTTTTCTAACCTTCTAAGATGAATAAAATAATTGTTTTAGATTCCATTATGCTGGTATAGTGTGTTTATGTTAGTTGATTTGAACATGTGGTAGTGTTTTCTCTCGTTTTAGGTCTTGATATCACCTAGCTACTAGTATGCTAACTTATGAAAGTCACATTTAGTGTTTGATGTTATTTCACTAAGCTAATAGTGGATATAATTAACTAGTTAGTGCCTTAAATTAGGTCTATTCCATTATTTCCCTCATGATTTAGTCACATGATGAAACCTCTATGTGAAATAATGATGCATATTAGTCTTTTAAAGTTGTGGATCTAGTTATTTGATCATCATATTAGTGTTTTAAGAGTGTAAATAGAATGGATGAACCAACAATATAGGTGTATCACCATGAGTATAATATGTTTCCCTTTCAATTATCCTTCTAACCCTTTTCATCCCTAAAAGCATAATAGGTTTTAGTATCAATGAACAAAGTGATACAATAGAGGATCTAGCCTCATCAGAATCTAGAGGTCTAGTATGAGTTTAGGTGTCCCACACCTCATATCATTCCAATGTTAGTCCAAGTGTGAAGTAGTTTCATAGTAATCTATCAACCTTTAAGTAGGGTGCTATTTGGGTTACTAATAGGTACCAAATCCTAACAATAATTATGAAATATGAGATGATTCATACAAGAGAGGCTTGTGTGGCATGTTAACTCAAGATGGTTCAGTTATGGCTTATGAGTCATGGAAATTTAAAGACCATGAGATAAATTACACCACTCATGACCTGTAACTTATTTTCATTGTTCATAATTTGAATTAATGGAAACACTTTTTATTGGGTAAGCATTTTGAAGTAAAAGATGATCATCTCAACCTAGAATATTTATTTTCCCAAGATGATCTAAATGCTCTCTAGCATAGGTGGGTAGATGTTTTGATAATTTAAATATGAATATTGCATATGTTAAAGGTAAGGAGAATCATGTTGTTGATTCTCTTAGCTTGTACATATATCTCATTGCCTTATCTATTGTACATAACAATTTAAAGACTAAAATTTTGGAACATCAACATTATGATAAATATTTCCAAGTGGTAAGTGCAAATTTGGTTGATGAGCTTGTAAAAAATAAATTTTATGATTTGTATATTGATTCTATGGATTCAACCCACTTTGTGAAGTAGTCTACAACTATGAGAATGTGTATGCAATGCACTTTAATTTGGACTCAAGGTATCAATGAAATATAAACCCCACTACTGGAAAGGTTATTAAATAACCATTTGTCTGAGTGGGAGAGCTATGGTATTTTATCTACCTATTATATGTTGACATGATTCACAATTCATGAACCATTCTTGAGATCATTTGAATAATGTGGGCCTATAATAATGAGATCTCAAAATCTTGTGTGTTGTCACAAGTGTTGACAAATGACTACCAAAAGCTTGACTATGAAATGCTATTGCTTTTTATCCACACATTATAAGAATAAACCATTAATACCTTTATTTAAGAGAAAATTATCCTAAATAATATATTTATCAACTCTAAGTTTCATATTTCTCTTTTGTTTGGAATTGAGAGATAAGAACATTCACCATAAATTAGGAAAAAGGAAATATCATATTACCATTCATCAGTTGATGAAACAAAAAATACCAATGATAAATCATTAAAATCTAAACTTTATACTTCTTAAATTACAACCTCTTTATTACTATCAATTTCTTATTCAATAAGTTGGAACAAGTAGCTACATCAAACCAACTTAGTGGGTTTGATTTGAAAATCATATTCTTGTATCATTGGTATCTAATTTACACTTTTTAAACCAATCTCTTTTTTTGTCAAAAGGGTTTTGATAGTAGTACAAATTACCATTAAAATATAATAAGAATTCAAAATTTAATACCTAAACTGATTAATTGCCTTAATAATAACATAAACATGATTTTTGATAAAGGAGATTTAGAATTCATAATTTTTCAAACCAAAAGTCATGAAATGAATAGGTGATTCTATTCCTTCATCATTAACATGAATACGAGTAGATAATATAGTCCTTTTTGAAATATGTACATATGACATTTGTATCTTGTGCTATAGAAAATTTTGATTTATAAAAGTCATCTTTGCATTCATTATTCCACTAAAGATAATACTTACCCTTCACCATATATTAAATTGGTTTTTCTATCTCTACAAAATTAGGTAAAAACCTCCTCAATAAATTCACCTTTCCACAGAAAGAGTGAACACTAGGATTACTAGTAGGAAGATACATATTCTAAATAGATTTATCTCTTTTAAGGTATATCTTCGTACCTTCCTTTGGAATTACATGGCCAAAACATTTAGCCTTTTTTTCATCGAATATAGATTTATTGAGATTCAATGAAATTTCACATGATTTTCACTTCTCAACCACTTTTACCAGATGATCATAGTGATCTTATCACTTTGTTGAGAAGACTATTAAATCATTGAGGTAAAATACTATTATTTTTTTTTTCATGTCATGAAAATTACAATTCCATTATTCTATAAAAATTTTATATAATATTAATTCTCAAGCCTAAATGACATCCTCATGTAATAAAATTTTCCCCAAGGCATTTGGAACACTACTTTTTATATATCTTTTTTGGATAATTAAATCTGTTGGTATCTTAAAAATCCATCAATCATATATAACATTTCAAAACCTGTAACTTCTTTTAGTATTTGCTTCATAATTAGCAAGTGATAATTATTCTTAAATTATTCTTGATTAAGATTCATAAAGTTGACAAAGATTATTATTTCACCACTCTTTTTTGTACATGTACAATATTTTCTGCCCCAGTGGAATCCTAAAAGGGGAAACTAATGTGAGCATCAAACATCTTTTGAATTTCATAAAAAACTTAGCCCAACAATATTAGGATTGTAGTGTATATGTTTTTGCCTATTTATAATAGCATCAAGTTCTAAAGTAATGTTATGCTTCATTTATTTTGGGGTGAAAGAATTAAAATTAACATAACTCCATGAAATATATCTCTATAAAGTTTGAATAGATTTATGAACCTATGTTTTTCTTATTTTGAACAACACTTAAAATATTGATGTATTTAGGTCCTTTAGGAGATCCAATGTTTACCTTCTCATATTTTGGTGATCTAGTTGATTATTTTCATATTTTATCTTTGATATATCTATCATTTTAATCAAAGAGATATTCCAAAGAGACCAAATCTTTCATATTTTTACATGTTAAGTTTAAGATCACTTCATGAATTTGGTTGAAGAATATTGTTTAGTTTCATTCTCACTTTATTGTATTTGTGTTTATTTTTATAAATAGGTACTACCTTCAAAATAAATATTCCTATAATTTTCATATTTCTCAAGAAATAAGATCTTTTTTTGTAATTGTTGAATACCCACCAGTGATCAAAATTTTTAGGTATACTAGGCCTATTTATAATTTCAATAGTATATTCATTTATAACAATACAAGTATGAATAATCATTGTATAGGTAAAAATAGCTAATGAATCAAATCTTAAAATATCATTCTTGAGCACTGGTGTTATATAAAATGTCTAAAATACTTCTATATAATTCAATATGTGAATGCGGTAATGTTTCTAGCAATATTTTTTGACTTGATACTGATATCTTACTTGTCTCAAACTAAGTTCAATATCACCTTGTTATTTCATATGTTTTATTCCATCTTTTTAGCTTCTTCAAATCCTATAAGTAAATATTAATAGTCTATAGTGTTATTTTTTTTAGCAAAATATAATTTGTAACATAATGGAAAGACTCCATTATTTTTTTAAATAAGAATGATCCCAGTAACTACACTAGTTGAAGTATAACTGATATCAAACTTGAGAGTCCAAAAATCATTATGATTTTTTTCAACTACTTATATCATGTTCAAACATTATTTTGACATCATCATCTAGTTACTTATCATAGAATCCTCATATAGGATATTATCTTTTGGATCATCTATCTTTTGTAGAGTGTACCTAGTTTTCAATTTAGGTTATAGATTCTACTTAACCCCCTTAACTAGGATTATGGAATCCATTTGAATTTGTCCACCAAGTTTTTGTAAAACTTTCTTCCTAATAACATGCCATATGTTGTAAGAATATCTACTATAAATAAGGTCACTTTAATTTTTTTTTTTGGAAAATAAGTTAAGCTACTTGGGAATATTTAATTTTCTCAACTAAGGGTACTTTTTTTTTATCAATAGAATAACAATGTATAAAAATTATGGTACATGTGAGATTGAGTGCATGGGAAACTTTATCTAGCATGACATTATCTAAATATATATTGTAAATGATGTATTTTATCAACTTAAAAACTTTAAGGAAAAGTGAAACATAGAAGGGTTATAAATTACTTGACTTAGAGGTAAAAGAAACCATAAAATCCAAAGGTTTTAAGTCATGAGGGGTTGAAAGGATTCATTTAGACATAGGTCTAAAGTTATTAGGACTATCAAATTTTATGAATTTAATAAGTTTATCTAGTTATTTAGGGTTATAATTAAATTAATATTATTAGGACATTTGGATTTTAGACTGATTATCATGATAAGTTATATCCAAATCCAAGAGAAAAAAAATGTTTTCACTACGTTTAATTCATTCTTAGTTGAGACACTAGTCTTATCTTTAGCAAAGATGAGAGTCTGAGAGGTATTACTTACTTTTAATTTGGTTCATTTGTATTTTTATTTACCAATAACCATATATCATTGGGAGATAATAAAATTTTCATTGACAAATTTTTAGGTTTCTTTGATTGGAGATATGTTTTTCTTCTTTAAATTTTCTATATATTATCTCTTCTTGGTTTCTTTTTTCTAGATTTCTATTCTGGTGAACATGGTAAATGACTAGTTTTTCATATCATTTTTTGAATCATCATAGTCATGTTAATTATACTCATATTATAGGTATGTATTGTTGTTTTTTGATTCATCATTAGTTTCATCTATCTCAAACTCTTGAAAACCTACATTTTCAATCTCAAAATTATCTTCTTCATATTCATGCACTTCTTCATCTTTAAGAATGACATTAACAAGAAATTTTATGTTGAGGTGCTTGTAGATGAGGTTGTTTTTTATTATGAGAAATGAAATTCCTTCTTGGGATGTTTTGGTATGGGGTAGCCAATTTTTTTTTATGGTAGTTTCTTCTTCAATGTCACAATATCATTTTCCATTTTTGGAGTAACTAATCTATTGATTTTTTATTAACATAATTCCATTTTATATTTTAAGGATATATATTAAGGTTACATACCATAATTAGGTAAAATTCATCAATGTAGGAGAAGCATTTAGATCATCTATTATATCTCTTCCTAGTTGATAACACACATTTGAAAACTATGAGTTAATGAATAATATTTTTTTATTTTATTTTATAGGGATGGAAAATCCTAGAATTTTATGTAAGAGTTTGTTAATTTTTTAACAAATTCTTGAACTATCTCATGAATCTCTTTTTTTATCTTTAATAGTTCTGCAATAAGGTTATGCACATCTTCAATAAGTTTGAATCTCTCTTAAAATTTTATCTTCATTGTATCCCAATTAGTAATAGATCATACTATAAAATGATAAAACTAAGCCATCACACATGTTAGAGTGTCAATAAAAATAGTAACTATAATATCTTCATGTTCAACTCTCAATAACCCACATGTGGAAAAGAATGTAACAATGTTTTATACACTATTTTTTAATTATATAGATCTCAATCTTGTACACTTGGAAAATATATAGCATGGATGTAATTTCATCTTCTAGACCTTTCCTAATACTAAAATTCTCTCATAAACTATATCTCTATGCCTATTTATTATCTCTTAGTCTGACCAATGTTATTTTGATGACTCAGGTCATCTATCTTACTTAGAATGCTATAAACATGTTTATCTTCTGTCTACGTGTTTTAACCTTTTAAGACTTAGTGAATGTAAATAATATTTTGTTAAATGGTTGGGTATAGTAAATAAGTGTGTAAATATGAAATAAATACAACCAATAATTTTTTACATAATTAACTAAATTTGACATTTCTAAAAATAGAAATAAATAATGTAAATGATAACTTAGCTAGAAAATGACTGAAACAAATGATCTAGAGATTAAAAATTAAGGTAGAGGATGGTATGAGTATCAAAAAATAGGATCCATGTGTCAAAAACCCTTCTTAATAGTATTTCCTTAATTGGATAGTAGTTCCATGTTGTGCCAATCTTCTTATTTTAGTGGTAGTATCCTCTATGCACAACTATTCTAAGCTTTTAGGTGTACCTATGTCTAGGTTTGTCAAAATTGATTATGTGTGCACAAGTTCTAAAACCCTATAGATGTCTCATTTTTATTGATTTTATGAGCAAAAACTAATCCTCCATGTTTTTTATGGCATCTAGTTGATACAACTAAAAAACCATGTTTGTCAGTGGGGTAAGTTGGACATCCTCAACCCCTCATTGTGATGAGAGTTTCCTACATACCAATACTATGAAGAGTGATCAATCTCTATGTAGTTCTCCCCACTTACATTTTGGTGCAAGTGAAAATAAAAATAGTATGATTGCTGACTTGAGTGATTTAATTGTGATTAAGACTAGAAATCTGAGTAATCTAAACTTATTAATGTTGTATATGGTAGTATGCAAAAGTAGGGATGAATATGGATTGATAACCTTAATTGTTAACAACTTGTTTTGAGATTTCATATATAATTTGAATTTTATTTATATATAGTGGTTGGAGTGCTAAAATTCATTTATATATTGTTATAGTGATTATGTAGGTGTTAAAAAAGGTTTATGCCAACCCTAGGTGGTCTAATATTTTAAAATACATATGTTTGTGGAAAAATGAGGGAAGAACAATAACACTAATATTTGGACACTAGCACCATGTGGCACTATAGTCCCTATTATGGTGTTAGTGTTTAGGTGGTCAAACTTGAGGCATGAAAGGCTAGGATGCAAGAATGAGGTTTTAAGACTAGTTTAGGGATGACTAAGGATGTTTGTGGACTATATAAAGTCTATAAAAGTGTGAAAATAGGCCCTAGGATAGGTCCAAGGATAAGTTAAGGATAGGTGGTCTCAATTATCACTCAAGTGTCATTTTTAGGTGATTACATTTTCCCATCCCTTTATTTTATAAATTCGTCAAAGTGAAATGACTAGGATAAAGTAAAAAAGAAGTGTACCTAGACTTACCTAAGAGATAAAGCATGTAAGTCTATATTTGAGTATGTGAATCATGATCCCTTATGTGTCTTACAAGTGAAGTTTGCATAGATTAGTCCTTAATTAATATATATCAAACACAAATAAAAAATTGAGTAAAGAAGTAAAATTAAGTAAAGTGATAAGAGAGAGGAAATAAATGAATACACCTCACTAGGTACATGAACCAATTATAACCATTTTGATAACCTGTGTGTGTAGGTAGATAGTGATCAATTTATGAATAGTTTATATGGAGATGATGGATTGATGAATCCCCATATGTGCATGGATCAAGAACTCGATATGATTTTGAATCCATCATTGCCCACACCTACTCAGTGGATCATGACCTATGAATAGCTTGGATTGGACTGATGGTGTGTGTAACCATCTCATGTACATGGCTGAAGAACTCAAGTAGACTATGAATCCATCATTTACTACCCATGTGTAGTATATGCATCTAAAACTAATTTTTTTATGTAACTATAAATATTTAATTAGATATATCTAACTAGAGATGTTAGATCTATAGCCACTCAGGTATATTAGGAGACTCTGAGACATTTGAGAATGCTAACCACTATGGATGGAGTAAGGCATGAAACTAGGGAGAAAACTATAATATGATGTTTGATGTATAAAATGTAGAGAATGACATGGATTTTTTCATTTTAACTAGTTAACTAATGTGTAAGTGAGTAAATGGAAATAATGTGCCAAACACATGCCCCCAAATATGATATCTAAGCATATGGATTTTGGATTGACTTGTAGTAATCTCTATCTTAATATCTAAACTATAAATGGAAATGGTCATGCCACACATGATGCCCCCAATATAAGCAACTTGGTATGAATTTGAGCTAGACAAAGCTAAAACTGATAAATTTGTAAGTGAATATGTGCAAATGTAGACTTTACCTACTATACTTTTCTAGATAATTTAGATTTTTATTTTATGAAACTAAGGCTACTAAACAATAGTTCCATATCTTAGACAATAGCACCATGTGTCACTAGTGTCCTAATTTGGGTGCTAATGTTTGATTATTATGATTTTTGTGCATTAATATTGTTCTCTATGTCATTATTTTCCACTATGTTTACTTGAGTCTAATTTTTATAATTTGACCCTATGTTCTAAAAATTGTAGTCTAATTGAATTATGATAGTTTGATATTTGTTAAAAAACCCTAATAATTGACCCTCTTTTGAGGGGATTTATTGAACTTATGCAAGAAATATCCTCAAAAGAAAAAGCTACTTAAAATGTGTGTTAGCCATAACATATGTGATATATGTGTAATAATACAATATAATTGGCATACATAACATCAAAATGAAAGATAATTTGAATCTAAGTTTTTAATGTGTAATGTATGTTATGTCTAACATTCATAAGGCTGTCAAGATAGATATAATAATGTATGTAACAACAAATCTAATAAATAATTGATTATCTGCATAGGGGGATGGGGCATGATGTCCATCATAGAGACTAAGTAGGAAGGGGATATGAATGAAGTCCCTCATGGAATCTAAAACTAGAGTGTGTAACAATCAATATATAAGTGTCATGGCCATGATGCATATAAGTAATCACAAATACAACACACATGAGGAATGCAAAGTAGGCCAAGAGGCCAAAATACAAGGGACATGGGCACATGTCACTAAATATAAGAAATCAAGACATATAGGGACATGTTAAAAAGTTCACATACGTAAAAAAAAATCTAGGTGGCTTGGGGCCACATATAAAAACATGTTCAAATCTTTTCATACATAATCAGGAAGGCATAGACAAGGACATGGGCACATGTCTAAAGCATACATACTATGAAAATAAGTGGCATGTAGCCAATTATTAATGAAATATTCAAATTCCATCTAATAAAATAAGCTTATAGATACACTCAATTCTAAACTAGGAAAGCTAAGAAGTAAGTATGCATGAACATGTAATACAAATAGATATTAAAGATAAGGGGTACATACACCTAGTCTAATATAGTAATCATTGGAAAAAAATTGAGTAAGTGTAGCATGATCAATCTCAAGATATAAAAATTATAACATTAATAATTTGACCTCCTAGGTAAAATTTCAACCCCTATAATCCAAAACTTTCTTAGAGGACCCTCCAAGAGTACATGAGGCTTCCTAAATCTTGTCATGATCTTTGAATGGTCTTTAAAGCCTTCTATCATTGTTTAAAGTTTTACTATATGCACTATGGGTTGATTTAAGATATTCTCATGTGATAACATGTTTTGAGTTTTAGGATGATGTGTTAAGTTGTCATGAGTTTACCTTGGGTGAGTGGAAGGGTTTCAAGTGCCTTTTAAAGCCTAGATAAGGGTTTCAACATTGTTTGAAAAATTTAAGGTAATTTAGCATAAATTAAGGTATTTAGAGGGATTAAGGTTTCTTATTCTCATTGTATTTATGCCTATTTTAGCCACTTCTTAATGAGATACCTTGTCAACAATATGGGTAAGGTGTCCAAGTCATGTTTAAGTCTTGCCACAGTGATTAATTACGTATACAAGGTTGCCTTCTATATCCTATTAGTCAAGACTATTTCAAGCTCCAATTATCCCTCTAAGTCATCAAATGCCCCTTAAAAGATGTCATATAATTTAACCTTGTAGTTATAAATCCATTTAGAGAAGGTGTCACATTGAAATAACGAGTCTTAAAGGGTGTTATAACCATTCCAAGTCATGATAAAGTGGACTTATGTCCAAAAATAGGTCTCTTTAAGGGTTAAATGTCATTTATTCATCATAAAAGGGTCCCACATGATTGAAAATGACCTTTAATCTTCCCTCCACATGAACCACCTAGTTTGAAAGCATTATTTTACTCCTCATTTCCCTACTCTTACCCACCAATATCCTTTTAATTTCTTAATCATGAAAAAATACAAGAAAAAGGGGGTTTCACAAGTGTTTTTAGACTTATACAGAAATTTATGGTGAGAGTAGAGGTAGATGTCAGGTATCTTTAGGGGGAACTCATTACAGGAATCAAAGAATAGAATCCATGATTTTTAGAGTCAAGGAATCCAAAAACTAATCTATCTTCTCAATCATTCTCCTTGGTAACTCTGGATAACCAGTTATGGTCTTACTCAATCCATTCTGAGGAGAGATAATGGTTACCTAAGTTATTAGGAAGAGTAATGGGGCCTCATGAAATTTGTATTCTTGTAATTTTTATGAACCATGCTTTATGAACAATGGTTAAGAACCTAGGTAGGATTGTCTCCTACATCTATGTAGGGTCATCTTTTGAAGGGATTCAATGCATTTATGGTTTTATTAATGAAATAAATTTTTATATGTGTATTTTATATTTCCTAAAATTCCATCTAGTTTATTATTTACCCCTAGTATAGACGTTTGAGCTCATGGGATTAATAAACCTTTATGTTGTCATATTTACAGGTTGTAAGAAGTGATTTCTTCATGATGTAGAGCTTTCAATGAATGAATATAGAAGTGAGTAGGGGTTTAATGTTGTATGATGGGTTTAATGGAGACATTAAATTATTATTTTCCCCTAAATAATAACTATATCATCAAAAGAAGCAGTTCCTTCAGATTCTTGATTTTAATGTGACTATCATGTATAGTGTAAATCATCTTTGGAAGTTGTGAGCAAAGTGTTGCATGGTTGATGGTTGTTGAGGATTATTAAGACACTATATAACATGAATAAGTATCCATGTGGTGAGTATAAATTTTTAATGAATATATTATTCCTTGCTTCTCATACTACCCAATCACTCCATAGCCTAGAGAGACAAGCTATCATTTGGGCACCTAGAGACCTATTATGCAAACTGAGAAAATGAAGTGTTTGCTATTGGGATGGGGTATAAAAGGAATTAAGGAGTTATGTTAAGTCATATATACATATGAAAAATCATGGGATATGGAAAGAGTAGGGTTAGACAAATATCAACGCCATAAAATCACCCCAAGATAATAGGCTCAGTCAAGAGTCTGATGGCATGCACATGACTGTGGTTGCAAGATTGAAGAAACACTAATAGATTGACAAGATGAGGAGGTAAATAGGGTTAGAGATAATAATTATAATAATAATATAATTTATAACATCATCTAATATTCCTTATATGCTAATAAAATTAGAAACTTGTTTCTTAAATGAGCACTCACAGTTAAGAAACTCAGAGTTGCCATCTATAGGCCTAACTATAGAAGAAGGGAAATTTGGGTTAAAAAGTCCATTTTAGGGTGTATTTAAAATGTGTGAGGTGAAATAGGGTTTAAAAATACATATAAATTATGAGATATGTTTTAAGTGATAAGATATTTGTCATCAAGAGGAGACTCAACTTCTTATGCATAGTTAAAAAACATAGAACTGCCACTTGCATGCATGATCTTTAAGTAGAAGAGTGGAATTGTGAGGAAAAATGTATAGAGGTGAAGTAAAATATTGAAAATAAGGTATATTAAATTATATTTCAAGGTTATCAGTCTCTATTGAATGCTCAAGTCCTCTAAAGCAAAGAACCTTGATAGGCTAATTAGTCTTAGTAGGCCTAAATAGGTAGTCACATACATATATATGGAAATTAGAGAAAAATTGAAATTTTGGGTGAATTATTATGATTTTAAGTCTTATAAAATATAAACAATGATTTTAAAAGATGGTAAATGGGTATAAAACCATAAATTTGAGATGCAAGCTCAAGTATTAGACCTCTAGGGTCAAACTCGCCTAGAGACCCAAGAACCCTAAGCAAGTGATAATGGGGTTACAAGAGATATATGGAGGAAAGGTAAAGAGGATAAACATAATAGATCATGTGGGGTGGAATATACTTATAGTAGGTGTAATAAATAAAACCCAAACTCTTTCACACCTCCTCAATTAAATGCACCTCTCTTAAGCTCTATATTAGGATGGGCAGTCAACTTTAATAATCTTCTTATGATTAGAATTATATAGAGATGTTTCATGGTGATATAATCTCATTAGGAAAGGTGAAGTGGGATATATAATTAATATTTATGTATTTTTTATATCATCATAATTCCTACCTCTATAAATCATCACTAAGACCTCCAACCACCTCAAAAACACTATTTTTGAGCTTAAACAAGACATAGTTTTGCTTGGTACTTGTAGGAGAAGTTACATGGGACTTAATGTCATTTGGATATGATATAGGGGATTTTTTATTGAGTGATATTGGAATTTTTTTGTGGGTTAGGCCCCCTAATTATATGAATCATTTTTAATACTAGTGGAACCTCTAAACCCTCCTTAAACATCTCAGAATGACCCAATGGAGAAAATGTGTTTCTTAACACCCTCAAATGCAATTTTTTTACCTTTAAATAGTTTTTATGGTATTATTAGGTCTCATGGATACCTAAATTATCCATTTTATCATGTGTAGAGTTTATGGTGTATGAATTAGGCCTAGAGAGATCTACTACAGGCCTATAGAGTGTAATTTTATAAGATTTTAATGGAATTGGACTAGGTGACACCTGAGGGAGTATGTTACAGATATTTTTTCCCTTATGTATACATGGTAATATTATCTTAATTTTATCATGATAGGTATCAAGGCTGAATTATAGTCTTCAAACTAGTTACAAAAGCATAGGGGTTGGAATTGAAGAGTATCAAGATGTCGATTGGGATAAAGATAGATGGATAGGATGTTGTGTTTGATGATGGAAAAACCTAAAGCATAAAAAATGAGTATCTTAAGGTGAAGGTGGTCATAGATAATTCCACTTGTCATCTCTAGATAGTCAAGAGGATAGTTTCAAAGAGAATTAGTGAGCCATTAAGACAATTAAGTTTTAGTAGGTCTCTTCTACACCACTCTCTTAGAGGCCATGATTGAATGAAGTAATGAAGACATTGTAGGATTTATTGAGACTTATTCCACTCTCCATTTTATTATTGTAATTTACTAATGCAAGTGACATGTGTCTGTGACTCTCTCCAATGTTCTTCTTCTCCTCTTCTTTCTCTTTCTCTATAAATGCAACCTCTTTTGGCTTGTATGTAATCCTTGGTGAAGTATGGTGAAAATATACCCTACCAAACACTTATATCTACCTTTGAAAAATGAATATATGCTATTTATATCCTTCTCATATTCTTGAATATATTGAATAGTGATGGTGTTTGATGATTTTTAGTGGTAGCAAGTAGACTCCCTTCATTTGTCCCATTTCCTTAACTAAATGCAGGTTGGTTTACCATCTTGGTAGGTCATATGAAGTGTGTTAATGACCTTGGATTGGTGGAGTGTGGATGTTTATTAATACATGTCTCTTAGTATACCTATTTATCACATCTTATTGGTCTTTGTTTAGCTCTCACCTCCATATTGAAACACTCATGCTTATAGGTCACTGTGAGTTAGTACATTAGTTCAACTTTTATCCATATTCCTAGTGCATGATTAGAAAGTGAAGGATGTTTACATTGGTGAATCATCTTCAATATTGTAGGTTTATTTCATGTTTATATCTCCATTTTCCCCCTAGAAACTTATTAGGCCTAGTTATTTGAGCATATATGATACATTAGGGGAGCTATCCCTATAAACTAGAGGTTTAACATGCATGCAATGGGAAATATAATACATCTATTAACCAATCCTAATTTAGAGAAGATAAATCCTAATGACACTTCTAATTGGAGATACATTAGATAATCAGGGTCATGAACAATATGGATCCACTAGACCTATCCAAGGGATATATTAAAACTTTAATATCACTAGGGAAGGTTCCAAAGCCTCCAGTCAAGAAATATTATGTAATAACCCTAACTAGGTCCTATGTTTTCATATTCACTAAACTAATAACATGTAAAGCAAAATATAATCTAGTGTTCACCAAATCTTGTGGCACAAAGTGGGTGATATCAAACATAAAAGTAATCATGCAAAGAAGATATATATTCCCATAAATTTATACAAAAATACTAATGCATGAGAGAGAAGTACAAATACATATCTATCTACTCTTACAAAGTAGGAAAAAAGTTAAGAATACTTACCTTTGAAGACAAACCTAATGAGCCTCAATCTTTCCCTTGGTCAAGGTTATTCTCAATAGGTTATTATGGTATGTAAGGATGACAAGGATAAATAAATTTTAGGTTAGACAACCTATAAATGCATCCAAAAGACTTCTCTACAAGACAAGATCCATATCTCTAAGGAAAGGATGAAGCCCTAATCTTGGTCCTCAAGTATAATGGTGGATAAGCAGATGGACACTATATCTTACTTCATATTATCTTCTTTTAGAAATGTAAAATGAATATGCTTATATAGGTGTATCTAACCCTATCCATAATTTTAGGCTGACAAGGATGACTCAATCAACCTAGTATTGAAATTAGAAAGAACTAACTATGTTATGAACTATATCAGCCATGGATGACCTAGTCTTTAGTAAACTTTTGTAAATAAAAATACAAGTTTGATGTGGCTAACATAGTTATGTAAACTACCAAAAATAGGTTTAGGCTAGGGAAAAGGATAATAAATGTGGTAAATGACTATAGGAGGGTAAAACATAGGAGTCAAAGCTTAGGGGAATGGTTTTTAGGAGAGAGGTGTGTACATAGCAAGTGGAAAAAGGGCCAACAATCTTATGAATCACCAATGGTCTACCCACCCTTTTCCTAATGTACCCCTTAAGGCATGCACTCAAAGAGATTGAGACTTGATGGGATTTTAGAAGATATAAAGTGTTAGTAAGTGGTAAAGTTTTAAAATATTATGTGTATACATATGCCCCACTTGAAGTTCATCATGTGTCATGTGATTGTAACATGGGATGGTGCTTCAAGAAAGAACATAGAAACATATGAAACTAAGATAACTAAAAAATGACATATAGAAAGTAATTCTAAAATGAAATGAAAGTAACTAAAAATACCATATACATATCTTAACTTACCTTTCTACTAAATGATTTCATTCAAACATCAGAGCCTTGATTATGGAGGGTGTAATACCTGCATTTAATAAATCCTATAGATGCAATACTAAAAATAGAAATAATATGTGAAAGCATAATATAGTTAAAGTAAAAATGAATTACTTAGGAAAATTGGCAAATTAGGATTGTTAAGGAAAGGTTAAAACCAAAATATTGATGGCAAGTGAATGATAAAATGATGGAAAATGAATGATAAATGATTGCAGAACACACTAAATCACATTGGAAATCATGTAAAACATAAATGGTGAAAAGGAATGTAAAACATACTAAAACACATTGGGAAGCATGTAAAACATAAATGACAAATGAACTATCAATGCAAGAAAAATCTAAAAAAGATATGTAAGAAAGAAAAAAGTAATCCCATGTAAGATAAGCATGTCGAATCAAACATGAATGACTGAAAATCAAATGTAAGTCAAGATGTAATACAAACATGTAAGAATGACAAATGTCATATGTAAGATAAGTGAAGTCCATAGAAATCAAATAATAACATGATGGATAAATGAAAATAAAAATATCTAAAGGATGAAAACTCGAACTTAGTTATTATTCTAAGATATATTGTAATAAAACACAACCACCTAATGACATGACTAGTATGATAATAAGATGGTGTGGTAAACAAATGATGTAAGGGTGTTTTTGAGGAAGGCCAAGTCCTATCCAAGGTCTTATAATACAACTCACAAACTATAAACCAAGAGGCATAATAATGAAGATGTGATCAATAATGTGATCAACTAAAATCAATATCCAACAAGAGGATTATAAGAAAAATATTATGTAAATAATGAATGTGAGGTGCCACATGGGTGTTGTGAACATCTTGAGCATTAATGAGACATATTAGGAAAGTGATAAAGGCTAAGAAATATCAATACCAAGGACTTAGGACATTTTGAATAATGAATGTAATGATTGAGATAATAAGTAAAGTACATATATCAACCCATGAAGGCTATATGAATGAAAAGTAAAATGGACCTACCTTCCCACAATGTGTTCGCCATCTACATATATCAACCTATGAAGGTTATATGCATGAGAATTAAAATGGACCTACCTTCCCACAACATGTTCCCCATTCTTTAAGATCCTTTACAAAGACATCAATCTACTGTGAACATTGGGTACTTGCGTGAGAAAGTAAGTGGTAGTAGATAGTATATGATATAATGAGGCCTCCTATCCCAGTCTACTAGCCTACCATAGCCCAATGGACCTCATATGTATCATGAGGCCAACTATGGAATTTGAGATTCAAATAAGATAGGAGATGTGATAAATATATATAACATCTTTTGGTGTGATTTGACTTTTAATATTATTTATGCCTTTTAATCATTGCCTTTTGTTTTTATTTTATGTTTTAGATTTTAACTTATTTTGGATTTTTCTATTCCTCTTCTTCCATGCAGATTCAAAGAACCAAACATGAGTGAAATAGGTGAAAAACACAAGATATCTTACACTTGGTCACTAGAGAAAAGTACCTAAAGACCAAGGTGTCTGAAGACTCCTAGACTTGTCCACAAGTAAGTGTACAATCTCAAAATTGAACAATGTGAGCCTCAAATGAAAATAGTTAAGGGAAATATGGGGATCATAAGATATCCATCTATGTAATACATGATACAATGATAAATATGATCATATTTAATCACATGGAGGTAAAATAATGTTATAAAAGGGATAGGGCTATGCTATGATAGTCATGTCACTAGAGAAGCCATACTAACTGACAACAAATTTATCACAAGCACAAATGAAAGTAGTAGTTAACCCAAAAAGTGATTTAAAGATGTTTTAATGTGTTAATATATGAGGAAGGCCTAGTCATATCCATGGTATTACACTACAACTCATAAGGTGAACACCAATGAGGTGAATGCTAAATAAGGGGGAAAATAATCATAAATATACTATGGAAAGAAAGACATAAAAAGACAAGAATGAAAGAGATATATAAGAACCAAAATGAAAATAAAGGCCAAATTTAATGTGTAAGAAAACAAAAGAACCAAAAGGTGACAATGATTATATTAATGTGAAAATAAAATAAGTAAAGTGCAAAAAACCAAAGAAACATGAGACAAAAAATAATAAGATTTATGCTAATATCTATATCAAAGATGAACATGTGAAATACAAGCCTATATGTCTTGGAAGGTTTCTTGAAGCTGAATTTGTTTGTTATTATGTATTGTTGAATAAGAGTGGCCATATTAAGATGACCCAATGGGTAAATGGTTTTAGGGATGGGCATTTCAAGATCCCACAAGGTTTTAAGAGACATGTAGATGGGCATCACAATATGTCCTAACATGTGAGGTATAATGAAGTAATATTGAACCATTACAATGATTTACATTATGTTAGTAGGTGCATTTGGAGATAGGTAAATGTGTTTATTTGTTAGATTTTAAGGAGGTTGAATTTGACATAGGATGTGTAGAAGAGATATGAAGAGGTAAAGGAGGTAAAATATGACCATGTATGATATGCTTTGGAGTAGGCATTTAAACTAGGTACTCCTTTGGTTCATGTGACCTAAGAGGTTGAGGTTTAATAGATGCAATGATATGTTTAAAGTTGTTCATGTTAGATATCCTTTCCTTATTGGTGTAGTAATAAGGATCAAGTGTGGTTTGAATAACATTAGTGGATGAGGTATAGGTATGGGATAATTGTTATTGTTCATTAGCTAGGTGATGTTGATGTGATTGTGATATTTTAGATTGAACTTACGAGGCTTGAATATAGTATTTATATCATTGTTTTGTTAAAGTATCAAGACTGAAATATGGACCAAGCAAGGAAGCAAGAAGAAATCAGTGAAGATCATGACAAGACTCATGATAATGATTTAGTAACATGCCACCAACAAAACTTATCAATATTGTACCATTTTGGAGTAGGTTTATAAGGATCAAAGATGATGGGTTTAGAGGGTGGAAATTTATTCTTAAGTTATTTTAGACTTAATGAAGGGTGAATTGAGTTAAAATTAGATAAATTTGATGTTACATTTTGAGGTTAGGGAGGCTTGGATGAATCAATGTTATGAGAAAATGATTGGAAAGGTTATTTAGTAGTTGTTTGAGGTGTTTCACATGGAATCATAAGAAAATCTTGAATTTTTTCTTGGTCTAAGGCTTGTTCTAAAGTTTTACAAGAAAATATTTGAACTTTGTATTGGAGGTGATTTTTAAGACTAGTAACAAATAATTTTAAAAGAATATCATCGTTCATTTTATGGTCCACTTTGTAAGATAGAGACTTCCACCGTTTGATGTAAGTGTGAGAAGATTTATTAGGAAGTTGTTTGGCATTGTTGAAATGGCTATGTTAATTTTTACGAAGGTCATCATGTTGGAATTCCTTCACTAGAGCATTAACTAAATATTCTAATTGTGAGATGGAATGTCTAGGAAGTTGGTTGTACCATTCAAGTGCATCACTAATAAAGGTTTTGGATAAAAGATTGGTGGTATAAAAGGTGTTAGTTTGGACCCATTCCTTATAGAGATTATTAAAATAATTAAGAAATATGGTAGGGTCATTAGTCCCATCATATTTTATAGTTGAATAAATGTTTCTAATATCTATGAATGCAATGAATGGAGCTATATGTTCATTTTGAATATGTTGAAGGGTATTATTATGTAAATTAGGTTGAGGGATGATATTCCAATTGGCATATCTAAGGGGAGGAGGGAAATTTTTATTTATTTATTTGAGACATGATGACTTGAGGTGATTGATTATTCATGTGTAATAAATATTATTGCATTTGCATTATTTGGGAATGATTAGTTTTTTGCATGGTGTTTACTTGTTAAACTATTTGTGTAATAATTTGAGTTATGTTGATTTAGGCCTTATTATTTGAAGGTAGGGTATTAGTGTTATTAGGAGGGGGACTATTAGTATTAGTGTGAAGAAGGGTATTAGGTGGAGGATTCACAACATTATTATTGGGAGGAGGACTAAGATGAAGGACATTAACTATATTACATTATGTAGTGATTAGTTTTGGATTAGGAAAAGATGAAGGAAGAAATTAAATATTTTCATTTGAAGTAATAAAATAAGTGAGGTTCTGATCCAAATATTTAATTATGAAATGTTATTGACTAAGTAAAGGCTAAAAAGATGACATCATTATGAAATAAGATTAGATAACCACACACAAAATAGTATCATCCTAGGTGTATAGAGTCGACAAGGTTGACTATGTATTTTTTATATATAATGACACAAAATAAATATTTTTTCAACTAAACATAGAATAGGGTTAACTTAGTATTACAAACAAGGTGAAACATAGTGTGATAAGGATACATGATTTACCAGGTCAACTTAGTACTATAACTTGACTAGAAAAAAAGAGTACAAGGTCAACTAGGTCAACTTAGTACTAAAAATAGGTAGGAAAATCAGCTAAGAAATATACATGGTCGAATAGGTTGACTTATTACTATAGCTTGATTGATAGTAAGGGATAGAGATTTAACAAAGTTAACTTAGTATTATAGATTGTGGAAACTCAGTCTATAGGAGACTATGTCAAATAGAATGAAAGTGTGCCAAAAATAGGTAAAGATTTGTAATTTAATTAAATCAAGAAATGGAAAACACACAAACAATTGGATCAATGAGAATGATCCAATTGGGGAACACAACACAAAACCTTGCACCAACACTGTCCAATACAAGTTTTTGTATTACAACACACAATGATTAGAGATCAATAAATCAATTTAAAATTAAATGATAAGTGGTCATCCTAAGTGTTGTTTGATTATTATAAAGTGTTATTTTTAGTGTGATAGGGGAGTTGGATAAAAATACAGAACTAGAAAGTGTTCTATGGATGGTTTTAAGATTGTTACGATGAAAGGGATCTATATTAGCAATGATATTGGCTTGTTATTTGGGCCTACCCCCTTACTTCAAAATCCAGTAGTGATAAGGGTGTTGGGTGATTATCCAATATATACCATTAACCATGTGTTTTTACTTGGCCAAAAAACCAAATCAGCTTCCCCCTTGGTACTGAAATCCAAGTAGGTAGGCCTTGGGAAGATAAATGTTAAATGCATTTTGAATATTATGTGATTTGGTATTGTGTGAAAAAAGATCAAAGTATTGTAACTAAATGGTAATTTTAAAAACCACCTAGTTAGACTATGTGAGATAATCTAAGCATGAAAATAACTGAAAGTGAAAGTATGAATTAATTACTAGAAAATAGTTGTTAATTACAAAATTAATAATGGTACAAAAATGGTTTAGATGACATTATATGAAAATAATATAGAATAGATTCAACTGGGTTGATACTATTCTATGGAAGCAAGAGTCTTTAAAAATAGATTCAAATAGGTTGACTTAGTATTTTAGATAAAAAAACATGCTATAGAACTAAGTTGACTACGTTGACTTAGTTTTTTTGTAGAATTGCAATTCTAAAGACTATAAACTTACATAAAATAGAATTGTAATGAAGTACTAAATTGATAGAGAGAGAAAGAGAGGAACTTGGTGGTTTGGAAGATGATGAGGATTGAAAAATTTTTGTTGAAGTTCCTTGAATGCTTCTTTCAAGTTCTACAAACTAAGTTGACTAGTTCAACATAGTTATGCAAAACCTTGTGTGTTGAAGCAAGATAAGATGATTAATTAGACATGTCTAACTTAGTTTATTGATTAGGATGTTGAATAGAAGACTAAGTTGACCTATTCGACTTAGTTTGTTAATTTGGATGTTAAATATAAGACTAAGTTGACCTACCCAACTTAGTTTATTGATCTAGATGCTAACTATAAGATTAATTCAATTTTCCCAACTTAGTTTATTGATATGGATGCTGAATGAAAGACTAAGTTGACTTAACAAACTTATTTTGTTGATCTAGATTCTAAATGGGAGACTAAGTCAGCCTACCAACTTATTTTGTTGATCTAAATGTTTATTAGAAGACTAAGTCAACCTACCTAACTTAGTTGATTGATCTTGATGCTGATTAGAAGACTAAATTAACCTACCTGACTTTGTTGATTTGGATGTTGATTGGAAGACTAAGTCAACTTTCTTGACTTAGTTTGTTGATCTGGATACTGACTTAAAGACTATGTTAACCTATTTGACTTAGTTTATTGATTTAGATGTTGATTAAAATACTAAGTTGACATGTTTGAATTAGTTTATTATTTGGGATTAAAGAAGAGTACTATGTCAACCTAGCTAATCTAGTAATGTATATCTAATAAAGACCTGCATAAAAAGAACTGAGTCATTTAGATAGACTAAATTAACCTACCTGACTTTGTTGATTTGGATGTTGATTGGAAGACTAAGTCAACTTGCTTGACCTAGTTTGTTGATCTGGATACTGACTTAAAGACTATGTTAACCTATTTGACTTAGTTTATTGAGTTAGATGTTGATTAAAATAATAAGTTAACCTATTTGAATTAGTTTATTATTTGGGATTAAAGAAGAGTACTATGTCAACCTAGCTAATCTAGTAATGTATATCTAATGAAGACCTGCATATAAAGAACTGAGTCATTTAGATAGACTTTGTTAAACCTGTACATAAAATTTACAACTATACCTGATTGGTTGACATTATATTACAAATATAAAATAATAATAAAATGGTATAAATGAATGTGTGAAATAAAACCTGTAAATTTTAGATTCACATTAGGTTAACCATAATGTATGCAATGGGAAATGTAGTTGATCTATAAATCAATCCTATCTTGGAGAAGATAAACCCCACTTACACTTCCGACTAGGGATACATTAGATAATCATATTCATGACCAATATGGATCTGCTAGACCTAGCCAAGAGATATATTACCATAATAATATCACTATGGAGGGTTCTAAAGCCTCTAGTCAAGCAAAACTATGCAATAACCCTAACTATGTCCTATGTTTTCATATTCACTAAACTAATAACAAGTAAATCAAAATATAATCTAGTGTTAACCAATGCTTGTGGCACAAAGTGGGGGTTAGTAAACATGCATAAAATACATATATTCACATCAATTTATGCATAATATTAATGCATGGAAGTAAAGTACAAATGAATATATATCTACTCTTACAAAGGAAGAACAAAGTTATGAATACTTACCTTTGAATATGAACCCACAGAGCCTCAATCTCCCCCTTGGCCAAGGTACTTCACAATAGGTTATTGTGGTATGTAAGGATGACAAAGATAAATCAGTTATAGGCTACATGACCTATTAATTCATCTAAAATACTTCTCCACAAGATAATATTTGTATCTCCAAAAAATGTATAAAACCCTAATCTTATTCTTTAAGTAGAATTATGGATAAGTATATGTGCAATATATCTTACTTCTTCTCTTGTTTTATAAATGGTGAAATGAATGTGTTTATATAGGTGGATCTAAACCTAAAACTTTCTATAATTTTAGTCTAACAAGGTTGACCTAGTATCAAAAATTAGCAAAAACTAACTAGGTTATGAGCTATTTCAGCCATGACTGACCTATTTCTTAGTAAGCTTTTTGTAAA
The DNA here is from genome assembly GCA_037957365.1 of Torreya grandis. Classification (NCBI taxonomy): domain Eukaryota; kingdom Viridiplantae; phylum Streptophyta; class Pinopsida; order Cupressales; family Taxaceae; genus Torreya; species Torreya grandis. Next base: position 3,075,332 of record JARHVA010001005.1, on the reverse strand, counting down.
TAAAAATATAAGGTCGATATGGATAACATAGTTATGTAAAATGTGGAAAAGGGGTTTAGGTTAGGGAAAGGTCTAAAAAATGTGGTAAATGACTAGAGGAGGGTGAAAAATAGGAGGCAAAGCTTAGGGGAATGGTTTTTAGGAGACATGTATGTAGATAAAAAGTGGCAAAAAGGAATAAAAAATCTTACAAAGCACTAATGGTCTGCCCACCCATTTCCTAGTTCACCCCTTAAGGTGTGCACTTATAGAGATTAAGACTCAATGGGTTTTAGAATGATATAAAGTATTTTTAAGTCATAAATTTTGAAAATATTATGTGTATACATAGTCCACCTACAGGTCACCCATAACCTTGGACTAATCTCATGTTACCCTCATTTTAGAAAGGTTTGAATAATCTTATCTTATGATGTAGTTTATTGGTTAACAGTTATATCACACCCAAGGGGATAGGTGTTTAAATCAATTAAAGTTTTTTTGGTGTTACTATTAAATCACTATACTTTAGAGGCATGACATCAATCACCAATGGTGATTCAGATCATGTTCATCTAGTTGTAGCATTTTAGGTATCCATTATAGTAGAATTTATTTCTATTTTGTCATCTTCATGAGGTGGTTATGTAAGAGGTTGAATTAGATTTTAGTTTTTCCCAAGTTTATGAGATTTATTATTTCCATAATGATCCATATCAACCTCACCATGATCCTTATTATCCTTTTCATGACCCATACTAGCCCTATGTTCCTTATCACTAATAGCATGTTAACCCTTACTAGTATTATGCCAAACCTCCTCATCCTAGTTATTATTCTTATATGCCACTTCCCACCCAAATTTCACCTCCTTAGAATCCCACCTATCTTCTTAATATATTTTGACAATATTATCATACTCCTAGTCAACATATCCATGTTTCAAATTAGTCCATTTCAAGCCTTAAGGAAACTCTCTTGGGTTATGAGTGGTATATGGTTGGGATTAATACACAAATGGAGTATAGTCAAGAGGTATATAGTCATCTCATTAGGAATATGAGAGAATAATTACAAAAAATTAAGATAGGGTGGACATCTATTATGAGGAAGAATCATTTAAGACTCACTAGTGATATCTTAGACATCGATGGCCTAATTTCAAGCATAAAAGAGAAGCTAGTGATTTATGAGGGGAAGCATATCCAGTATTATCAGCCTCATGTACCCTTCCCTATTTCATATCAATCTTATTTTGATCAACCTATACTTCCTCAAAATACTGAATTATATGAGTTTCAAAACCTTCCAAGTTCCCCACAAGTTTCTCAAGATTCCTTTACTTGGAAGTCCATTCAAGAAACTATTCAAAAGAGGGAATAAGTTCTTTTTTAGAAGACTAAATATCATGATTCAAATTAGGCTTGGTAGATCCATTCCCTTCCTAATCAACCTAAGGATATTTGTGATTATATGAGACTCGATTTTGAATCTTACCAAACTAAAGAAATTCAACTTGCAAATGAACATTTATCTCAGTCAATGGTACTAACAAGAGCAATAAAATCTCAAGATAAGATTGTGGAAATCTTTCCCGATACTTAATTCATCCCTTAAACTATAACACACATTTTCCTATAGGAATGGAGCCAACATCAAGAAATTGAAGTTAAATAATAACTTAATCTTAGTCAAACCTTACTCCATCCTCCCCAATAACCCAATTCCTTCCCATATTTGAATTCTATCCAAGGGGGTTTTCAAAATAAGGAAGATCTAATTGATAAGGTTGAAGATAAGGCTAAAGTTGTTAAATAGCCTAAAGAAGCATATGATTAAATTAAATTTATTATTGAGAATAATGAAAATCTAAATGATATGAATGAAACACATATAACAAAGTTAAACCTTTTATCTCTCTAATAATTTCTAAAAGGTTCTTCTATTATAAAGTTCTCAAATTGTAAGGGTGCTAACTTGACTCAAAAGATAACTCATGAATGCATCTATCACCCTCCCACCCTCAACCTCATTGAGAAGGAACCTATCTTATATCAGGGGAGTGAATAAAGTCAAGATGTAGAAGTAGTTGAGCAAGGTGATTTAAGTGAGTTGGAAGAAGAGATCACTATTGGGACACCTCTCATTAAAGAGAAGTAAAAATTAGTCTTCAAGGATGTAGAAGAACATGAACTTCAAGATCAATTTGAATTATATGAAAAATGAATATTAATTGGCCAAAGAGAAGTTTAACTTGTACAAGTTATAAAATAAAGAGATAACCTTCAAGAGGTTTCAAGTGTTCAATAGGAGGTATGTGTTGATATTAAGACACTTATTTTCATTGAATTTAAATAACTCATTCCTTATTTCCAAGATATTCTTGATAATAAACATGAGGTCACAATATTAAATTTAGCACTAGATCATTATCATGATCATATGGACACTAGTCAAGAAAATTATTGAAGCATATGGAAGTAGTATTGGAAAATTTGTAATGAGTATGAGACTCTTTAAGAGCTTACACCTCCTATGGGGTAGATTTAGGATGCTTCAGCTATTGACCTTGTCATTTTTCATTCACAAGAGGAACAAGATAAAGATGATTAAGATATAATTGAATTAGTTGATGTATTAGTGCCTCAAATTGACATTGCTAGACATGAGCCAAGTGAAGATGCCTTGTTTCTTAGTACATACCAAGAGGATCAAGGTGAAAATAATGAGGACCTTGGTGACATGTGGTAGTAATTTTTGGAAACTTACAATGATTTTTAATACCTTTACAAGTTACTAATTCAAATTGAGTATAATGGAGACACAGACCAAAGAATATTAGTTGGGTTGTTAAGAGAGTTGTTTCAAGTGAACATGGCCAAAAAGGATTAGCCTATTGTTGAGGAAAAAATGACGTTTTTAGTACCAATAAACCAAGATTGGGATGAGTATTACCTTTTATTTTACTCACATAGTCAATCCATGGGAAAGGAGATGAATCTAGAAGCCTTGATTGATGCTCAAGGAGACCAGAAACATGTCAATATCTTAGCATTTGAGTGTAATTTCTCATTATATGGATAGAACCTAGTTATAAATCACTCAGTTATGGAAATATAAGTTTATGGTTCCATGGAGATGCAAGGAACTTATCCTCTAACCTATGAGGTGGAAGTTATGTTTAGGTTAGTTATTTGTAGTAGGTTTTTTTAACTTATTTCTAATAAGTGCTTGTCAGCACAAGTGTGGTGTGTTTGATTTTGATTTTCTTGGTGTGTTGTCCTCTATTTTGTGTGTGTTTAGGAAGGTTGTTAGTGGTTCTTATTTTTTAATGGTTTCTTAGCCATAATTAAGGTCTCATATCAGTCATGATAATAATGTGTGGATCCCATGCTCAAAGTATGATATAGTTGGTTATCTTGACCAATAAGCAGGTAAACCCTTATGAGTTGCCAAGAATGTTGATAATTTGGCCTCTTAATCCAAATTTCAACCCCTATAATCTAAAAATTTATCATAGTTCCATCCAAGAGTACATGAGGATTCCTAAATCTTGTAATGATCTTAAAGTGGTCTTTAAAGCCTTTTAACATTGTTTAACATTTCACTATATGTAATATGGGTTGCTTGAATAGATTCTCATGTGATAGCATGTTTTGAGTTTTAGGATACTATGTTAAGTTTTCATGAGTTAAATTTGGGTGAGTGGAAGGGTGTCAAGTTCCTTTTTAAGCTGAGAGAATGGTCTAAACCTTGTTTGAAAAGTTAAGCTACTTTAGAAGAAATTAAGGTATTTGGAGGGATTAAGGTTTCTTGTTCTCATTGTATTTGTGCCTATTTTATCCATTTATTAAGGAGAGACATTATTAATAATATGTGGAAGGTGTTAAAGTCATGTTTAATTTTTTACATAGTGCTTAATGATGTATCCAAGGTTGAAATATATATCCTATTATTCAAGACTATTTCAAGCTCCAATTAGCCCTCCAACTCATCAAATAGCCCTTCAAACATATCATATAAGTTAAAATTGTACTTATCATGACCTTTAGATAAGGTTTAAAATTTAAATGATGAGTATTTATGGGTCTCATAACCATTTCAAGTCATGATAAAGTGGTCTTATGTGCAAAAAGAGGTATTTTCAGGGGTCAAATGTCATTTATTCATCATAAAAGGGCCCCATATTCATGAAAATGGTATTTTAACTTTCCTCCACCCATAAAATCTGGTTTTAAATAATTATTTTAATCCTAATTTCCTTCCTCTTTCCCACCAATATCCTTTCACATTCTTAATCAAGAAAAAATGAGGGGAAAAGGGGTTTTTTCAGGTGTTTTCATACTTATAAAGACTTGTATGGTTAGAATAGAGTTAAAGGAGGTTAGGTATCTTTAGGGGGAACTCATTTTAGGAATAATAAAATATAATACATGATTTCAAAAATCAAATAAGCCAAAAACCAATCCCTCCTCTCCATCATTCTCTTTGGTAGCTTTGGACAACCAGTCAGGTTCTTAGTCAATCCATATAGATGAGAGAGAATGGTGACCTAAGATATTTTGAAGAGGAAGGGGGTCACATGAAATTTCCATTATTCTAAATAATTTTTAGATTGATTATCCATGATTTATCAACAATGGTTAATAACCCAAGTAGTTAAACTAGTCTCCTACATCTACACAGGGTCATCTTTTAAAGGGTTTCAATGCATATATAATTTGATTGATGAAATCAATGTTTTTATGTGTATTATATATTATTTCATAGTCCATATACTTAATTATCCACCCCTATTCCACATGTGTGATCTCATATGAGTAAGACACCTTCATGTTGTCACATTTCCAGGTTGTAGGTAGTGCTTTCTTAATGTTACAAAGCCTTTAATGCATGAATATAGATTCATGTAGTGGTTTAATTTTGGATGAAATGTTTATTTGATCCATTCAAGTATTATTGTCCTCCAAAGAATAACTAGATCATCAAAATAATTATCTCTTTTAGAGTCTTAATTTCAATGTGACTTCCATGCATAGTACATCTTATTTTCAATTTATGAACAAAGTGTTTCATGGTTGATGGTTGTTGAGGATCATTAGGGAAATATAGAAGATGAAGATGTATCCATATGATGAGTATAAACTATGAATTAATCTTATATGCCTCACTCCTCATTTTAACAACTCATTCTACATCCTAGAGATACATGCTCTCATTTGGGAACCTACATACCTATTGTGCAAATAAGCAAATGAATTTTTGGCTATTGGGATGGGGTCTAAAAAACATTAAGGTGTCATTGGGAGTCATAGGGACCATTATCACATAGGATTGCACCTATCTTGATTCCATATCTTTTTGTACTAGTGCCTAATGATATAATGGAAAAACCTCCAAATCTATGGGACCTTGGCAATTTGAGGTTAATCTCTAGAGAAGGTCAACTTCCTTTAACTAAATTTGATGCAAACTGATAGAATACCAGTTTTATAGAAATATCACTCTTTTGTGCTTTATGATCCTAAACTATGGTCTTGATGGGGAAAATGGTTGAATAATTGAAATTTGTATAAAACTAAAAATATGGTGATTGCACCAAATATTTTATATTGGATCTAAATGCTTTCTTGAAAAACATAATAGAACTAAAAATAGATTGAATTTATTTAAGCATGGACTCATGGAAATTTTGAAATAAGAGGTAGAATTTTAGCTATTTTTCACAAAAGGGAAAAGGATATTTATTCCAAACAATATTATCAAGAGGGGATAATACCACAAATGAATTTTATTGAGACTAAAATAAAATATTCCACAAATAATCAAACAACTTGCACACACACACACAGAGATTCCAGAACATAAGAGAGGCAAATATTCAACATTATTTCTCTTTAAAGGTTATAACATGTAGTAAATACATTCAAAATATAGAAAATAAAAATAAAAATAAAAAGATTATTGGGAAATGGGGTATGGCCATTTTTATACAAAATATGTCATATAATACATGTAGTTAACAAAAATTGAATGCCCACTAAAGTAGATCATGTAAATCTAAAAACCCTCATGCAAAAGAGTCAAGTTATTATATTTTGGAATCATGGAGTGGTGGAATAGCTAGAAAATGGCATACATGAGCTGGGCATGTTCCTTAGTGTAATATTGCATGTTATGGCATGTCTGGAACTAAAGGTCTCCTTGCAATGCTTCTTCATCTGATAGTGGGTAAAAGCCTCTTCATGCAAAAATAGGCACCCAAAAAAAATTGGTGTTATATAATAAAAGATAACATTGAAAATAATTCCAAGTTACTTTTCCATGTGAAAAACCCTAATTTTTAAAGCTCAAGTGAGACTCTTACAACTTTATAAGTCTTTATCACTTTTTCCAAAATGAATCGTGTAATTTGCACTCCATGATTTTGCACTTTTATCAATTCATATTTGTCAAAATAAAAAGTGAAATTTGTACTTGTGCTTTATAATTTTTGTGATTATTTGGATTTGAACTTCATTTCCTTAGGAAGCATGTAGATTGAATATTTTTCTCATGAGAAACCAACTGTGAAAGTTGGTAGGATCTGAAGGTGTCTAAAACACTTGTACTCTCTAGTAGAACTTAGAGGTGTTAAAAGAATGTTGGATATCTATGGTGTTTAAAGCACATCATACTTATGATGGAAGTGGAAGGTGCTCAAAACATGTCCACTCTCTATGAAGGCTTAAAATCTTGAAAAAAGTTTAGGTGTCTAAAGTAGGTGTAGTGCCCATGGGGATGTTGGGGAATATTTTAAAGGGAATATAATCTAGTTTGAATACAAAATATATGCTTGAGTGGTTAGTGGTAGAGGTTGGACTTTATTGAAGTAGGTCCACTCTCCATAGATGGAAAAATGTGGATTGATGGAAGATAGAACCCATGAGTCACTTTACATGTTTGCAAATGTGTAAAATGCACTCAAGGTTTTGTACCCCATGATTTGTGTTTGGTGAGTGGTTGGTGGAAGGTGGATCTCGACATGAACTTCACATATTTTCAAATTTGTAATTTGAAATTTAGGATCTACCTCCTACAAATGAGGGGTTTATTTATTTGGTAGGATCCAGAGTCTATTGTGCACATTTCACATTGTAAAAATATGCAAAGTGCATGCTGAGTTCTAGATTCCATCATCTTGGGTGCATGGTGGGATCTAGATCCTACCATGCATTTTAGATATTTTTACAATGTGAAATGTGCATGGTGGGTTCCACATTTTACCAATTTTGGAAAATGAGTTTTTTAAGGAATCTAAAACATGTGAAGTAATTTGTACTAGTGCGAATTGCATCCAAAGTTTTAGATTCTATAAAGCAAAAGGGAAATATGGGTTTTTTTGGGGGTTTCATGGTTCTTCCTAAAAAATAAATGGGGTCTCCCTTAGAATATTATATGTGATGATATTTTTGGGATAAAAATATCAACATTTTTGGTGACCTCTATGGGATGACTGTCTGCTAATCATGTTCAATCTAGTAGCCTTCTAAGACATTGGGCATGAAGTCAAATTTATTATGACAAAACTCTAACCTAGGGAAGAACAAACTAGGATTGCCTAGACATAAACAAAATAGATAAATAGATAAAATAAAGTATGGAAAAATAACACAGCCTAAGGAAAAAACTCCTAATGAGTTTGACTTGTGCATAAGAGCTTATTAAAAAACAAAACTAAGCTACTAAACAAATGTACACATAAGCACTTGGAGAAAAGTATAAAATCTATTATACTATATACAAGGTTTCAATTTATAAGTACATTCCACCTGGTTGAAATGGGAAACTTATAGCACCATTCACTTGTGATAAATTAGGATGGAAGATACTTTGCTTTGGAGGTACCAGAATTGGTGAACCAGGTAGTTTGATGGCCAATCCTTTTGATGTTCCCTCTAGTGGATGAAAAGTAACAAACATGTCTCCAATGTAGATAGACTAGTCCAAGTCCTCCAATATTTATTCATGTTAGACTATATGAGTAATTTATTGATGTTTCTCATCACCTATGAGAAAGCCTTGCATGAAGACTTCATTTAGGCTCTTGGGAGAAACTACACTTAATTCACTTGATGGTCCAAAAAGACCTTGTTATTACACTCTATCCCTATGTAAATCAGTACTATTCATGCCTAGAGTAACATATTCATAGCTTTTTTGAGTAAGGACATGTCCTTTGGCCTCTTTAGATTATTTGGTTATGGCATTGAACAAATTCCATAACTCTTTAGGCTCTTCACTAGTATGCTTCTCAAACTATATCACTTGAGCACTTGAGATGTCTCCATCAACCTTACTCAAGATTCATCTCATTCTTCAATTGGAAATGAGGGTTGATTTGACCATCCAAGTTCTAAAATATCATACCCATCTCATTCAAGATATGATCTACTTTCCTATAGCTCCAACATATCAGGGCTATCCTCAACGAAAACCTCATCTTGAAGTGGACCAACCTATGGTTCATGGTTATAATCCTTTTCTTGATCTATGTAAAATGGACCCTTATTAGTCCATTCAAGGTCTATTATATTTTTTGTTTGAGGGTTATCCTCTTCAATCAATTTTGTAACATTAAGTTGCTTCATTTCACTTAAGAGATCCAAGCACAAATTCTACCACTTCTCTTCTAAATTACCTGATCTACCTTTGACCTCAACAATAGGTTAATGAAGGCTATCCTCTTACTTCTCATCAAGCTCCTACATATCAAAAGAAAAAACATGATCCTCACTATAAAGTGGATTTATTATCATGATTTACTCATCATAGACACTTACATTGTCTTCTTCAAGCTCACTCAAGACTACAAGCTCCTCCTCTATTCTTTGTAAAATAGGTTCCTCCTTCATGAGGGAGATGGTGGGAGGGTTAGGAAGTTCACCTTGCTTCTATCTTAAGAGAGTATACTTCCAACTAAGGACCTTGAAGGCCTTTTTAGGTGGTTCTTGGGGAAGGAATGGAAAGTTTTGAAACTTTGGTAGGGCAAGCTCATTGAGATGATTTAACACTTATTTTTCTTGGATCAATTTCTAGATCACCTCAACTAGCACTTCTTTTTTCTTTATTATGCCCTCAATTGATTTTCATGAGGGTAAATCATAAGATCTAGCCACTTTCTCCTTTTCTTGAATGGGTGTAGGAGAGGTTGGTTTCATAATAGAGGGTATGACATAGTTAGGGTCATTGTCTTAGGGTAGGATCCAAGATGGGATGACTTCATATTCTTCAGTTAATAAGGGTGAGATTCGGCAAGGTTGATTAGGGGGTTGGTTTTAAGCATGAACAAGAATAGGAGATGGAAATTGGGGTCTAGGGTTGGTTATTCTCATTCTCAAGAACAACTAATAATCATTTTATTTTCTAGCTTGGTCTTGCCTAACCAAGCATTCCTCTTGAAACCTCAATTCATGTTGTTAAACATGAGCTTGTTGTTCAATATTTTATTGTTGCTTATAGTACTATTCCTCCCTATTAACCTCTCTAAATTTTATTTCAAAATCAAGAATCATATCCTTGAGGCTCATTTTAGGTTGACTATGGAGAGGTAAATTCTGATAAGGTTGATACATTGAACCTTGCGGGCCATTTGGGATGAAGCCATGAACATTGATAACTTGATATGAAGGAACATGCATTTTGATCAAATGGGTGATGATACATACCAAATGATGGTGATTAGGCACCTATGTTGCTTATACTAGCTGATGTCAATTCAAAGTCACCATTGGTTTTAAATTTATTACTTATAAAAACTTATTAGAAGAAAGACACAGCAATAATCTTTACACTCTCTATAGGATCAGGTCCCACTGGGCATGTTAAAAATTATTATCACATAGGATTGCACCTATCTTAATTTTATAGCTTGTTGTGCAAGCGCCTAATGATACAATGTAAAAACCTACAAATCCATGGGACCTTATCAATTTTAGGTTAATATCTAGAGAAGTTTGGCTTTCTTTCACTAAATCTGATGCAAACTGATAAAATACCTATTTTATGGAAATCTTGATCTTTAGTTAGACTTTTTAATCCTAAACTAGGGTCTTAATACAAAAAAGGGTTGAAGAATTGAAATTTGTATAAAACTATAAATATGGTGATTGCATCAAATAGTTTATAGTGGATCTAAATTATTTCTTGACCAACATAATAGAATATAAAATAGGTTGAATTTATTTAAGCACATACTCATGCAAGTTTGGAAATTAGAGGTAGTATTTTATCTATTTTTCACAAAAGGGAAAATAATTTTTATTCTAAACAATATTATCAAGAGGGTAAAATACCATAGATGATTTTTCTTAGGATTGAAATACAAGACAAATCTGTCATAAATAATCAAATAGCTTGCACATACAAAGAGATTCCACAACACAAGAGAGGTAAATCTTCAACTTTATTTCTCTTCAAAGGTTATAGCATGTAGTAAATACACACACACACACACACACACACACACACACACACACACACACACACACACACACACACACACACACACACACACACACACACACACACACACACACACACACACACACACACACACACATAATAGAAAATATATATGTCGGGCCATGGGATCTACCCATTTTCATACAAAATATGTCATAGAAGACATGTAGTTAACAAAACATGAATGCCTATTAAGGTAGATCATGCAAATCTAATAACCAATATGAAAAAGAGGTGAGCTCTTATATTTTGGTGCCCTAGAGTAGTGGAATGGATGGAAAATTGAATGAATGAGTTTTTCATGTTCCTTTGCATAGTATGGCATGATATGGCATGTCTAGAACTGAAGGTATCCATGTAATGCTTCCTCATTTGATAATGGTTAAAAAGCTCTTCATGTAAAAAGAGGAACCCAAATAGAACTAGTCTTTCAAAATAAAAGATAACATTGAAAATAATTCCAAGTTACATTTCCATGCCAAAAACCCCAATTTGAAAATCTCAAGTGAGACTTTTACAGCTTTTTAAGTCTTTATCACTTTTACCAAAATGAACCATTCAATTCTCACTCCATGATTTTGCACTTTTATCAATTCATATTTGTCAAAATAGAAAGTGTAATTTTCACTTGTGATTTATTATTTTTGTGTTTATTTGGATTTGAACATCATTTTTTAGGAAACATGTAGACTAAATTTATCACTCATGAGAAACCAATTGTGAACGTTGGTGGGATATGTAGGTGTTTGGAACACTTATACTCTTTAGCAAAACTTGGAGGTGCCAAAAGCACGTTGGATCTTGACAATTTTTCAAGAACATTGGACCTATAATGGAAGTGGAAGGTTCTTATAACACATCCATTCTCCATGAATGCTTAGAATCTTTTGAAAAATTTAGGTGTCTAAAGTAGGTCCAGTGCCCATAGAGACACTGGGGAGTATTTAGAAGGGAATATTCTCTAGTTTGAATATGAAATAAATGCTCAGGTGGTTAGTGGTACAAGTTGGACCTAATTTAATTAGGTCTACTCTATATGGATGGAAAAATGTGGATCAATAGAAGGTGGAACCCATGGGGTACTTTTCATGTTTGTAAATGTGCAAAGTGCACTTGAGGTTCCACACCCTAAGGTTTATGTTTGGTGAGTGGTTGGTAAAAGGTAGATCTTGGCATTTACTTTGCACATTTTCAAATGTACAATGTGCACTTTAAGCTCTACTTCCTATGAATGGGTTTTTTTTATTTGGTAGGATCCAATTTCATCATGCACATTGCACGTTGTAAAAATGTGCAAAGTGCATGCCAAGTTGTAGATTCTATCAGCTTGGGTGCATAATGGGATCCAAAGCTCACCATGCATGTTTCACATTTTTATAATGTGAAATGTTTATGGTGAGTTGTAGATTCCAATATTTTTTTAAAATGAGTGCTTCAAGGGATTTGAAACCCATGAAGAAATTTTCACTAGTTTAAATTGCATCTAGAGTTATAGATTTTATAAAGTAAAATGGAATGATGGGTTTTTATGGGGGTTTCAAGGTTCTTCATCGAAAAAGGGGGTCTCCCTTAAGGTATTAAATGTAATTATCTTTTTGGGAAAAAAATATCAATAGGGACCTATGAATAAGAATGAGATATGGAGAGATTAGTGTCAAACTAATATCAACACCATCAACACACCCCAAGATAATAAACTCAGTCAAGACTATTCTTTCATGCACAAGACTTTTGTTGAAAGATTAAAGAAAATATAATAGAGTGATGATTTAAGGAGGTAAAAAGGTTTAGATATAATAATGAGAAATATAACATAAGTGATAACATCATCCAAGAGGCCTCAAATGTTAACAAAATAATAAACTCGCCTCTTAAATGAGCACTCATAGTCAAGAAACTCAGAGTTACCATCTCTAGGCTGACTATAGAAGAAAGAAAATTTGGGTAAAAGATTACATTTTAGGGTGTCTTGAAAGTGTCTGAGGTGAAATAGGGATGAATTATTCATATCAAGGATGATAAATGTTGTAAGTTATGAGATATTTGTCATGTAGAGGAGACTCAACTTCTTATACATAGTCAGAAAACATAGAACTACCACTTATAGGCAAGATATTTAAGTAGGATAATGAAAGTGTGAGGAACCATGTATATAAATGAAGTGAAAGAGTGAAAAAATATATATATTAACTTGTATTTCAATGTTAGCAGTCTCCATTGAATGCTCTGGTCTTCTAAATCAAAGAATCACCTTGATAGGCTAATTAGGCCTAGTAAGCCTAAATAGGTAGTCACATGCCTATATATGGAAATTAGATAAAAATTTTAATTATGGATCATGATGAGGATTATAAGTCTCAAAGAAGATAAATAATTATGTTTAGACCTCTAGGGTTAGACTAGCCTAGAGAGCCAAAAACCCTGAGCAAGAGTTGATGGGGGTACAAGAGATATATGGAGGAGGAAGGGTAAATAGGAGAATTAAAATAGGTCATGTGGGGTGGAATATACACCTAAGAGGTGTTATAACTAAAACCCAAACTCTTTAACATATCCTCAAGTAAATGAACCTCTCTTGAGCTCTCAATTAGGCTAGGTAGTCAACTTCAGTCATCTTATTATGCTTAGAATTTTACAAAGATCTTCCATGCAGATATGAGATCATCAATAAAGGTGGAGGGGGATGTATACTTAAGAATACTAGAATTTTTTATCTCATCACAACTCTTAACTCTATGAATCATCACTAAGACCTCCAACTAGCATCAAAATATTGTGTATAATGTTTTAGAGCTTGAAGAGGACATAATTTTACTTGGTACTTGTAGGAGTAGTTTCATGGGATTGAATGGTGTTTAGATATTATAGAGGGGGTTATAAATAAGTTTTATTATAATTTATTTTATGTTTAGGCCCCCTAATTATATGAATCATTGTTAATACTAGTGGATCCTCTAAACCCTTCTTAACCTTATCACAGTGACCTGATGGAGAAAATGTGTTTATTAACAATCTCAAATGCAAAGTCTTGACTTTAGAATGTTTTTGATGGTATTATAAGGTCTCATGGGAACCAAAAATAGACATTGGTTGGCATGTGTAAAGTGTATGGTGTATGGATTAGGCCTAGATAGGACTAATATAGGCTTAGAGACTATAGTTTGAAGGTTTCTCATAAAGTTGGACTATGTGACACCTAAGGGAGTATGTTAGAGACATTTTTTGCCTTGGGTAGACATGGTAAGATTCCAATAAAGTTTTAATTAGAGGTAAGATTCTCCATAGCCTTTGGGCTTCTGAGATCATTCCATGTGTCTCTATCATAGTAACTTATGGCCATAGGATGTTTTTGGTCCAAAGGTATAACAATCCAATGGTTTGAGTTTCCATGATTTTTGAGTTCTTAAGAATATTCCACATGGCTTGATCATGTTAAGTCACCACCACAGTACTTGTCCAACATAGTGAAGAGATTTAAAGGTCTAGGTTAATGAGGAAATGACAAGTGACACTATCTAAGGAAGTAGGGCCAAAATATAAAAGGATAAAGATCAAAAACACAATAAAGAAGAAAATCAATGAATAACTAATAGATGTCTCAAAGGTGATGACTAGGCACAAAGATTTAAAAAATGATTACCATTTGGAAAGTAAGGGTACCCACCAAGGTTGACTAACACATTCAAATTAAAATGAGAATTAAATAAAAATGTTGTTATCTAAATTGAAGGTACATGAATACATTCAATATATAGGCCTACGAATGATATATAAAAAATCTATGCTAAGGAAAATTCACTTTGCTATTGCTCTTTTGATAAAATGAGTGCATTTTTTAGCTTTCCAATGCCAAATGAGCCCTAATTCTCTCTGGCTATCAATTTTAGAGTGAACCAGTTGAGAAACCATAAGAATTATAGTGACCAAAGGATAATAATATAATCTTATTCAAAATAGGATCAGCCCTCAGTCCCTTCCCCATACACACTTGCAAGATTGACAAAATATAAAGATATAGTATTCAAGAAGAGTGCCCTAAATTTGAAATTTACACATTACTTGATGATTTGGGAAGAGGTGAAATCCATCCATTAATATTCTAAAAAATATTAACTCTCTATAATCTAAACAATACATAGATGATTCTCTACCAATCAAAGAGCAAGGGATCCACCATGTGGAGGCCAAACCTAAGGCAATGTCATGTATTAACCTATTAAAAATTTTATTTGTTAATGGAACCACTTTTAGAGATAGTGTGCATGTTAAGAAATTCAAGAGTGCCTCTACTTATATTTTAGGTAGGGCATTCAATAAATACCTAGTGTTCCCTATCTTGAGACTACCTACAATCAAATCTTAGCTAATGTTTAGATTCAACATATCATCATAAATGGAAAGTTAAGGGAATGGATTATAAAAGGCTAGAGACTGAATCCAAATGAGGATATCTCCTCCAATTGCATCATTAAATATAAACTTGAAATTGCATCAACCATGGATTTTTTAAATATATTATATGGGCTCTTGATTATTGCATATGTTTAGGTTAAATGGTTTTTATTGTTGGATATAATCCTTAAAAACTAGCAAGTTATTAGCACTTATGAAGATTATAAATGCATAGTTAAAATCATAGATACTCTACCCTAATAAGAATACCATAGAATATAATTTATAAATGATATCTTATGTACTATATGTAGTGATGGCCATAATTTCTAATCCCTATGGTTAGGAGTGGAAACCCTCATATGAATATTTGGTGAATAGGGTGACTGGAGATTTTCTTTCATGTCTACTCATAGATATAGGAATGAAATTAAAAGGATATATAATGAGGTATATCCTCTTATATATAAATTATTTCAAGTCACACTAATGCCCATAATTATTATAAAACATGACAAGGAGCCTAGGAAAAATGGGAGATTACTAGTTATAACCAGATGTAATTATCATTCAGATAAAAAGCACCAAGATAGCCCCTCTACTACTATCACATCATATTCTAGACACTAGAGAAAAAAATGAAATAACATATCAAGTATTTCATAACACTGATGAGTTATTAGGTCAAAGGCATTTAAACTATTAATTCAAAATTCATCTAAGCATTAGGTAGCACCAATATATGACTAGGTCACATTCTATTCAAGATGTTAAAGCTAGAACAGAGTATAACTTACAACTTGTAACTTTTAGAGAATGGGACCCCAAGAGGAAAATAATGAGGTATCTAATATCTATTTTAGAAAAGAGGGAAGTTCATGTATTATATGATCACCAAGCATATGATCATGATCAAATCTTCCTAAATGCCTGAGATGATTCAGAATTATGGACAAGGATGAAAGATAAATAAATGTCTATGATACTTACACAAGCCTTTTAATACAATCCTAATATAATATAATAAGAGGCACAAAATTCAAAGAGTCAACAATGTCCTCCATCTCATTCATAGAATCAACCTACTTCCTCTTTAACAAAGCTTTAAAAAATCAAGCATATGAATATGTTATCCAAGTAGAATCCAATCCTTATCTTAAGAGGGAGATTTTGAGAGGACTTCCTAGTCCTAAAGTCCCTTATACTTAAATAGATTCACATGTAGAGTTCTTGGGCACAACCACTACAAGGGATAGGTCAGTGCTTTATTCATTTGAACAAAGGAAGAGCATTTTTGTGATGACTCATTTTCCTCCCCTTACTATAGTGACCTAAATAAGTCTTATTAAATTACTAAAAATGGATTTTAATTGCATTCTAACTACTCCAAACTCTTTGCAATATCTTAAACAAGTAATATCTATGGTTGATTATCCTTCTAAGGAGAAAGATTAGGAAACGAGCATTAGACAACTAGATGGTGAAAAATATGATTTAGAAAAATTGAAATATTTGAGGATTGGAGCACATGAAATGGAAGACATCTTAGCTAGCCTCACACAAGAGTAAAGTTATAAAATTTATGAGGTGGTCTCATCTATATTTTATTTAACTTCTAATATATAAATTGTAACTATAAGTTTCCCTATAGTAATTTATAGGGTTATATCATATAGTTCTATTATCTCTAGTGTTTATTCAAAAAAATTTACTTCTCCAAAACTAATAAGGACTTATAAGGTAGTCCATTTTGAAAATTTGGTCGTATTTTATTTTTTAATTACCCCCTAGTTCCTAAGAAAACATTAACTCAAATAGATATCCTCATGCCCCAAATATTGGTCATGCCAAAAGCAACAATGACTATGGAAGTAACCTTGGGTATAGATATGTTTTTGGTGGAAATAATACCTATGAAAGAGAGACCCCTGTGGGAGGTGGTTAGATAGAAAATTCCTCAAGTACCTATTGCAATAACTGCTTCCCTATCAACCACTTTGATTACATCCCTTCCAATGACTAGTATATATTCTATATCCTTAGATCTTACTTAAGAAGAAGAAACATAAGAACTTATTTTTATCCAATGGGTGAGGGAGACAAAATTTTAGAGATGAAAGATAAAATTTGGTCTTAACTAAGTTCCACATAGTCTCCACTCAATTTTTTAAGTAAAATGGGACTATTTATAAAGTGTAAAATAGGAAAATCATCAACATGAGAACAAAAGGTGAAGTAGAATTTAAAAAAAGAGAGAACTTCTCTTTGTCCAAGAAGACCAAGAAAACTCCCAATGAACCTATCAAATACATTAAGGATTTCAACACTTTTGTGGATTCCACTAGGGTGGTAACGAAACAAATTTACTAGAATACTAAGGAGACCATAAAAATATGGAAGCAAATGCAAATTACAAAGGCTCTTCAAGGAATATTGATGATGTTCAAAGTGGGATTATAAAGATATACAATATTTTGTACAACATTAGAATGTCTAGGAAATGAATTCAGGCTAGTAAAGAGGATATTCCTATACTATGGAATAAGATGAAGGATAAGGAAAAGAGATTGAATTTTTGGTTCAGTGCCCTAGGGTTAGTGCTTTTAATTAGTTTAATCTCATGACTAGAATGGATGATTCTCGGTGTTTAAATTATTTTATTGCCAAAATGGATGCCTTCCTAAATTGGTATAAATATATGAAAAGGATATTGGGACATTTTATCAGTCATGCATGTTAGGCACTACATTTTTTAGAGATATGAGAGTCACCAGGGTGATCACCCAAGTTAGGGAGCTTGTCAACAAACCCAATTTTAATAACCTTCTCCACTTAGCTAATTAAAAATTTAGGTAAGAAGTGGAAGGGATTGTTTATAAAACCAAAAAGGTAGTATTTTAGTTGGCTAGTTTTTTTAAGGATAGGGTAACAAGATTAGAGGCTCTGGTTACTGAATTCAAGAGCTCTGTGGTAGATCAAGAAAGATTAGTGGTTGATGTTATGAGAAGTATGAATCCTTAATTACTAAAATTTAAATTTATAAATATAGAGTTTGATGCAATGTATGAACTATGAAAAGGCTAAAGGACAAAGAAGTATCTTCAAGTTTAGTCCCATGCACATAAATGGCTATTAGTGCCCCCATATTAATAAAACTCTTAGTCCTTACTTTAGTTAAAACTGTAGTTACTCCATTGACTCCTCTAATTAACAATGATACATCAAAAATTTAATTTAAGAATTATTATGTATTTTCATGTTATTACCAGGGTGGTAATTTAGTTATCAATATATTTATTATACATAAATATTGTATTTTCACCTAAAAAGTCTATTTTTGGAATTATCATTGTACATGCATATTATATTTTTAGCTAGAAATTCTATTCTAGGCATTATCATTATATATGTATCTTTTCTTGATTTTGAACCAAGGGTTTTATTTTGAATTTATAATTTTAAATGAAGTTTGAAGATATGGGGCCTTACCCATCCCAATATTATAAACACATGTAACCTACTGGTCTCAAAGGGATGAAACTTTAGCTATTCAAAATAATATGAAATTTGAAAGAGTTATACTTGAATTTGTATCTATGTGCAAATCTTGATTCTTATCCAATTTTATGGCCTATTTGAGACATTCCATCATTCTAGTATAATAGTACTTTGATTATGTATGAGGTATCTATTTTTAAATATAGTCATTATTGTTTAGCTATAGCTGATTTGAATATATTTTACATGATTATCATAATCCCTCTTATAGATGTGAAATAACAATCTAAAAATTAGGCAAACTTTTATTTTTTCATGTTTGAATCTATTGTGCTATGTTTCCTTTGATTCTTAATTGTATTTGATTGTTGGTGTGCTATAGAATCTTAGAACAAGTATTGGTTTAGATTTATTATCCTATCTAAGTTCAAATACTAGTCTTGAAAGGCTTTATCCTTAGGTATCTAAAGGATTTATTTTTTCCCTTGCATTTCCCTTTATTTTGAAATCTTACACACCTTATTTATAATCATCATCCATACATGAATTCCAAGTAGATCTAGGTTCACCCATAGCCAGTTCACCCATGTTAAAAAAATTGTGTCGCTCATTGTTATTCCATCGATGGGTTATAAAAATTTAATATCCTAAGACTCATTCCTTAGAGTGAGTATGTTCACTTATATTTAAAAAAATAGAGGCAACTTGATAACAATTTTTGGTGTTTGTATAAAGAACACATCAATAAATTTTTTAAATTAGTGTTATAAGGAGGTCCCTACACCTCCAACTCTATCCTAAGAAGTAAAGTCACTTGATTTATACTAAATTTTCATAAATGACTAACAAGGTCAACCTCAAACAATAACCTATTACATCCACATTTGGAGATACATATAAATGTTAGGATTTATAGAGATATTTCTAGAAGACCTAGGGATCAATAATCATACCTAGGAAGGTGACATCATCTTCTAATAGTTTAGATGGCCCATCTCCAAAGTCCACTTCTTAAGCTTCCACCTCTAGCTAATCCTCCACCTCAAGTCCCAATTTGGTTGATTGGATCGACCATTAATGTCACAAGAGTGGTGTGTTATTTACCCATAAAACCAAAGAAGTATTTTTGTTCTTTCCCTCCCTCAGGAGGAAGGACTGACTTACATATAAAGGCTTTCAAATATACCTTGGGGATCTTGAATGTAACTCACAAAGACATGGCTTGCAAACTATTTCTTTTCACTTTGTAAGAAATATCCTATGACTGGCTTATAAATATGCAATAAGGGTTAATCATAAGCTAGATGGAATGTCAAAATACCTTATTGGCAAAATTTGGCCAAGTTACCAGTGCAAGCCTTATCTATCAACACTTTGCTAGCATGAGATGAGATCCCAATGATCCAATCCAAGAATTCAATGATTAGTTCCAAAAGATGTATAGTATATTAGAACCTACCTATCATTCAATGAGATATTGGCCCTTGAAATGTATAAAAATGACCTATATTCCATGACTTCTATATTTCTACATAAGGATTTATGCATTGATACTCTAACCTTGGCTTATACATAAGTAATCAATGTGGAAATAATTATACCCTCAATTTCAATCATTTACTCTATTCAATGTTGGACTTGTCTACCTAGATTTTAGCCCAATTACCAATGTAACCTAGAATATCATGAGATAGAACTAAACCCCAGTGCATAATACAATTTCATTAACAAATGTTGCTTAGAATCAACATCCTAGTTTCTTGAACAATTTTGATTCTAACCATCAAAGCTAGAGTCACCCTTATGTACTAATTAATATCACTTACACATAACACAATTCTCCAAACTCAACTAAAATAGATATGGAATTCATATAGAAGATGTTATATAAATTAAGAAATGAGTTCCTCAAATGTATGAGTAGTGCAGGTGAATATAACTCTAATTAGAATAATTAGGGTTATGGGTTCTAAAGCTATAACAAGCCCTTTAACAGGTTTGGAAATAATCAAGAGAATCAGGTTCTATCTAAGAGGATGTTAAGGGTCGACATCATGGATACAACTCTTCTAAACTAGTGTCATGTTCATAAAGTCATATAACATGGAGAAATAGATTGTATCAAGTTTTGTACTACTTTTAAAGTCTTATAGTTGGAAATGGAGAGGCAATAAAATTCTATCAATCATCAAGAACCATTTTCATCTAATTTTTTTTGAAACCTTAGCATGCCTATGGCCTCTAAATCTATGACTTTCCCTTCCCAAAGGATGATAATAGTGATCTATAGGATGACATCTATGAGGTTTATGATTTATAATAGTATCAATAGGGTAGGAATAACAACAACCTGATAATTAATCAACCTATGACTTCCTTAAAACCTCCTAATAATAGTGATACTTCTCATCCTACTCTAAATACCAACCAAAATCTACCCCTACCAAGGAGAGATAATCCACCTCCACCTAAGATGGATAATCTACCTCTTCTTAAATAAAGAAATAAATCACATAGTTTCAAACATCAGGTCAAGGGAGGATATAATATTTTTGAACATATGGAAAAGATTAAATATAATATTAGTCTCCATGAGTTAGCTCAAATCACTGAGTAAAGGGAGCTACTACTAAAGTCCCTAAAAATAAGGAATTATAATAAATTAAATATTACTCATGAAAATGTAATGATGTACAAAGATAAAACTGAGGTACCACCATTATTAACTCTTTGAATGTTTGGAAAAAAATTTCACAACTACTTGGTTGATTCTAGGGCATCAGTTACTAGGATACCTACATATGTTTACCAAAAGTTAGGTTTGAATCTTGATAAGTCAAAAATAATGGTACTATAGTTGGATAAATCTTTAGTCCCATGTATCAAAGAGTTAAGAAATGTGCATATATATCTGGTATTAGATCCATGTATGTATTAGACTATTGAAATATTAGTCATTGACATTTAAGAGGCATATAACTTTTTAATTAGCTAGGACTGGTCAAAAATGTTAAATAGGTACATGGCCACAAATTTTACCTACACGTGGTTGTCCTATATGTGGGTAAAAAATAAAATTAGGGTTGATACAAAGACCAAAATGAATTACTTGATTACTAATTAAAATACCAATAATGATTAACTTTGTATCAACACATGTAGGCATGTATACTTTTACCACCAAACAATAATTGTATGAATAAGAATTTTAAGGTCTTTCTCTATTATGGAATTTAAATTTTGATGGGGCTTAATAAAAATAAGGTTTTGGCATGGGTGTGGCCCTAACAAACCTAAAAGGTAAACATTACCTAGTTACTTATAGGTTGTAGTTCCCCTTCACCAATAATAGGGTTAAGTATGAAACCCTCATCTTAGGCCTACAGTTTACATTAAAACATAAGTAAACAATTACTAGTGTTTAGTGACTCTGAGCTAGTTTTAAACTAGATAAAAAATAAGTATTAGTGTAAGATTTCATACCTAAATAAGTATAAACACTTATCTTGGTTCTTGATTGAATCTTATGAAGTATTCAACATCAAGGCCATCCCAAGAGAAAATAATGAGACAATTGATTCATTGGCAGTCTCCACTACCAATATCGAACCACTCTAAGAGTAAAAATGTATAAATTTTTAGTGTAACTAGTCCCATGCCCTTATGTCTTGGATAATGTGGACAACTTCCATGTCTTTGATGATTATCAACAAATCCTATAGTTCCTAAATAATTTATGAGATTTTGAATCCTAGATAATAGATGAAGGAAATATATAGCCTATGCATACTAAATATATAGGGGAAGATATTATTCTATAGTTAAAAGAAAATTGAATCCCTTTGGGAATGGTTTCCTTGGATTGAGATTTTAACATTGACCCTTAGGTTGAGAAGCAAAAATAGATGAAAGAAACTAAGTTTGACTTCACCAAAGTAAACTTTAGGACTGACCAAACTCCCCAATTGGTGAATATAAGTCTAAGCTATACTAAAAATGAGAAGTATAAGATGAAGGGGCTACTAATAGATTAAAATTATGTCATTATTTTGACATATGATGACTTGAAGATATTTAATCCAAGGGTCATTACCCACACCATCCCATTAAGGCTAGAACACAAGTCATTGAGGGAAAGACTAAGACTAGTGAACATTATCCTAGAACCTTTCATAGAGAATGAAGTAGAGAAGATCCTAAGCACCAAAATAGATTTCCTTATTAGGCACTCAACCTAGGTGTCTAAATTTATACCAATCAAGAATAAAGAATTGAGAAATCAAGCCATGGATTAATTTTAGGAACTTAAATATTGCCTAAAATGGGAAATTATCCTCTACCTTCTTTGGATGAGTTAATATAGATGTTAAGTGATTTAAAGATGATGTCTTTCTTGGATGGATTTTTAGGCTACAACTAGTTATTGTTTAAATCAAAACATAGTATGAAGACCACATTCACCACTAAATGGGAAACTTTTACATATTAAATGATGTCATTTGGCCTAATCAATGTAAGATCCACTTTCTAGAGAGTGATGGACTTCATCTTTTAGGAATTAGTGGGGAATTACATCATCATCTACATGGATGATATTATAATATTTTCTAATAATATATTTGATCACATAGGCCATCTATAAAATCTCCTAGATAGATGCAAGAGGTATGGAGTATTTCTAAACCCAAAAAATGTATTTTTAGAGTTAATAAAGAAAAAATACTAGGCCATATTATAAACAAATAAGGGATATCCATAGACCTAGACCATGTATATGCCATATCTAAGCTAACTCCACTAAACAATAAGAAATATCTAAAGTCTTTCTTTAGCAAGATTAACTTCAAGAGAAATTCCATTTCTAGTTTCATAGAAATTGCTAAACCATTAAATGTCATGCTAAAATAGGATACCAAAATTGAGTGAACAACAGAGGCCAAGAAATACTTCTAAGACATAAAAGTTATAATTTTTCAAGCTTTAGTCATAATCATTCTAGACTTAAATAAGTATTTCTATCTTTATTCATTCTGCTTAGAACATACCATTGCTATGGTATTGATGCAAAGGGTGGAAAATAATGAACATCCCATTACCTTCTTGATTAATAAATTGAAAGATGCATAAATAAAGTATTCCATAATTGATAAATAGATATATGTCTTGATAAAGTCCATCAAAAAAATTGAGACATTATATTCTATGAAATAATACATATTCCATTGTCCTAGACCCAACTATAAAACTCATACTTATCCAAAATTAGTTGGTAGAAATAATAGATAAATGGATGGCCAAAATTTAGGAGTTTGACCTTGAAATCATAACATCTAAAATGGTAAAAGGATGGGGCCTCATCTAGATGATGACCCAAATTGACCCATACATCCACATCAAATAAATAAATGAGGCCTAAGAAATAGGTGGAGAATGGTAATCACATGTCATCCATTATATGTTGATAGGGGCATGCCCTCCAAAATTGAACAAAGAGAAAAAGTGAGCCCTCAGGCTAAAATTGACTCATTTCATGATTAAGAAAGGGTTTATTTATATAGATGACTATGAAGACACATTACTAGGGTGTATCTCAAAAGAGGAAGATAAGGAAATCCTAGATAACCTACATCATATTATCAGTAGCGGACATCCATATGGTGATACTACTTATCATAAAATTTTAAGGATGGGTTATTATTGGCCTACAATCATTAAGGACTCCCATAACCACATTAAATTTTCCATGAGGGCTAGGTGTTTGTGAATAAAGAAGTGAATGTTGTTATTATTTTATAGATTATAATTGAAGAAAACCCTTTTTCCCAATGGGGCTTGGACTTTTTATGGGTAATAAATCCAAAATCTTCAACGTGACATAAGTTCATCCTCATAGCTACTAATTATTATACCAAGTATGATGAAGTTATTATTACTAAAAATTATCAAGGCATAAATTCCATGAATTTTTGAGACGGAAGCATAGTCACCAAATGTGGCACACCAATTTCATTGGTCTATGATAATGGTCTAGCATTATAATACATTGAATTCATAAAATAGGCCTACAAAAAATAGATCAACCTCAAGTTCTCCTCAAACCTTTACCCATAGAGAAATGGAGTGGCTGAGTCAACTAATAGAGAATATGATGGATGCTATAAATAAGTATGCATAGAATAAACCATGAGAATGAAATATCTTATTTAAATATGTAATGTGGGTAGACAAAACTAGACACAAGAAATATCTCAAAGATTCACCTTTTATACTAGTATATAGATGACAACTAGTCTTCCTCATCACTCTCAAGCTACCAATGTACCCATTCATTAAAAAAAATATGGGTGAAGATTAGATAATAACCTCTAGGCTACTTCAAAAAATTTAATTTGAAGATGTAAGGATTGAATCACTAAATAGTTTTAGTAAACATTTAGATATTGTCAAATTCTAGTTTGACAAGAGATCCAAAATCAAGGTTTTAAAGATTTCAAACCTAGTGATCATCTGGGATAGAAAAATGAGAATAAAAGGAAACATGATGAGTTATATACCATTTATATTGGACCATATGACATTTTTTATATCCTTGGAAATAATTCCTTTTAGTTGAAATAACTCTAAGGTAATGACCTCACCTTTCTAGTCAATGGATCTAGGTTTTGAAGAATTACTTCATGGCTGCCCCAACTAGATCTGCATTAGAGTGAAATATACATGGATATAAATTTAATATTTTCTATATTATATTTACTAATTTCTATATTATATTTACTTCTTTCTCTATTAGATTTACTAGTTTCTAGATTAGATTTACTACTTTCTAGATTTAATTTCCTACGTTTTTCACTTGTTTTCATTTAGGATATTTTCATTTTTTTAATGGCTTAGTTCTCTTATTTCTAGTTTAGTTTTATAAGCTGTAGAAAATTTATAAACAATTTCTTAAACTAAGTCCAAAAGGATATGCCAAAATAAAGTGGATGATACCTGAAGGGAGCATAATCATTACTCATGGAAATTTATTCTAACATTACTAGATGAGTTGAGGAATGCATTGAGACTAAAATTTATTTTGTTTATATTGAATAATCCTAATCAAATGTGGGAACTTAATTTTATATACTGATGCAAATTTTATAAAAGATTCCCATTTCCAAATATTATTATACTATCACATGCTAAAACTTGGGTAGGAGACGATAAACATAAGACTAGATACACACTAAAAGGGACATATTGACTAAATATTATTATTATTCATACACCTAGATAAAGGTGGTTCCCAATGTTTCTTTATTTGTGTTTCAAAAAAAAAATCAAATTGATAGAGGATAGGTGATCCAAGTAAACTCTACTAGGGCTATGGACACTTTCCTAGCAGTAGATCAAGGCTTTGGGTAGAACCAGAGGTATCTTTGTCATGGATATAGATGCCTTGATGGCAACAGAGCAATACCCAAGATTTATCTTTCATTGGTTGTAAACTCAAAATTAAAAATTAAACCTAAAATTCTTATTTGGGTCTTTGCCAAAATCTTCATGATGAAGATAAATTGATTTCACTAGATCACACACTAATCTAAGGAATGGTAAGGTTAGTATGTTACATTAGGAAGTAAGAGTTTATTCAAGAAGTTGTCTTATTATTTCTTTATTAAGACTGAAGTTTTGTCATAATATATTTCTAAAAATCTAGGTTCTTAAAAGACATAGGAGTATTTTCCCCTGTAAGTCATCATTTGTTGTGCCTTAACACACACATCCTATTTTAAAATTTTAAAATAGGGACCCATTATTATAGAACCTTTATTTATGGAGCTATGAGCATAAAGATATATGACTAGGGTGTCATGCATTTGTCATTTAGAGTTATTTATATAAAATAAAATATTACACAAGTTATAATTTTGAAAATATAAACTTAAACTAGTATCTTAAGTCATTTCAAACCTTGGGTTTTCATGAATTTTATTTCAATATACATGTTAATATTTTTGAGCTAACAAAACTAATATTTTTATGCTCTAGTTTGTATATTTTGTATCATATGAATAAAATCTAAGGATCATTAATATTCACTAATCAGGGCCACACTATTATATTCAACATGTTTGAAAATCATGTCACTCTCACATTACTTATAAATTTGGACGATTACAAAATTTCTAAATCTTTAGAGCTATGAACGTTTTCTATATTTATGTATATTTAAAATTTTAGGCTTCTATTTTCCTAGTCTCTATAAGCTCTCCACATGGAATATTCTCATTAAAATAGAAAAATGGATACTTTATTTATTTATTGACCACTTTAATATTTTTTCTTTCCCATGTGTTAATGGTTTGATGTTATCAAACCTCCAGGGTTTTGAGTGGTTGACACTTGGCACATTCATGGCAATATACACTTGCATAAAGGTTAAGTGGTTATTTATTCTACATTATAATGGTTTTGATCTCTTGAGCCTTTGGTATTTTAATATCATTCCATGTGTCTCTATCACAGTAACCCATGGCCATGGGAATTTCTTAGTTGAAAGGGATACCAATCCAATGGTTTGAGCTTCCATACTTTTAGGGTGCTTTAGATCATTCCACATGGCTTGATCATGTCAACTTGCCACCGTATGACCTGCCTAACATAGTTAAGATATTTAAAGGACTAGGTTAACAAGGACTTGATAAGTGACACTATCCAAGGAAGGTAGGGATAAAAAATAAAAGGAGAAATATTTATAACATGGTAAAGAATCAAATTAATGAATAACTAATATATGTCTTAGAAGTGATGACCAGGCTCAAAGAGTTAACAAACAATTTTCATTTGGTAACTAAGATCACCCACCAAAGCTGACCGGCACATTTAAATTAAAATAAGCATTAAATAAAAAGTTTGTTATCTGCATTAAAGGTGAATTAATAAATTCTTTTTTCAGGTCTACAAATGATATATAAAAAATCTATGCTAATGAAAATTCACTTTGATATTGCCATTTCCATCAAATGAATGTATTTTTGAGCTTCCCAATGCCAAATGAACCCTAATTTTCCATGGATAACAAGCACAAAGTGAACTAGTCAAGACACTAGAAGACTCAAAATGACAAAAAAATAACAATGACATATTATTTGAAATAGGGTCAACCACCACTCCCCTCCCCATACTCATTTATAGGATTGACAAAATATAAAGTTATGATATTTAAGAAGATTGACCTAAATTTAAAATTTACATATTGATCGGTGTTTTAGGAAGAGTTGAAATACATATAGTCATATTCTACCAAATATGAACTCTCTCTAGAAACCAATAAATACATAGATTATTTGTTAACAATCAAAGAGAAAGGGCTCCACCAAGTGGTGGCCAAAACTGAGGTAATTTTATGTATTGACCTCTCAAAAGTTTTAATTGTTAATGGAACCACTACTAGTGATATCATGCATGTTATGAAAGTCAAGAATGCCTCTACTTAAATTTTGAGTATGGAATTCAAGAGATATGTTAGGATTCCCTGTTCTAAGACCACCTATAATTAAGTCTTAACCAATGTTTGGCTTAATAATAACACCATAAATGGAAAGTTAAAGCAATGGCTTGTAAAAGGTCGGTCACTAAATCCAATGGGGGATATTAACTACAATTAAATCATCAAATTTAGACATATAATTGTAATATCCATGGCCCTTTTAAATAAAATATATGGTTTCTTGAGTATCGCATATGTTTAGGTTGAATGGGTTCCATTTTTTGATTACTCTTGACAACTAGCCAGTTGATGTTACTCTAGGAGATTATAAGTACACAGTTAAAATCACAGATACTATGCACTGATCAGAGGCCTAGAGATGGTAATTTATATATGATGTATTACTTGTTGGATGTAGTGAGGGTCACATTTTACAATCCCTATCATCAGGAGTGGTAACCCTTGAATGACTATTTATAAAATAGTGTCGATAAATATTTTTATTTCATGTTCATTCATAGATAAGGGAAAGATATTCTAAAGACATGCAATAAGGACTATCCTCATATATATATCAATCAATTCAAGGCACATCAATGCCCAGATTATAAGAAAACATGACAAGAAGCCTGAGTAAAATGGGAGATTATTGGTTATACCTAAATGTAACTATCATCCAGGTAGAATGAACTAAGACCACCCCTTTACTACTACCACATCATGTTCTAAACATTATAGTGGAACATGAAATAGAATATCAAGTATTTAATACAATTGATGATGAATTAGGTCAAAGGCATGTGCGTTATTACTTCAAGACACCTCTAAGCATTGGGAAGCACTAATATGTGAGTAGGTCACATTTTATTCAAGTTGGTAAAGTTAGAACATAGTATAACTTACATATTTCAACTTTCAGATAATGGGACCCCAAGAGGAAAATAAGGGGGTATATAAAATATATTCAAGAAAAGAAGAAAATATATGTCTCATATGATCACCAGGCATATGATCATTGATCATATCTTCTAAAATGCCTTAGATGATTTGAAAATATGGACAAAGATGAAATATAAATCAATGTTTATGATAATCTCCTAAGTCTTACAATACAACCTTGAGATAATAGAATAAGAGGCACAAAATGCATGGAGTCAACAACAACCTCCATCTAAACCACATGATGCTTAGCCATAGAATTAACCTTCTTTCCATTAAATAGAGCTTATAGAGGAACAATTAGATGAATATGGTAGCCAAAGATAATCCAAACCTTAGCCTAGGATCAATATTTTGGGAGAAATTCCTGGTCCTCAAGTCCCTTCTACTTTAACAACTTCACACATACATGTCTTATACAACCATTTTAAGGGATAAGTTAATAGTTTATTCAATTTAATAAAGGAATAGTAGTTTTATGATGACTCCTCTACCTCCCCTTACTATAGTGACCCAAGTAAGTAATCATAAATTCTTATAAATGGATTTTACTTCCATTCAAACTACTCTATACTCTGTAATATCCTAAGTTCCCTTAGGCAATCCATATGCCTTCCAATTCATCACCTTCAATTCCATCTCCTACTAAATTTTTTCCTATAAAATCTTTACTATCTCATCCACCTTATGCTCAACCCATATACACCTATTAAAGGAAGAATACAAACTCTCCTTCTCCCTCCTAAGATAAAACATTGGAAGAGAGGCCATTACTTGGTCTCCCTATTATAGAGGAAGCTACTAAGGAGGAGGAAAAGGTTGTAGAGGCCAAAATGGAGCTAGAAGAATAATAATAACCTAAAAAAGTAATATATTTGGTTATTTATCCTTATGATGAGGAAGACAAAGAAATGAGAATTAGACAACTAGAGGATGAAAAAGCTGAGATAGAAAAATCCAAAGCTTTTATTCTGGGAGCATAGGAAGTGGAATACATTTTATCCAGCCTTACACATGAGAAAATTAATTGATGAATTAGTATCTTCCATTATTTATTCATTTCCTAATATATAGATTCTAGTTGTAAGTTTACCTATAGTAATTCCTAGGTTTATATCATCCAATTCTATTAGTACTAGTGTTGATTCAAATATTATTTCTTCCCCAAAACTAATAAGGACTCCTAGGGTAGCCTATTTTGAGAATTTGGTCACATTTTCTATTTTCAATAAGCCCAATATTCCTAGTAAAAAATTTAACCCAAATAGAGATTCCTATGTCCTAACCATTGGCCATGCCAAAAGTAACAATGACTATGTAAGTAACCCTACATCTAAATAAATTCTTGGAATAGGTAACTCCTATGAAAGAAACATCCATATGGGATGTGTTTGGCCAAACAATTCTTCAATTAACTATTCAAATAATCTCCTCCCTACCAACCAATTTGATTTCATCCCTTCCAATGACCACTCTACCATATACATCTTCATATCTTGCTCAATAAGAAGAAACTAGAGAACTTATTGTTCCCCAATGGGTGATATAGATGCAAAATGTTAGAGATGAAATAAAACTTATGGTCTTAACTAAGATCCCCATACTCTTCACTTAGTATTTTTAGGAAAGTGGGACTATTCAAAAAATGAGGAAGAGAAAAATGGTTAATGTGAGAACAAAAGGTGAAGTGTAATTTGAACAAAGATACAACTTGTTTTCTTTATCTAATAAGTCCACTAAAAATCCAAATGACCCTACTAAATATATTGAGGATTTCAAAAAATTTGTGGATTCCAATGGGGAAGTAATGAAATAAATGCACTAGAGTACTAAGGAGACCTTAAAAATATTTAATAAAATACAAATTACATAGGCTCCTTAGGAAGTTATTGTTGATGTTCAGAGTGGAACTACTAAGATGTATAATATTTTATACAACATCAAAGTATCTAGGGAAGGTAGTCAGGCCATCAGATCAGATATTTTTAAAATATTGAATAAGGTTAAGGATAAGGAAGGAAGGTTGAATTTCCTAGTTCAATGCTTTAGGTTTAGTGATTTTGATCAGTTGAATCTCATGACCATCATGGATGTTTATTTTTGTTTAAACTATGTGATTTATAAGAGGGATGCCTCCATAAATTGGCATAAAAAGATGATTAAGTTTTTGGGACTTTTTATCAATCATGAGAGTGAGGAACTATAGATTTTTGGATATATGGGAGTCACTAAGGTGATCACCTCAACTAGGGGTCTTATAAACAGACCCAATTTTGAGAACCTTCTCCACTCAACTATTTAAAACTTTAGGAAAGAAGTGGAAGGGATTTTTTATAAAACCAAAAAGGAATTATTGTATTTGGTTAATTTTTCTAAGGATAGGGTAATGAGAGTAGAGGATCTAGCTACCAAATTCAAGATCTCTAAGGTAGAGTAAGAAAGATTAATGGCTGATACTATCACAATTTTGAATCCTTCATTAATAATTTTTAAAATTATAGATAAAGAGTTTGATGGAACATATACACTAGGTGAAGAGATAAAGTAAAAATAAGGAGCTTATAGGTCAGTACCATTCACACAACTAGATGTTAGTGCCCCCTAGCTTCACAAAGACCTTAGTCCTCGATTTAGTTGTAATTACGGTTAATCCATCAACTCCTCTAGTTAATGATGCTAGATCAAAACTTTAATTTAAGAATGATTAAGTATTTTCATGTTATTAAAAAGGAGGTAATTAAGTTTCTAAACTATTTATTATACATGCATATTATGTTTTTAGATGGACAGTCTATTCTTAGCATTAACATTGTACATGCATATTGCATTTCTAGCTAGAAAGTCTATTATAGGCATTATCATTCCACATGCATCTTTGCATGATTTTGAACCAAAGGTTCATTTTTAAACATGTAATTTTAGGTTAAGATTTAATATATGAGGTTTTCCCCATCCCAATATTATAAATACATGTAACATATTAGTCTTAAAGGGAGTATAATTTTAGCTATTTAGACTAGTGGGAATTTCAAAATATTTTTGCTTGACTTTTCTCCATGCACAAATCTTGATTATTCTCAAATTTTTTGGATTAATTGAGATGTTCCATCATTATGGTTAATTATATTTTTGATTGTGTATGAGGTATCTATTTTAAATACAATCATTCATTTTTAGCTATAATTGATTTGAATATCTATTGCATGTTTATCATAATCTCTCTTTTAGATATGTAATATCAATCTGACAATTAAGAAACATTTTATTTATACATGTTTGAGTATACTATTTTATGGTTCCTTTGACTCTTAACTATATTTTTTAGTTGGTGTGATACAACAATTTTCAATAAGTATTGGTTTAAATTCCTTATCCTAGCTAAGTTCAAATACTAGTTTTGAAAGATTTTATCCATCAGTGTCCACAGGCTTTCTTTTTTGTCTTACTTTTCCCTCTTTTTTAATTTTATTTTTAAATATTTCCCACCTCAGTTAAAATCATCATCCTTCCATAAAATCTAAGTAGATATAGGTCCACCCATATCTAATTCATTTGTGGTAGACAATTTGTGTCATTCACTATTATTCCACCAATAGGTTGTTGTTAGTTATCCACATAGTACCAAATAGAGGTTAGACTCATTCAAGCTTGAATCATACCTATAGGATTTTTCATGAGGCTAGCTCCTTAGATTTTATAATTTGGAATTTTGTCCCTAAAACTTGAAACTGGGTAGGGTGAAAAGAGTTAATAAATTTGCATAAATTAAAACATATTCTAATATGTGGTGATGCACCAAGAATTTTGTAGATATATTCTTGGACTCAAATTGTTTATCACACTAATGGACTATGAAATAAGCTAATGAAATGTTTACTATAGTTTATATGCAATAGTATTTCATATAGAGCTTATTTTGATACATTCAAACTAGGGAGCAATGAAATAAGGTCTAGTTAAAGACACTTAAATTTGTATATCCACTATATCCCAGAGAGATCAATGTTAAGACACATTATATGACCTGAAAAGAAAATTACTAGCATTTAGGTTAAGCTTGGACATGTAATAGGAAGATAACATTCACATTTGCATATTTAAATAAACACAAAACAATAAATATAGATTAGTAAATGACTAAAAAATACTCTATTCACTACTTCAAGAAGTGTTGAATACAATTTTGGTAGAGTCTAGTCATACTATCCTGAGGGATGGAAATCAAGGCTTGGAAGCCTAAATATATAGAAAATTGAAAAGAGAGAGAGGAATCTTTTTTTAGTGCTAAAAGGGGTCATAATTGAGTATAAATCCACTCTCTAAAATAGTTACAACTGCCTTTATCAATTGGTCATGGCCACCTTGACAAATGGTTACAACATTAACTCATTCCTTCTCGTACTTCTTTTTGCAATGATGTTCTTTTTAGTTATGATGGTGAGATAAAGTCATTTTCAAGTAAGTACTAGTATCAATGCAATTACAATAGTTGGATCCATCTGTTATGCTCTTATTCTAGCACTAATTACTCCTTAATGGTTTATTTGATCATGAGAGAGTGGATGAAAGGGTCATAATAACATCCATGGAAATGAATCTTGACATTTCTACCTATGTGGCCTTGTTTCAAAACCTAGAATTAGGTTCACCATAGATAAAATCAACTTATATTGTCTTTGAACATCATCTTTACACTTCTTCTTGATGACCTTTGTTCTATATTAGGTTTGAAATACCTATTTTATCATTATGGAGCTTTAACAATGATGGTAGATCCTACAATGTCCATCTGGTTTATCTTGGATCAAGCTTAATCTAGGTTCCTTTATTTTTCCATCAGCTTAGGTATAAAACTAGCTCATTAACCTTTGCTAGAAGCTCCCTAGGCTTTCTTTTGCTTGATTGGCCATTGAAAGCTGACTCGGCTCATTGAACCATTAATCATAACACACCATTTATATTTATTGATATGAATTCCCATTGATCATTTATCCTCTACTCATCGAATGCACTATTGAAACTTGTCATGCATGCATTTGGTTTTGAGATTCACTAATTCTTTTAACCTCCACTCACTATTATATCTAAATCTAGGATTGAGTTTATGCCATTAGATCAACTGGGAAACATTATTTAAAATCCAATGCTAATTCATGATGTTAAAATTGACATCTTCATGAATGTATATCATTATTTGACCAACTTTTATATCTTGAAGTGTGAGAATCATGGAGGGCCCAAAATTTTAGGAGATATTTTTGATGATAAAAGGGGTGAACCTATTTGATATACTAGTCTTAGGATCTTCCTAAGTGAATATATTAAATGGAAAAGTTTTCTAGTTCATTTTCTCATGCATGAAATCTTAGTGATTATCTAGTTCATCTAGATAAGTATAGGAGACCTAGTGAAATATGACTGATGAGCTAACTTTGAACATGCATAACTTATTTCATGCTTTGGTAGAGGACCTAAAACTTAGTACGTAGAAACTAGGGACCAAGATGAATAAACCCATTTGATCATTTCTTACTAAAAATACCATAAATGTGATATATGGCCTTGTTAATATTCTCTCCTAGTTCTATTTGCGCTTCTTCAAAAATGGCTAAGTATTGAAACTTAGCATATTTTGCTTGAAAGTCCCATTTTGGTTCTTCATATCTTCTAATTTGATTTGGTGGATGACCTAAAAATTAGAACACATGTTATTGGGACTAAACTAAATAAATAAATATGATCAATTATCCCTAACTCATTCACACATGGAAATGACAATATCAACAAAGTTCCTACTAAAAATTTCTACCACTAGACCCAAGTGTCTCAATGAACATAATTAATAACTAAATGGATCATATGTATTTACATGCTCATTATATGAACTTTTTTTACCTAATGAGGTCTCTATAACTCTAGTACTATCTTTATAAAATGATAAATTACTCTCCAAGTGAACTTGAAGTGTTCCAAAAGTCTTGCAAGCTACATGATCCCTTAGGTCTACCCATTCCATTTAGAATTTTCTAAAATCTTACTCCATTATTTGGTCTTTAGGACACTAGGCTTCATCTAGGTATAAACCTAGTATGTGGACCAAAATGGCCAACATTATTGGTGACTCAGCTAACTTGACCAACCTATTAGTCATGGAACTTAGGCATTGATCCAGCTTATTTATGATGGCCAAAAAAATGAATTACTAGATACAAAAAGACTCTACTTATTTTTGGAAAAAAAAATTGAAGTAATGGGACACCAAAAAAACAAAAACTTGATGAAACATACTAGACAACAACTAAACAATAAAAGATCCATATGCAAAAGAACTTAGAAGACAAAAATACCTATCTAACTATGTATAAGGATTAGGAAAATAGAACTTGAGATACCTCACAATGATAGGGATGAGAAGGATCTCTAAATTTAATTTGGTAAGCTCAAAGGCATTTCTCTCCTTATATCTTGTGATGATATAATGTCCACTCCAAAGACTATAAAACTTGGAGTGTTTTCCTGGCTTTACATGCTTCTCATCCCATTTGAGGACTATATCACCTTGCTAGAAACTCCTTGAGGAAACCATATTATCAAAAGACTTATTCACTTAGTGCTATATAGACCACATGATATGCATATTAGTGTCTCTTAGCACCTGTAGGTGCTTTAATTCATTTAGCCTCACCTACATAGTATCATTTTTAAAGAGCTCAAGTCGATGTGTAAACTCTAATGCAGGAAGTTTAAGAGATATAGGGAGCTTGGTTTATTTACCATAGACAAGAAGATATGGGGAGTGTCTAGTATCCCTATTGGGTCTCATTATATCTTCCCATAGGGTAGTATTTAATCTAGTGTGCCATTCTCTTTGGTTATCCTCCATAGTCCTCTTGATAATATTCAATAAGTTCTTGTTTGTCGACTCTGCTAGTCCATTTCCCTATTAGTAATAGTTGAACGATGATTTTAGATAAATCCCATATTAAAGGGTCCATTCACCCACCTTGTTTCTAATAAAATTCAATGCATTATCATAAATGACTATAGAAGGCACACAAATTATATTTACAAGATTATCATAAAAGTCCAAAATAGAAACTGCATTGGCCTCCTTGAGGGAAGCTACTTCAACCCATCTTGTAAAGTAGTTTGTAACTGTAATGATCCACTTGTGCCATTTGATTAAAGGGGGTGTATCATCCTTATTAAATCTAAACCCCATTACATGAAAGGCTACTCTACTTGTATAGTATGTAAGGGGAGAGTAGCTAATATCTATTTTCCATTAAACATTGTATTTTTTTGCATTTCCTGACCCAAGAGTATTAATCTATACACATAGTGATCCATAATTACCCATATCTAATATTGGAGGCTGTGGTCTTGGAAACAAAGTGCACACCAGCTAAACCATCATGGAATTGCTTCAAAAGTTCATCAAATTTGTTAGTTTGAACACATCTTAAAAGCATACCTCCAATATCCTTTTTGAATAATAATCCATCAATCAGAATGTATGGCACTAATTACAACCTAAAGTGTCTTCTTTGTGATTAATTCAAACCCATTAGACACTCTCCTATTTGAATAAATTTAGCAATATCCTATGTTCGGCTCGTAGGAGGAGTATTTTCAAGTCTATGTTGAGTGCCTTGAATTACCAAAACTATCTCCTCTTCTTCTCTCAACATCTTCTACAAGATGTTCACATAATCATTTACCTCAGATTAGTTTTGTTACCTTGAATTAAATTTTATACTCCATGTATTTGGTGAACCATCCAAATCTATTTTTGTTTATGTATTTATTGAGGATAAAATCCTTCACACTTCGATGAGCTACCATTAGTATAATTTTATTGTTTGAAACCAAATGTCTAAATTTCTTCAAACTTATTACAAAAATAAGTACATGTTTTTCAACAAAGATACATATTTTTTAATAACCTTCCAAAGTTTTACTAAATAAATCAATAGGTTACTCTAGACCATCATCATTCTATTGCATAAGCATAGATGAAATTTCATCTAATGTAGAGAACAAATACAAATAGAATTACTTATTGAAATATATATTTATAAGTGTGGGGGAATGACATATGGCCTCCTTGATGGCCTCAAATATACTCTTACCTTCTCTTATTGATGTAAACTCTTTGCTTTTTCTCAACATATGAGTGAGAGGCT
Source organism: Torreya grandis (assembly GCA_037957365.1). NCBI lineage: Eukaryota > Viridiplantae > Streptophyta > Pinopsida > Cupressales > Taxaceae > Torreya > Torreya grandis. The sequence goes on along the minus strand of JARHVA010001005.1, from coordinate 3,038,363 downwards.
TGACCATCTATGCAAATCTTGGAATGAACCTCTTGATGAAGTTGATCTTGCCCAAGAAGATTTGAAATCCTTTCTTGTGTTTAGGTAGTGATAGAGAAAGGATTGATTTTATCTTCTCTATATCAATGGAAAGACTAGATTTGGACACCACATGCCCAAAAAGTCTTGCTTCATATATTAAAAAAATGCATTTCTTTGGATTCAAAGAAAATACAAATTGTCTACATCTATCAAAAATAGCTCTAAAGTATGTTAGATGATTGTTAGTATTATTAGAAAAAAATATTATGTCATCAAGATAAAATAAAAACATATCATTCAAAAGGCCATGAAAATCAATGTCCATTGCTATTTGGAAGGTGGCTCCAACATCTAAAACTCCAAAGGGCATTTTAAAATATGTATAAGTGACTAATTTTTTATTAAATTTATTCTTACACCTATCTTCCTCATTAAACATGATCTAATTATAGAAATAATAACCATTAGGTAATGAGAACCTTTCAGAACCTATAACCTTTTGTAGAATTTGATCTATGGAGGGTAGTGGGAAATGATCCTATAGGGACACCCTATTGAGGTCCCTCAACTCAAAAAAAACAAATATATCCATTATTTTTCCTCACTATCATAAGGTTTTCCACCCAAGAGAAATGATTAATTAGAAATATTATTCTTGATTCAATCAATTTATAGATTTATCTTCTCAAGAGGTCCTCCACCCTTGGGTTGACAAGCCTCTCTTTTTTCTTGACTGGCTTGGCATTGATTTCTAATTCAATGGTGTTGTGTGAAATTTTATGGTCAAACCCATTTAATTATTTGTAGTCCCAAGAAAATGTATCAAAAAAATATTGGCACAAAGTAACAAATGCAACTTTTTCCTCTATTATATTGACCTTTCCTAGATTTAGCAATTTGTCCTTAAAGATCTCTATCTTTTCATAGTGTTATTCCTTAGTTGAGATGTATGATTTCCATTTTATTACTTGTTCATATTAATTTAATATGATTTATAATATCACAAGATATTTGGGTAGCTTATTATACCTTAGTCATATTATTTGATCATCATATTGATTTTGGAACTTGTCTTGATTCCTATGGTAGAATTTTGCGTCTTATATTAAAAAACATATGATTTGATCATCATTGTCAAATAATTTACAAATAAACTCATTGTTAGGTTTAGATAATATGTATATAAACTTGATCTTATATTGGGTTTGTCTTCCTTTGACTCCTACTATCTCATATTGGGCACCAATGGCTACAAGCCTATCTACATATTGGTTTGCTTTTCTTGGTATAGACTAGATATTAAATTTCAAGAAATCCTCCATGAGGTCCCATAATTAGTGCTTATAGTATTTAAAATGGTGATTTTTGAATTCAAATATGCCTCTTACTTGTTTAAATATGAGCTCAATATCATCCTTGACTTAGAGGAGCTTGACACCTCTCTTTCTTGCTTCTTGCAAACCATGCAAAAGAGCTCCATATTCAGTTATATTTGAGGTAAAACTAAACTAGAGTCTTATATTAGAATGGTAATTTTAACTTGAGGTTGAAATAAACATGTCTTCCACTTTACTTATATTATTTAACCTTGATCCATCAAAGAAAAAAGTCTATATACCATCCTCTTCTTGAGCAGTGTTAGTTAAGCAAGGTATTGCAACACCTTCCTCATGCATGGAGTAAAATCCTAAATCTACCTCTTCAATATTAATATATTGATAAAAACCATGAATATAAGCTACCAATTCATCTAATTAAATATCTTATATGCCTTCAAGATGGCTATAGGTTTCTTTTTCATTGACCTCTTCAACCTCTTCAAATATGGCACAATTGGAGTTTACAAAATTAGGCATATAGTGTTCTACGTGAAATTTGTAGATAGGATGAGATATTATGGTAAATTTGGTTCCATATCTAGTTATAGAAACCATGTATGACCAATAAAATGACAAATATCCTTCAATATTTGTAGTAAAGTCCCTAGACAAGCATAGGGAAAATTATGAAGGTAGGTCTACCACCATTACATCTTGATTAATGACATAATTTAGATAGGCTACTAATGTGATATAAAGATCTTTCAAGATGCCTAATGTCTTAGTGGGAAATCCATCCAATTGGAGATCACCTTATTTATTAGGTACATATTTTATCTGAAGCTTATTTTTTATGGCTTTAGGCATCACCAAATTTGAAACACCTAAATTTATCATGCAGTTATGTAGTAAATAGTCCTATATGATGACTAACAAATAAAATAGGGGGATTGAAAACTTTATAAAGATGAAAAACATTTTGAAATTAAATTTTCCTTGGAATTTGATTGGGAACTTGGCTATGTATTTGGTTAAACTGACTATTATTGAGGAAAATAATGTTTGCTTTATCAATCATCTTTTTTACATGAGAAAGTTTGGAGAGTTATTATTGGAGAATCTCCTTTTACCCTAGGATATATAAATTATTATACATGAAAATAGTTACATTAGCCATCTTAAAATGATCCACAATATTAAAATGAGGCTTAGTACCTTTGGACTGCACCTTGAAAGTAGGAGCATCACTTGGCATTTGAGTAACATGAAGAACAAAGGGGGAATTCTATTGTTGTCCATGAGCTTGTGGCACTTGTTGATTTAAAGGAGATTTAGCAGATACATCTAAAGAATTAGGTAGATAACTAGTCTATGGAGATGATTGATAAATCTTATATTTCCCAAAATTATCCTCCAACATCCTCTTTTTAGACCTTATATTGGCTACAACTGGTCCATCTGATTTTTGTGTACCATGCCCCATATTAGTTGCTACATGCTCAAACACATGTCCCCTTCTTGAAAATTCATGAATGTGATATCAACTTGTGTTTTACCCATGTTCCCTTGTTTTTGTTTTTGATATTTTGATAATGACATGGCAAGCATGCTATCTTGAATCTCTTATGGGTATTATGGTGGAGGAGGCATCATATCATGACCTTGGGATGAAAAATCATGTTATCAAATAGCGTCTTGGTACATGTCTCCAATAGTGGACATTACCATCTCATTGGAATACCATGTTGACTACTATTGACCTTCTTGTATAATATTATTTTGTGTGGGGACGAAATCTCTTGACCTATTGGTAGTTATGAGGTTGTAGTTTTTATGAGATCTCCCTTGAGTAATATGTCCTTGGGTTGGCTGATTTAGTGGATAAGGGGGTATATTATAGGATAGATTAGGATATTGAGTTTGTAAGGGGCCATAGTATGGATTATATTTTTATTGTTGTCTCTCAAGGGCCACTAACTTATTGTTTTGATCCTTCAACAAGCTTTTAATCCTTGCAAACTTATCCTCTTGACCATCATCAGGTTAGGATTGGTTTTTTGGGGTGGGTAATTGAACAATGACAGGTGGGGTTGGATAAAGGTTAATAAAAATTGGAATTATAGGTATTTTCATAATATTCCCTACTTTTATCAAACAATATTATTCCCTTATAGATATTTTATAAGCTCTTGATAGGGTTGTCCCACCCATAGATTGGATCATGACTACAATATGTAAATTCAATGCTCTCAAATAGTAAATGAATGCATAATTGGGTGTGGGATTAATGATGATAGGTATATTATCACATGTATTATAGAATATATAATTGAAATAAAATATGGACTCGTGAGGTGCCCTATTGAATGGTGTGAGTTTCTCAACAAGTGACACATGGTCACTTAATTCTTCAAAATACTTACATAGGCATTCACCAAAATTGTCCTAATCATTGATTAAGGTAGGAGTTTCCTTTCAAGGATGTGGCTAATATCCTCATGGCTACATTTTTTTTTGTAACATGATCTACTATAAAAAGATTTGTAATATCAACAATGTGCTCTACAAGGGTGGTGGAGTTTTCTCTTGTAAAGTATGTGTTGACTAAATTTGACTTTTAGTCAAATTGGGCCAACCCCTACCTATTGAAACTTTTTAAAAGGTTATTATATGTCTAATAGGGTCTCATGTATGTATAAACACCTCACCCATCCTTGCTCTAGCCTTGGTCTAACCCTATCCTTCTTGTACTTACCTAGTCAACCAAAGTCAACTCTGGTCAACCCTAGTAAAAATGGTAAAAGGTCAAAATTGTCTTTAAAATGTCATAATGTAGGAATTTAGGTGTTTTAAATTGTTTTTAAGTCATAAATTGGTCTTTTACCTTGTCTCATCTGAAAAATAGGCCTTTTGCTCACATTTTTAGCTCATTTAATGACTTGTACGGTTTGTTAAAGAAAAATATTTGTCACCAAGAAATTTTTCAATGTGGATGGGGTCAGAATATGTTATGAAGTGATTAGAGGTAGTAAGGAAGTAGTTTCATGGATAAAAATAGGAAGTTTTCCTTAAAAATAAACTATTAATGGCACTTGTACATACTTGGTGAGCTCACCATCAGCTAAAAACATGGGAAAAGTGTCTCTTCAACTCCCTATGATATTTAAAATGATTTTTTTTAGAGATAAGGTAAAAAATTTCAAATTTTTATTTTGTTTCTTTCTTTTTGCCTTTATAAGACAAGAAAGATCAATTTAAAATGATTGGTGCAAGCCATATAGGTGGAGTTGAGAGGAATGCTCTTGGGGGTTGAAAGAGGTATAAGTTAGATTCAAATACATGGAAATATTTTTCAGTTTAATTGATACTCCTTTATGAACCATCAATTAGACTCTAGGAATATTTTTATGCTTCTTCATTCATGAGGGGTCCCTTTTTGAGCTAGTTTCAGAATCTCTTGTTTGGTTTTGATAATTTGGTTGTTTTCAATTGTTTATAAAATCATCCCCATATATTTTCCATGGCTATCATGGTTTTTGAATTCTAAAGAATTAAATAAGTCTCTTTTAGGCTTATTCTTGGTTTATTTTCTCCCTCAGTACTCTATGCTCAAAATATGCACCTACAGGTGCCTTGAAGGAGGTTTTCCACATTGATATGAAGGCATTGAATGTTGCTTCAATTTTTTTGAATTATGAAGGTGCATTTGATGATCAAGGTAAAAATAATACAATAAGAATCATGCATTTTCCTTATAATGACATAGTTTCTACCTATTAACCACCTACAGGTGATGCCAACAGAGTATGAGGTACCTTATAAGGTGTGAAAGAATGATGAATCACTCTTTAAGATATTAATATGCTAAGAGGATCACAATATACAAGCCAAGAAGGGTCAAATTTTTATTCAAAGTAGAGGGTTTCCTTCAAAGACTGATGATTGTGATTTTAGGTCTGTCTACCCAAAAAACACCAAATAGAGGGCATGGATCTTTTCCAGAATGACATATAACATGTTTGATAAGGTATTTAAGAACAAAATTGAGTGAAAATTTTTGTCTCTAATATGGAGAAGGTTTTTCCAAAATATGGACTCAATGGAATGAGTGTAAGATAGTTATTAAGGAACCTAAAGATGCCTCTTGAGCCATTAAAATTAAATAGTGAATTCTACATGTTTGAGCCTCAAGTGACCATTAGCCTTAAGAAGAATCAATGCATGATATTATTATTGGATGATCACATGGTGAGTAGGATACACTATGGAGCATGAGTGTTATCTAGATTAGGCTGATATGCAATACCTTAGACCTTCAATCTCATACCCTATCTACACACAAGGGAAAATTAACACCTATAGTGAATACAAGCTTAGGCTTGAAAAAGGGTTTTTTTCATTACAACACATGAATGTTTTAAGACATTTGGTGTTTTGAAATCATTAAAAGATTATTAAAAGGTTTCAAATAATAGGTGATGACCTTAATTTATTATTCACACTCACCCTCAATCAATTCACACTCACCCTAAGTCAATGCATGTGACCTTGATATGCACCAACAATAGGGGTCACTAGGGAAGTGTCTAAGACCATGAAAAATCATAGTTTGGTTCTAAATAAATAATATAGGTGTTTTCAAGATGATACACATATTTTTGAACCTCAAGGATGTTTAAAAATAAATTTTTGACATCATGACCAAGTGGATGAGGTAAATAAACACCTAAAGCTAAGCAAGGAATGGACTGAGACAATAGTGAGATGAGAGAGGTCTTAAGTGAGGTTTAAGTGGTCATTTAGACTAAAATTGTGAATCCATACCATTAATTAAAGGTTATATAGGGAATTAATGATCCATATACATTACTCCAAGTCAAAACAAGGTCATAAACACCTACATAAGTCATCAAGCAAGGTTTTCCCAGTCTGTTGGAGTAGGTCGTCTTGTGATTTCAAGAATAGTTAAGGTATTTAGGGAGACCAAAAGGTTATAAATGTGCTTAAAGAAAATGAAACATGATTATAAAATGATAATATGTCCTTTACATGATCATATGTGAATTCAAGGGTCCCAAAATAATCAAAACTCAATCAAGTTACTAAAAGCTTCACACAATCTACCCTAAGAAACTCAGTCTTGGTTTGTGAGGAAGTAGAAGGTCATATGCTTGGTGTTCAGTGATAAAATTTTATAAAATTCATGAGGATGAGTTGATTAATCCCATTAAATATTTTTTTTTTGAGAATAAAATAGGGAAACATGCCTTTGTTTTGTCTCAGAGGTAGGGTATATTCTCCTTGCACAAAACCCTTTTTTTGCTAAAAGAGGATAAAAACATAGGCCAAAGATTGTCTTGAACTTATAAAAGGTTTTTGGAGTTAGGACACACCTATAGAAACATGAATTTATTTTTTTAGGATCTAAAACTAAATAGGGTACTCTATGCATCTAAAGTTTCAATCAACACCATGAGAGATGGTAAAGCTTGTGGCTAGGTAAGGAGGTCATTTCATGTGTAGCATTGGTTGAGAATTATAGTTTTTCTAATCATTCTTGGTGAATGTAAATAGAGATGCTATAACCTATATAACTCAAGGAATCTTATTTAGATGGTCCAAACCATCAAAAGTTATAGATAGGCCTTAGAGCCAACACTAGAACTAAAGCCTATTGAGAAGTCAATTCTAATTTTGACATGAAAGAAGCTTTTCACTTGTTCAATAATGTTTCATGGGAGCTACCAGAGGCCTTTTAGCCATAATTTTGTAGAGTTTTCTATCAAAATCCATTTTCTTAGCTATAAGACACCTAAACCCTATAGAATGCATGGAGAAAGACACAAATGGATAGTTTGAATGCTCATAACTTATATGAGACTTTTCATGGAAAGATAAGATGATTATAAATGTTATAGGAGGTTTCTAAGATTCTCTTATAATGATTTATCAAGGATTTGAATGTTGGTCTTTATGAACAAACATTAAGACCTAAAACTACTAAAAACCCTCATAAACCCTCTCCAAGGACTTGATTGTGAGGATGAAGTGAATGTATTATTAAAATATAGTTTAAATTTCATGAAACTAATTGGAGATGATAGATTAATCTCCAAGGCTCCTCTCCATATGACTGAGGTGTACTACACCTATACAGAAGAGGTACAACATGGCTTATTTTGAAAATTTTGTGTGTTTTAAAGGTATTGAGATGTTTTAAAATATGAAACCACATTTGGGAGAGATATTAGGAATTTTTTATGTCCTCATGTTCATATATTGAGATATTTAATCTCCCAAGTGTGCCTACCATCTCCTTAATCTCAACCAGTCACAGTGAATGAATAGTGAACACTTAGTGAAAATGGTGAAACTCAAATTGGGAAGCCTTTTAAGGATTTATTGATGAACATAATAATTTGGAAACTCTTTAAATATATAATCCCTCATTATGCATGGATCATATTGTATAATTGGAAAGGTTTTGGGTGCCAAGTGTGACAGGTGCATGAAAATAAGTCATTTTGTAACTATTTGAGATGATTAGTCATGGATAGAAGAATGTGGATGATTAGGGGCTGATATAATGCATGTGAGAAATTCTTGGTAACCCCTCCCCTTCAGATCAATCATCATACCTAACCTTATTTAGTGGTGAGGTATTTTTTTGAAGGTAAATCATGAGGGTAGTTTATTATGAAAGCAAACAGAATCTATGCCACATATGAAGGAGTTAAATAGGTTGAGGAACATTTATATTTTATTTCCTTCCAAGACCTATCTCATGATAAATTTATTGACTTTTATAATTCATTTTAGTTACTTTACAAGTGTCTTAATGACTCATAATTGCTATAAATATTGGCCTTTTTGGCTGTTGTATGGATCTCTCCACCTAGGTATGGTAAAGCCCTACCATATTTTTTACTTAAATTCATGAATAATGTTATTTTACCTCATTAAATATTTCAATAAGTGAATTTTTTGGTTATTCATCTTGTAAAAGTGTATTTTTCTTACCTTTACATGTTACTCTTCCTAGTGCCTTATGTGAATTGAAAGATCTCTTTTGTAGGTCAACAAGAAGTGTCTAATATGGATTTTAGGTATAGTGATTAGCTCATTCATTAGTGTTTATAGAATAAATATTTTCTAATTATTCCTTGCCTAAGCTCTCTTCAATATCCCATGCTTGAAACATTGATGTAGAAGAGGAGTGTTGATCTGGATGAAGTATATGCATGGGATTCTCTTTAGTTTTAAGTGCATTGTAAGTGGTGTGAGTAGACCATCTATTTGGTGTATCACCTCCCCTATATTATATTTGTTTTAATTTATCCTTATCCCTTTTCACATCCCAAAAATTAGTATTAAGTTTGGTTATAGTGATACATCAAGGAAACTAGCCCTAATCTAGAGATCCACCTCAAATTTGGATCACCCACAGCCTTGAGGTGGTTCCATTATGCCACTTAAACAAGGAAAGACTTGTCATCTCCTTAAGGGGTGAAAGTTTAATTTACAATATTATGGTAGGCTCTTCAAAGAGGTAGTAGTAATATCATCATATTATTGAATGCTAAGAGGGATACAACCATTAAAGGGTACAAAAGGTTGCAATCTAGTCTATACCATCTTCATGGTGGATATTGTAATGCTTAAAAAATAGGGTGGCCAAGGGATGAATATTTATTTTGGGGATAAGGGTCTATCTTATTGAATCTTTCTCTTTTATATGAATAAGGAGGTAGCTCAATAGATTCAAATGGAATTCCCTTACTAACTAATCTTATAGTGAGCTTTGGTATAATAAGAGTTGTTTGAAAGAGGCTATGAGCTCTATAGCTTGTATAATCCTTAGCCTCTGATGATGATGGGTGTCCTTATCTATTATATAAACTTATCCTCACCTCTTTAATTAAGCTATGCCAAAGAGAAAGTATCCCACTAGGCATGCCAAAACTATTAGCTATCCAAAAAGCACCTAATAGAGGTTAGATTTGTTCAAATCTAACCCATACCTAGACTAACATGGGAATGGTCTAAGGTTGTGAGATTATTATAACTAGACTAGAACTTTAGGATTTTTTATGATGGTAGCTCCTCAAATTTTATAATTTAGACCTTTGTCTCTAAGATCTAGAACTAGTTGGGGTGAAAAGAGTCAATAAATTTGCATCAAGTAAATACTATTATAATATGTGGTGATACACCAAGAATGTTTTATATTCACTCTTGAACTTGGAATCTTTATCACACAAATGGAATATGAAATAATATAATGCAATGTTTACTATCATTTTTATGTAATAGTATTTCATATATAGGTCAGTTTGATACACTCAGACTAAGAGAAAATAAGTTCTGGTTATAGACACTTAAATTTGGCTATCCACTATATTCTTGAGAGATCAATGATAAGATACATTATATGACCTACAAATAAATTACTAGCATTTAGGTTGAGATTTGACATGCAAGAGGAAGATAACATTCACATTTGCATATTTAAAGAAACACAAAACACTAAATATAGATTATAAAATGACTAAAAAATATTCCATTCACTACTCCAAAAGGTGTTGAATATAATTATGGTAGAGTCTAGTCATATTAGTGTAAGGGATGGAAACCAGGGCTTGGAAGCCTCAATATATAGAAAAATGAAAAGAGAGAGAGGAAGATTTTTTGGGCACTAAAAGGGGTCATAATTAAGCATAACTCCACTCTCTACATTATTTATAATCACCTTGCTCAATTGGTCATGGCCACCTTGACAAATGGTCACACCAATCACTCATTCCTTCTCCCACTTCTTTCTACATTGATGCTCTTTTCAATTACAATGGTGGGATCAAGTCATTTTCAAGTGAGTGTTAGTATCGATGTAGTTAAAAAATATGGATCCATCTATTATGCTCCCATTATAGCACTTATTAATCCTTACTAGTTAATTTGATCATGAGAGAATGGAGGAAAGGGTCATAATCATGTCCATAGAAATTAATCTTGATGTGTCTACCTATGTGGCCTTATTTCAAAACCTGAAACTAGGTCCACCATAGACAAAACCAAAATATATTATCATTTAATATCATCTCAACATTTTTTCCTCATAACATTTTCTCTATATTAGGTCTAAAAGACATATTCTATCTTTTGTGTAACTTTAATGGTGATTTTAGATCTTTTAATGTCCATTTAGTTTAGCTCAAACTAAGCTTGAGCTAGGTTCCTTTATTTTTACACTAGCCTAGGTTGAAAATTGGCTCATCAACCTTTACTAAAATCTCCATAGGCTTGCCTTTGCTTTATTGTCCATTAAAATTTGGCTTACTTCATTGACCCATTAATCATCTAGTGCCATTGATCTTACTTGGTATGAATACCCACTGATCATAGATCCTCTACTCATCAAATTCACCATTGACACTTGTCATGCACATATTTGCTTTTGAGATTCTCTTGCCCCTTTGACATTTACATATTATTAGATATAAATTTATGATCAAACACATGTCATTAGATTAATTGGGACCCACTACATCAAATCCAACAACTAATTCATGACCTTAAAATTGATGTCTGTGTGAACGTATCTCATTATTTGACCCAATTTGTATATTTATATCTTGAAGCATGATACTCATGGAGGATCAAAACTTTCAAGAGATTTTCTTGATGATAAAAGGGGTGAACCCATTTGATCCACTGATCTTTGGAGCTTCCCAAGTGAAGATATTAATTACAAAAATTGGCTTGTCCATTTTCTCCTACATGACATCTTGGTGATGATGGTTCATTTGGCTAAGTTTAGGAGACCTAGTGAAATCTAACTTTGAACATGCATAACTTTTTTTGTGCTTTGGTGGTGACCTAAAACTTAGTGTGTAGAAACTAGAAACCAAGATGAACAAACCCATGTGATCATTTCCTCATGTAACTACCAAATTTGTGAGATATGGCCTCATCAATATGATCGCTCAGATAGCTTCTTCGAAAATGGATAAGTATGGAAACATAGCTGATTTTTCTTGAGAGGCCAATTTTGGATCTTTATATCTTCTACTACACTTTGGTGAATGACCTAAAAATTGGTGCATATGTTCTTAGGACTAAACTAAACAAATCATTATGATCAATTCTCCATAACTCATCTACACATGATAATTAAAATGTTAGCAAATTTTTTATTCATAATTTATGCCACTATACCTAAGTGTCTCAATTATCACATTAAATAACTAAATGGATCCCATGCATTTTCATATTCATTCCAGGCAATTTTGACACCTAATGAGGTCTCTACAACTCTAGTCTTGTCTTTAAAAAATGACAAATTACACTCCAATTGAACTTGAAGTATTTCAAAAGTCTTGTAAGTATCATGATACATTAGGTACACTCATTCCATCCATAATTTGCTCAGCTCTTTCTCCATTCTTGGTCTTTAGGACATTGCACTGCATATAGGTAGAAACTTAGTATGTGGGACAAAATGGCCAAAATTTGTTATAAAATTGAATACCATATAACTCATGCATTGGAGTGAGTCTATTTATCTATCCTAAAATGTTAGAGGAAACCTCATAATAATATTTTGGGTGTGTATAAAACCCATATCAATAACTCTATGTACTTGTTTATGACATATTGCATCTTTATGAACATACAAGCCCAAATGAAGGGGATAAATACATTATTATAAGGCCCTCATCATAATAGTTTCTATGTAGGTATCACCCAATGACATAGGGATATTTTGGGTTAGATCAACACCATGATCCAACTAACTCATTTTTTCCACAACCACTATGAAGATGAAGAACTAGGTATTTTCTATTTGAGGAGTGACAACCTATGATTTAGATCTAAGAACACTAGAGAAAAGGTGGAACATAACCTAGAATATCATAGGTGGTCACATCTAGATCTAATAGGTATTCTATACTATATACCTATGTCTAGGTTAGATATAAGAATTTACATAACCGTATGAGGTCAATACAAGTTTTCAAAGTCACAAAAATGATTAATCGAGAATAAACAACTGATCTAAAATATAAATCTGGTCTATTCCATTCATGTTCCTATTCTATATATGTATTAGCATAAGAACTAAGTATCTTTTTTTATTATCATTAAAATATTTATCATAATTGTACATTCTATTTTTTATCATGTCCCAATATAAAAATTTAGAATATCTTTTATTTTAATTTTAAAATTAATTATCCTATTATATAGATAGTTTATAACCATCGTTCCCTAGGCTATATCTATCCCCTTTAACCCTAGATTACCTAATCTATATTTTAACATCAAACAAATGTATTCATTAGGATATTTATTTCCATTATCTAAGAATTTGGAAAATTTATTTTGAGATCATTTGTGAAGTTAATGTAGTTATCCCAGATCCAATGTTCCTATTTTGGGAACCAAAGGTACTACCATGTTTGAAAAGACTGTGTTTAGAGGTAAAATTATTCCATAAAGAACAAGAGATTGATTGATTATGGTAACACATTCTTATTTTTTATTTTTATTATAACTTTAATGAATACTTATAAAACTTTTAATCGCTTGTTTATTTTTGGAAATATTTTTTGGATTATACTTGAAGTCAAAATTTTCTTGTAGTTTAAATAAATATTTTGTATCATCTTATTTATTTCTAGATATGGTGAATTTTGTTTCCACCAGTGTGAGAGTAGATTATTGTTATCTTGAATCAAGAGATACTTAAATAAATATTATGATAAATCTTATCAAAATTTGATTAGGTATTCATCATGTAACAAAGGTTACATCTCTATGTGTTAGGTCTACATGGTATTCTTATTATTCGAACATAGTTAGGATCCTCTAAAATTGAATATGATTTATTATATTATCCCATGAAAATTATCAAAGGTTTAAAGAGATATCTTCATATGTATCTTATACCTAATCAAGACTCAATTAGTAATGAATAAATTAAATATTGGGGATGTTCGTGTAGGTAAGAATTTTTTTTACTAGGCGGGTTACAAAAAAATCACAAAATCCTACCCCATAGTGGATGCCAAAAACTATTGGCTATAAATTTTGTAAGGAATACAATATGGGTGCATTCAATGAATAGTTTAGGGAGAAAATTCCCTCTTTTATTATCAAGGGAGGCTTCCTATATTTAAAACATGGGGAAAATAGGAAAATGAGTTATTTACAAATATTACATTTAAAATTATTAGTTTGGGGTGGGGGTTGAATAAGAATGGAAATAAATTATAGTGAAATAAGATTAAAAAAAAAGGATTAGATGAAAATAATAATAGGACAAACAATAAAATGTAATTAACTGAACAAACATAGAATTCATATAACCTACCATGTTATAAGAAAATATCTAAATTGTTGAAAATTCAATGATCAACATTTTGCACAATCAAGGAGTTAAAATTGAATATAACAATAAACACAAGAATATTATTCATTCATCAAGAATTTTAAAGACATGAGGTCTTGTAAAACTATTTTATATTGATTCTTCAAAGTAGTAAAAGGCTTCCTTATTCTCTCTTTTCTATCCAAGATTGTATCTATTTTTAAAAATCATGTTATAGTGGTCATAAATTATATTTATAATCCAATTATATATAAATGAGTTATAACTAATTTTTGAGGTATGTTTTCTATATTATATATTCTATTTTAATTTTTAAAACTACAATTCACAAAAAGTGAACATAATGTTTCAAAGTTACATTATTATGAAGAAAAATTACAATGATAAAAGTAGAAGAAAAAGTAGAGAGAAAGTTAGGTATTATGTGAAGAGATAATATTTGTCCACTTGTTTATCCTTTTGACCCACTACTACATCTTATCCATATTCTTCAATTTAAGATTAATTTATTATATATTTTTTGAATTGTTGTATAACCACAACTTTTCCTTTTTTAAGGATGAATCTATTTGATGTATGAACCAACCATGCCCTCAATGTCTCATTTATCTCCTTATGTTTGAATAAGTTTTATATTTTTTTCCATTAAAATATAATGATAAATTATTATTCAACTTACCCATTACCTTAATAGTGAAGACATTTGTGTTGAATAGTTATGTTTTAATCATTTTATGAAACTAATCATTTATCTTTGTTGTCATATGGAGTTCATAATAATTTTCTTTGAAAAATTCGCAATGAATGGATGAATTTTTTCCCTAAATTTTAGATCTCAAATAATAACACATTTTATTATAATGTTGCAAATCTTTCACCACTTATTTGAGAACATTGATTTTCCATTCCATATTCTGGGACCAAGCATATAAATAATTATCTTCTACTTTACTAAATAATTATTTGGATACAATAATTTTATCATCTATTAGGGCCATATATTTAATATATCTAACAAAAAAATTCTATAGTTTTTCTTCTTTTGTTTCATTATTTATATCTTCCTTAATTGTATTCTAGTCTTTCTCAATCAAAGAATATGGTTTTCCAATTTCTTCAATGAAATTAATCCCATCAATGGTGATATGATACACCCAACTATCTTTTAATTTTACATGTATTTGACATTTGTATATTATTATAATGGTTTATTTATCAAAATATTATTTTTAGTTGATTGTGCAACTGTTGCCAAAGAAATTGATTGAAGTGGTTTCTCACTCACATGTATAATGGACTCAAATTTATGAAAAGAGTGTGCATACTTTATCTTCAAGTTTTTCTTGGGTCTCTATCCCTTATTTATTCCTATGGATAATTTTATAATGTCATTTTAAAATTATGAAGTCATTCATGAGTTACTTTATAAGGGTTATTTTTGATCATGATGTAATCATACAAATTCATTTTATTCATGTTTCTCAAAAATTGGTTAAGTAATTTATACAAATTATGTTCCCAATGATCTTGTAAATAATATTGAAGTATTATTGTCCTTCTTATGTGTGGGAAATTATAGAAAACTATAAAAAATAACAAAATTAGGATGGAGGAATAAATTTGATTATGGTTTTTATTTTATTAGTAACCATTTTTTATACCCAAGTAAAATGTGAATTTCTAAAATAAAAAACCATTTGGGTATCTTGAAAAGAGGTGGGATAAATGAGAGGAGGGTTAATATTATTGGATACAATATAAAATCCATAATGTCAACTCGGTTTGGAGGTGGAGAATGAATGTGCAGTGGAAAAGGAATAGGATATAGAGGTGAAGGAAGAAAAACACATTAATATTGGGTGTATGGAGGGATGGTACCATGGTAGTTTCATAGTGTCAATCCAAGAAATAGTTTTTTATGTTGTGATGTGTATTGGTAATATGAATAATTAATACGTTGACCATCAGCTTCAACACCTACTTAAGGTGTGGCATTTGGAGGTATTACGATCTCAAGCTTCTTTTTTTGGGTTCATCTTGTAGGTTTTATTTGATATTTTATTATTAATTTATCATAATCATCACCTCTACCTCCTTGGATTACATGTTTCCTATGAATTTTGAATAAACTATAATTCAAGGCTAAGTTGAATAACAATTATCTACCTACATATTTTTACTTAAAGACTCCATTTTTTATGAGCCTCATTAATAAGTGAATCAATTAAGTTTATTTTGAAACCATAATTTTTTCCTTTGAACAAAAAAATTAACTTCAAATTCAATATCTATCAATTCCCAAATCGATGAATCAATTAGTGGTAGAACTAAGAATTAAAATGTTTCAATGAAAATTGGGTCAATAAAATCACTATAATCATCTATTACACCTTAAGTTACCCATTATGACATATATGAATTTATTTGATTAAATTAATCCTAATGTATTATATTTTACTTAATTCAAAATCATTATCAAAGTACTCATAATAGTCTTAAATTTAATGCTGATGAAAGTATGTTGAACCAAGTACAATTTAGTTTTAAAAAGATTTATTGATGTTAAATGAAAATATTATTATGTGAAAATGCATTGTAAAGTCTACTATAAAATTATTAGTACTTGTCACATCATTTTATATTATATATATGTAGCTCAAGCCAATAAGGAAGGGGATCCTTGCCATTTTACTTTCTTTACACATATTATGTACTTCCCCCAACTACCTACAATGTTCAATAAGAATAACGTTTTTGTTGGCATATCTCAATAATATGGACTACCCTTGAATCCATAAAATATAATGTATGTGAACTTTGGAAAATATATGAA
The DNA here is from genome assembly GCA_037957365.1 of Torreya grandis. NCBI lineage: Eukaryota > Viridiplantae > Streptophyta > Pinopsida > Cupressales > Taxaceae > Torreya > Torreya grandis. The sequence goes on along the minus strand of JARHVA010001005.1, from coordinate 3,021,799 downwards.
ATAATTTCCATAATGCATAACTAATGAAACAACCTCATTAGAGATACAGATGCCAATATTTCCTTTAAAAGTTTTCACCATCATTATTTTAAATGAATCATTGACTATTCTAAAGTGTTTTTTCTACCTTCATTGGTAAGCTAAGGAATAAAGTCATGAATCATCATTTTTGTAGTATAAGTTCTACCAGGTGAAATTCTAGGCCACAATTTCATAGCTATAATTGATTAAATAAGTATAAGGTCATATAGAATTATTGGGTTAATTATAGATTCACCAACTAATCATGAATGTTTTATTTAATGATTTAATCCCAATCAATGAATTTATTTAAATGATATATTATGTTAACAAAAATACACATCCAATTATGAAATTTTATAGTCTCATCATGGACCATTATTTTATTTAAGAGTGTGATCATATCATAAAAATACTCACCAAAATATAAGTTTTACAATGTTTTATTTAGTCTATATGGACCTTTTATCATTATAATTATCCAAGATTCTATAAGCATTATCATGAAATTTTATTTGTTGTTTTCATAGAATCTTTGACCAATTTACTTATTTATTTCTATGAAATCATTACATTGTGGGAGTCTAAAAATATTTTTTAGTGAAGGACCATCAAGGTGGGTTACCACCATATCATCTAAATATATAGTTTATCTACTTTTCTTGTTATAATATTTACCACAAGTAAGAACCAAATCACTACATTGTATTGACATTAGAAAACTAGTTGTGTGTACAAGACTATTTTTAAAGTGTTTTTGTGCAATTAGAGTTCACTTGTATTTTTTAATTTTATCCCAAAATTCTTATAAGTCCACATGACCAATTCTGAATTCACAAATTTTAGGAAGGTCTATTTGAGGAACACATACACTCAAATCCTATATACTTGAATTTCATTTTAGCTGATTTGGTAATGTGTAAGGTTGTCTAGAAAGAAGTTATAGGTTTTTCAATAGAAAGTTAGGCAAGAATAAATGTCTATGTGGAACAAGGGGATGACTTATATAGTTTATTAAAATAAGGCATTCCCTAGGATTTTGGTGTTATGCTTTTTTAAATTTGGTTAGATTTATGAAAAATTGAACATGAAACATAAATATTAACAATGAAATATGTTTGCAAAAAAATTTAGGGTAATGAGATTCAAAATAAGAGTGGTAAAAAGTAATACAATGTTTGTGAAAACATAGTTTAGGATTATGGAATGAAATAAATTGACAAATGAGAATAAATTGAGAGTCTAATGTAGGTATTAATTCCATTATAATAAAACTAAAGTGTGTCAATCATTTCTTTTGTAACTAAGCACTCCAAAAGATAATTTATAACGTAAACAAATTTTCAATGTATAAAAATTTATTTTAATTCCATTTTGGATATGTTGGGTCATGTTAATGCTTACTATGTCATTTAAATTTTCATTTTAGTACCTTTTAATACCATTTAATAGATTTTAGATGTGTCAAGTACCTTATTTACTTTACCACTCAGCATACCACGATCATATTGGCTCCATAGACAATATAGTGTACTTGTTGAAATTAAAAAATATATAAAATGAAATATACTTAGGATAGCATGCCTATCAGTACCATTAGGTACCCAAAACATCTATCAAACTAATAACCTATTAGGTATATTAGGCCTTAATGTAACCAAACATACTTTATAAATTTTATGAAGACCTTATCAACTCCATCAACCCTATCAGCTATGTCACGTACTAGTGTCACTTAATTAACTTAGACCTTGTCATCTCCATCAGATATCCTTGAAATATAGTGTACCATAGACCTCACAAAAGTTTACAATTGAATCATACATAGATTTTAAGTCATAAGACATTTCATACTAAGTTTTTATAATGAAAATTTACACATTCAATTGGTGTATTCATTAGTACAAAAGCTAACAAGAAATGAGGACTTAATTTTTTGTTGATAAAACTCTAAAGTAACATTAATATTAATTATCAAATGAGTCCTTTATATATTATCATTAATTTATTATTTTATGTTTCCACCTTAATATTTATTTTCACTATCATTAAAATTATTATAGTCATATTTTATATTTGTTGTAGGGCATGTATAAGCAACTTCACCATGTATAGAAAACATATTATTTGATTTTTATTATGATTCTTCATTATTTTCCTCATTATTAGGATCTTTCATCTCATTATAAATTATAGAAAGATCATATATCACCACTTGAGTATAATGAAGAGAATGTTTTCTCCTTTTAATTATTGAATGGGAGGTATAATATTATATTTTTTAGTATTTAATATATAATTTTAATCTATGATTAAAGTATATATTGTGTTTGAATCCTTATATACCAATTTTTTACCATTAGTATCTATAGTAACATCTCGGTTTCAATTTTACTTCATAGGAATCTATTTCTTAGAGGCACTTTCTTGTTTAGCCATTTTTTTAAAAATTTAAAGGTCCAATAAATATATGTATGATGCATATGCATTTTATGATAAACACAATAATATTTTTAGTTTCATAGAGGATGTTAAATGCAAACATGATCAAATTCTTACAAAACATATCTATTAAAAATTTAGTTGGAAATAAATTGGCCTTATGTGGAGCATTTGACCCATTTATTATAGATATTTATTAATTTTTTACCCATAATTTAGATGAGAGAGATGGATAAATATATATTTAATTGACACTGGTATGCTCAAAATTCATGATATGCTTACTCTTATCTTCAAGTGATGTTATCCTTAGACAATTTTTTTATGCCACATAATCAAATAGTGTGAATTTAAGCTCCATACCGTGAACACAATTCACTATGTTTCTAATCCTTCTAGTGAAAATCCTTAACATAATCAATCATTTAAGTCCATAGGGGATGATATTATATATAATAAACAATAAATAGCTAATATAGTAACACAAGCTCATGGATATGCCTAATTAGAGATCTTATTTGACTCATTTCAAGACCATGACATAAAATAATACATGAGTAATCCATAAGTATAAATGGACTATAGTGAGCATACTCATAATGAATATTGTATAGGAACAACCTCATTTTTCTAATGAAGATATTTTAGATCAAATGAATAATATGGAGTCTCTATATGGTAAAAATATTGTAACCACTTTAACATGATCGATTCATGTAGAGGGTCCAAAAAACTTTGTTTTAAAATAATTTTAAAATCATTATGAGGAATAGTATTTTACATATTTGTAAGCATTATATTATAATAAAATAATATTGATAATCTTTATTAAGACCTGAGCATAAACATTCCAATCCTAATCTCCCCTATGTAAACACATCATGTGAAATCATTCCTTGAGATCAAATGAGTCACATACCAAAGTAATCAAGTTGGGTCAAGGTTAGTTGTAAATGATATTATTAATGGGAGGATAAATAGGTTAATATAGATTGCCAATGCCACTCCTATATAACCTAGAGAATTGGTTGTTCCTTTCAACAAGCATCTAACATTATACTAGGCAATATAATTAAATCAATAGACATTCATCTCCATAAGAATATTATAACCAAAGAATGAAAAAATAGACATCATACTACATTAATAACATAGATCCATGATTGAATTAATAACTAATGGCAATAGATTTATAATAGGGTAGGGTACAATAAATATCTTATAGTACTAATTCAAGTAGCACATAACTATTGTTCATTCTTTCTATTATATGGTAGAGACACCAACAATCACCATAACAACACTAGCCTCAAAAATCAACAAAATTCACTATGGTTTTAATAACAACCTTAACAAAAATTAAAAAAACCACATCACTAAAAAAATAACCTCTATAAAAATCCTTTATCCTTGCTCTTAGATTGTAATTTATGGAGCTCAGGTGGAGTGGGAAGATAACTAGAATCATCCTTGTTAAAATTTGAATACTTCATCCTCATTATCCCACTTATCCTTCCATTAATAATAGAATTGATCTTAATGCTATGTCCTCCACTACATGTATTTACTTCCTCTACCACTTATTGTCTATAATCTTCTTTTAGATCCCTTACCTTGGTTTTGGGTTAGTTGGGATGAGATATACATGTATCTCATAGACTATATAGAAATTATGTAAGATGGCAAGATTTTAGTGGAATTTAAATCTCATTCCTTTTTCACCGTTATTTCAATATAACATGGACACTACCAAACATGAATAAGATTATTCTAGGTCAAAATTTACTCCACACTAACATAGTTATCCATCCTCAATTAACCAAATACTTTTCTCTTGGAGTTTTTAATTTAGGACAGGGGAAAAAAATGCTCTAGAATGCTTTCACACAATACTATCTAAAACTCATCCCATGAAAACATGGAAATTTAAATGTTTTCTTACATTATGGTTTTCTTATAAATTATTATTTAGAGGATAAAAATAATAGTAGGGAGGGATTTAAATTATTGATTTATCTTATCAATATTATCCAAACCTTATTTTAGGATTTCTCCTAGAATGCTTTCTTCATCTAAGGTTCTTCCCTGAAGCTCCAAAAATTATAGCTCTAATTCCATTTTCACATTGATTATTTCCAGGGCTAGTGTTTCTACCTCTCTAATAAAGGATTAACCCTCCTCCTTATTCTTGTTCATGTAGACTAGAATAGCTAAATTTATCTAATCATATTCTCAGGAAGATAGTCATGACTAGATTATCCTACCTTGTTCAAAAAAACTCCCAAATAAGCATGTTGTGTTAGTTGTTCAATCAAAAAGGGGATTTGTTACATATTCATAATATTTAAACTACTTGGCACATTCAATATGGGCTTATTATAACTCAACCTATGGCCTTATGGATTATTTCTCCCTTTTAATGAATGCATTAGCTAGGACCCCTAAATTCCTCATAAGACTGACATGTGTGGCATTAACCATGTCCATGAGGTTTGCCCTTGTTTTTAAAATATTTTCATATAGTTTTAAGAGCCTAAGATTTATTTCTTATTTTTTATATTTGGTATTTTATTTCTCTACTCACTTCTTTTTCAACATCTATTCTACCTCATCCTGCCTTTTCCTAGCCTATTTAAGGGCTTGTTATACTAGTAGGCACTTATTTTATTCTTCATAGAAGGTTTTATATAAATCTCTTTTAATATCTTACTACTATAAATAGGTCCTTAAATTTATCAAATTATATTGAGTTACTTCAATAGCTAGATTTAGGAGGGGTTTCCCATCTTGTGCCTCAATGAATTTCTTAGGGTTTATGTGGAACATCTCCACTCTTAAAAGTATAATTCTGGTAGATGGGACCTCATATGTATTCTTCATCTCATGAATGAATCCTTTCTAAAATATTCCAAATAAAATGTTAGTTGTCATAAGGTTTTTAAGAAAGCTTGATATTTCACCAAGGTGTCCCAAAAAAATAGGTATTCATCTTGGACCCTAGTCTGTAGCTACTCTCAAATAATTTTTATGAATTCCCTCTAAACTTATTATGCTTTATCATGGGGGGATATATTCTATGAGGATGACCTCATATTTCCTAATTCCTCTTTATTCTCCTTATCTTTTCAGGTCACCTTGGAACTACTCACTCTTTTCATCCTATGGTTGCATGTCTTCAAACTGATTCGTGAGATTAATCTCCTCCTCTAAGTGCTCTATCATTTCTCCTTTGGGTTCCTCCAATATCAATGTCTTATGCCCAACATGGACTTATTATTTCATCTTATGTACTCTTCTCTATTATCCAAATGGCCTCTATTTCATCTACACCCATTAGACCCTTTCCATTTTCCTTTTAAATTATTAGGGGTGATACCCTTCTCTCTATTTTTGGCATTGATCACCATTTATATTTAATATGGGGTAACTGATGTAATTCCCCATGCCTAGTTATATTTATACTTAGATACACTTCTTCTAAAGAATATTCATCTAATTTGGGTGAAATGATAACCAATTATCACTCCTTATTCTTAAACCTCCATCTTTGTGCCTATTCTCACTCTGAGACTTCACTCATAACTTCTACTTCTTCTTGACTTATGGGTGTCTATATGGGAGGCCATTCCTCTCTCCCTTATGGATCTTTTATGGAAGAAGTCCTTTATTTTCTCCCTCATCTTCTTTTAAGCCTCTTATTCAAATCTCATTCTCTTGATCCACTCAGTGAAGCCAATATTAGGTTCAGCCTTCCTATTTCATTATCTCCTTCATAGGTTACATGGGCACTTGAGTCTCTTGGCTGAGATGTGGAGGACAAATATATTTTTGGAATTTCATCCCTCATAATATTGTGTAATTTTTATGGAATTAGGTAGTGGTTTGGCTGATAAGGATTATTGTGGATATGGAAGACCTAAAGAATTTCACATTCTCAACTGTTGACTTCATCATCTTCTCTCATGACCATTATCCCCTATTTCACATAAGTTGATTGTATGGTGTGAATATAAAAATTTATACTTTGGTCATACATTATAATATTATCTACATATTTGATGTTATTAATTGCTACCATGAATTATTATGAGGTGAACCTATAGGGAAACTCAAGCCATGAGGACATATTCCCATCCTTTAAGCTAATCTAATCCGTGGTTAAATGTTTCATTACCATAAATTAAGCTTATAAATTCACTATTTTAGGTATCATCCTTGGGATAAACCAGTTTTTTCATAGGGATTATCTCAATTCTATGTTTCATTTAAAAATACTTGATTTTTATTCTTGATTGGTCATCCCCAGGTAGGTAAAATCATGATACTTGATCATAAGGGATATGTGGTGTTTAGGAAAATTCTAATATTCTCCCATATTTCTCCCATTAGGGACTCTGATCTCATATGATACTAGTATCATAATGATAATGCCAAATGTAAATTTACCTTCCCCCTATGTACATTATCTACCTCCTCAATAATTTGGTTTACCACATATTTATCTATATAAAACTAGATTCCCTTTTCCATTTCATATGCTATATACAAGTTCTAATTGATCTCTCCCATCATCATAGAGGGTCTAGCTTGGTACATACTAGTCATGCTACCACCTTGGTGGTCTTATCACTTATGTTGGGGACATAAAATTTATATCCCTATTTTTTATTTTAACTATTAGGCCTTTTTAGGCCCCCTTTTCTACCAATTATGTGGACCATGCCAACTTAGCCTATCTTGATGTGAAGAAATCTTGATTTGATTTCTCAATTTTATACTTTTGGCACTAGCTAGAGGAATCCCTAAGGATCCCCTACCATCTATTAGGTAGTTACTTCGCATGTGCCCATCTAACTTGGCAAGGAGATGCTAAAATGTCTATAAAACGAGGCTTACATTTGAATTATAAGAGGAAGTGATTGATGTAGTGAAGATCTACTAAAATGGAGATCCAACATTAGCATTTTTTAATATTCATGAGATAGGTTAGGTATTTGGAATATATAACCCAAGCTCACCTATGAGTTGTTTGGCAAGAGTAGTGTTAGGGAAGAGCATATGCTTTGATTTTATATCTTGAAATGTATATGTTGAACTATGAAGTTAATGAAGAATGTTTTTGAAGTAATAGAGTGTTGATTCTTACATTATAGTCTATACTGTAATATGTTTGTGACTTAATTTTATATGTGAAATGATATAGTTCCTTACCTTGAATGTATTATTACATAAGGGTTTATCCTTGGTCACTAATGGCATTCTTGTGTCATATAGTGACTTTGACTTACCTATAAATTAAACTAGGTTTTATAACTTGGATGCATCAAGATTCTAAGACCCATACCTAGAGTGATACCCTAAAGGATGAGCCCTTGAACCCAAGCCATTCTCATTACTCAACTAAGTGACTGAATGATCTTTGCTCACTATCCCCACATCTTACACTATTAAGAGCTAGGTCTAGAACATATGAATGTATTCTATATGACTTGTGCAATTAATAATTTTTATGATTATTGAAATTCACTAGGATAACCTAGTGATAATAGGCCACCTAAACCCATCTTGCCAATGACTAAACCCCATTGAATCCCATGTTGTGCCATTTATCAACTAGCCCAACAAAGAGTTTCACTATTACACTTTGTGTGAAGGCACAAGGCTTGCACCTTATGTGAAATTGATACCAACATAATAGTGTGTTAAAAGTTGTGTACTAGACCCTAGTATGATTGTGCCTAGTTATACCAAGCATATAACTAACTTTGCTTGACTACTAAGCACATGAATACAAAATCTAATCTAGTGAACTTTTCTACAACATTTGGTTCTATTTTTGGGACTCATGTTGAATTTTATTACTAAAATGGTGTAGTAAAGTGATTATTTGACAATTACTTAAGAACATCAAGCACTAACTAGAGCAAGTTGAATATAGTTTCACATAATAGCATCCTACATGTAAGGTATAAGAGCTAAGGAAATGGTTGTAAAATAACATACATGATTCTCTATATGAGGTGTTATTTTGTGATCTACCTAAGAATGTGTACTAGTGGTTGGTTTCCTATACTAATCTTCTATAAGACAACGATACAACCAACACATTAAGTAGATAACAAAGCACATAAAAAGAGGCTTGAGAGCATGGATGAAGTTTGGTTGCATATTGTAGACAAGTGGTGGAGTAGCGCATTGAACAAATACATGTTGGATTTCATAGTAATGACCTTCTCATTCTCTAAATAAGTAGAGTATGAGTTTATTTGTAAACCAAAGGGTGCATTTAAATGAGGGATTGGTACTAAAATGAAGAAGAATTTGGTGTATTATGATATAGAAACCATAATAATAGAAGGCTAAAGTCCTTACATGTATGAGCAAGCACAGAAGGTGAGAAGGGGAAGTGTAGGTAAGGTGTGATGGAAGGGGATGAGTAACTTTACACATGAAATATCCAAAGGCTAGACTATAATAAGCAAAAACATGGGTTGATGGTGGATATAGAACCTAGAAGTGCCAAGAGGACTCATAGTGAGTGAGAAGGGCATGGGAAAATGTCCATTGAAATATAATAGTGTGAAGAGAGAGAGGAAGATGAAAAAGACTAGATTCAATGGTTGGATGTAGTATGTAGTGGGTTCCTACAATATATTGTGAATGAGGATATGCTAGAAACACCTACCCCCTTTAAACATGAAGCACAAGATCATGCACTAAATTCTCCATTAAAAGATAGAAGAATGATAATTGACCCTATTATCGATGTCAAATTTGATAGGATTCAAGATTTGGATCAAGAGTTTATGATTGAGCAAGTGATTCCTTATGATGAATTGAGTGAAGATACAAAAATATATAAAATTCTAACCTAAGAGCCATTAACATAGGTGTAAGCATTCCTATGTAGAGGATGTCAACTGCATCAATTAGGCAATAGCCCATAGGAAGTGTCATGGCACCACTAGTGAATGGTACTATGCTAATAAGTTCAATAGTGTATCCTAATCTGATAGGGTCAATGCTCAACCCTATAAGTGGAGGCACTGGAGAGACACCTCTAACATAGATGCAAGGTGGGAAAGTGCCTCAAAACCTAACACCACCCCCTTAGCAAATTTACTATGAGATGGTAATGCACTTACCTAAGTATCATGGGATTAAGAATGTCATGGAACACATGCTTAAGTGTGATATGTAATGGCACACTTGGGGCATCACTCAACTCAAGCACACGGTGACTCAGTTTGAAACCACCTTACTAGATTGTGCCCATACCTGGTATTAGAAATTTGATCAGAACTAGGTTATGATTGACTATAATATCTTAAAGGAATCCTTCTTAAAAGAGTTTGATATCCCTAAATTTAAGAATTAGAGCATCATAACACTCAAAAAAATCATCTAGGGTTTATTTGAGATCATTTACCTATATGATGCATGGTTTAAAACTCTTCTCTCTAAGCTTCCATATGACATTCACCCTTCCCAACATGTGTAGTGGTTTTTTGGGGGTCTGCTAGTACCTTTCAAAAGAGAATTATCCCTGAAGACCTTCATGAACCCCTATGAAGTACTTGAAGTTACATTCTAGGCTGAAGTAGTAGGCAACACCAATATTGAGATCAACTCATTCATGGAGACATAGATCATGTCAATGGCCTCCTAGCTATAAAATCTAACTGTTAGTTTAGCACATGAAAATCATAATGGGTTATGATTCACCAATTATGAGATAAAGGGGCATAATAAGAATAATTTTATATAAATAAATTTTCATGCCCTACTTCTCAATTGTGAAGTTTGTCATGGGCTACATGAGTCTCAAAACTATCCTCTACTATAGTGTGTCAATCAAGTTAACACTACCATTTATTACAAAATATGTGATGCCTATATGCATTTAATAGTGGACTATCAATTCATCAATGAGATGCAAAAAAACATGGAAAGGGGTATGAGGTAGGTAATAACATCATCTAGTGGTCAGACAGGTTAAGGAAATGAAGGCTATAACTAGCACAATATGGGTTATGGAAACTAGCAAGGTACGCATAAGTGAGGAAGAGGACATGGTGGAGGAATATTCCCACCATTATCATATTATAAGTGTGGGTTGATTAAGTATTATCAATGTGACTTCCCCATGCACCTAATGTGTAGGTATTATCGAAGACCACATACAATTGAGGAATGCCTAGACTTGTACAAAAAGGTGACTCAAGTTCAACTTGGCAAGGGTGCCATAATGGTTAGGCACAAGTCTAAATAAGAAAGGTGGGCTTCTAAACCATAACAGACTCATAAGAATCCTTTGAAAGTGTAGGCCACAACCTAGAGTGGGTACACCATTCAACAAACCACTACACTAACCCAAGAACTTCACTTGGAGTATGGTGAATAAAGTTACATTGAGTTCATAACATGACCTAAGATAAAATCTATGCCCTATCCTAACCTTTCATGATAGAAGGACATCCTATAATAAGCCATGAACATGATATAAAAATTTTAAGGTGATCTTCAACTAGAAAAATGTTTAGAGGCACAAGCTACCACTTTTTGTAGAAGATGAGACAACTAAGAGGCTAAAGTATAGGATTTAAATGAGATCTTACACCTCTTACATACTAAATGGATACTACCCTACTAAAATATTTATTATTGAAGCATGCATGGAAAAAACTATAAGAAGAGGATGCACCTCAATTGATTGAAGTTGTTCCACTACAAATGGAGTAGGCATATGAAGTAAGTCATACTCAAAATATAGAGTATGACCAAGATTTATTGATGGATTCCACCATCAATGGATGGTTGTTTTGTGAAGTAATTGTAGACATTAACACTGAAGTTAATATTCTAACCAAAACCACCTAGGAGAAGATGGGATGGCCACCCTTGAGACCATCACATCACATGTTATTCATGGATAACAAACCCTAAGCACAACTTATTATGATCTTGAAAGGTGTCATTATAGATATCATGGGCACCAAGTTCCAAGCTGACTTTAAGGTAATTGAGTTGGAAAAGCAAGATAACTATCCAATGCTCTTATATAGGCCATGATGTTAGGCTAATAATGTAGACATGCACTTAAAAAATTTCTACATGACTTTTTAAAATGGAAAATAGAGGGTGTTGATCCATCTATTTAGTGATCAAGGGCCCCCATATGTGGAAAGTGTTGATTTTGATGATGAGATCAACAACATTTACAACATCATAGTGTAGGGAATCGAGAAGCTCAACCCTAGTGACCAAGGCATGCTCAAATGGGAGGATAGGCAATCAACTTATGATACAACTAATGTAGCCTTTGAAATATGGGTTAAAGAGGCCTATGAGGTCACTAGTCGAAGGTGCCACCTAGTGTGCATAGCTAAGCCAAGGACAACTAGGATAGGGTTGATTAGTATTGAGTGCTTCAAGAAGAAATGGGTTCCCTATGCCCAAAGGATGGATAAATGGGTGTTATAACTAAGTAAATGGAAGCTTGTAGCACTCCCAAGGTATGAAGAAAGTTAGCCTATAGAGAGGTATGTCCATAAAATTGACTCTTGTGTTCCCAAGGAGATAAATAGAATGGGTGTACTAGTGCATACCTTGAAGTGCACTATTTCTTATTGGTGGGAAATGAAAAGACCTAACTTGATAAAATGGTAAGATGTGATAGATTCAATATGCACTAGGTTTGGAAAGAGTAATGAGGACTTGGGCATACCTACTTACTTATATGATTCCAACTTGATCACATATGTATGTTTATGTGAACAAATTTGGATTGTCTATGATAAGAACACACCAAAAGGACTATGAGTGCATGCCTTTCATAGTACTTTGAAAATATAGATGTGTACATGGTAAATTTTAAATGAGACATTATATGAGATAGGAAACTAAGAAATACTCAATGAAAGGTTTGGGCACACCTTCTCCTTTTCTTCATAGAACTTATAAAAACTAGGGCCATTTCAAGTAATTCACAGGGTAGTGTTTGAGGACACTTCCATCCTATAAGAACACCTTAGTGAAATGTTTGGGGAGAAAGGACTAGAACTCACAACATTTTTGAATAATGGATGCTCAATAGTGACTCTAGTGAGGAAGATGATGAGACCTAAAAAAAGCACAATTAGAAGGCTCTAGTATAAAGACAAAAAATTGTGAACCTTATGGATGACAATGCCCCAAATGAAGATGATATGATGCATCCTTAAATTTAAAAATCTAAGGGGACCTAAAAATTTGAATACTCTCAACAAGAGAAGAATAAAAAAAAACCATTCACCACTCAAGACCACTAAAGTTAACATCAGTGCAGAAGGTGAGCTAAATATTGCCACTATAGGTGCTTATTAGTTTGAGGCAAAGATTGCATGAATCATAGACCTCATAAAGGAATTTTAGGACTTGTTATCACATATATACTAGGATATGAAGGGTGATCGCCCTTTCCTTGTTAAAATTAGCATCAAGTTATTATATGGCATGAGGCTAGTCAAAAATCACCTGTATTAAATGAATCCCAATCTTTGTGTTAAGGTGAAGATGGAGATTTATGGAATACTAGTAGCTAGCATCATCTACCCTATATAAGAATATAAATGGGTGAGCTCAATGGTCATTAGCATCAAAAATTATGGGTTCATATGGATCTACATTGACTATAGGATCTTGAATGTTACCTATGTCAATGACCCATTCCCAACCCTATTCACCAATGAGGTCCTAAATGGAATCACAGGCTAAAAAATTAATACCTTCATTGATGGTTTCTTAAGCTTATATTAGGTAAAAATCAAAGAGGAGGATAAAACCAAAATAACCTTTACAATGAAATGGGGTTGTTTCACTTATAATCTGATGCCCTTTGGACTCAAGAATACACCATCCATATTCTCTAAGGTAGTGATCACTGCATTTAAATACTTCATCGATAAGTTCATCCAAGTTTATCTTGATGAATGGACTATGTATGGCCTTGTAAAACACCACTATGACAATCTTTACCTCATGTTTTAGAGGTACACATAGCTCCATATATCCTTAAATCTGAATAAGTGCATATTCACAACCCCCTTTAGGATATTACATACGAACATAATCTATAAAGATGGTTTTGTTGTTGATCCTATGAAGATAGATATCATAATTTAACTCTAAACTCCTTCAATGCAGAAAGGTATTCATGCCTTTTTAGTATATTATAGCTATTACAAGAAGTTTATTTGGAGCTATGAAAAGATCATATGACCTCTCAAGGATATATTGTGAAAATATGGCCCATTCAATTAGTGTGAGGTGAAAGAAGAGGCTTTTGAAAACCTAAAGCTAAAGTTGGCTAGCATGCCAAATTTTTTATTCCTAGACTATACTACTCTTTTCCACATCCATGTCAATGCTTTAAGATGTGAAATTAGTGCCATACTGTCACAACTAAGTGAGGGAAAGATGGACCACCCCATCTCCTTTGAAGTTAAGAAATTGACATAGGTAGAGTAGAATTACACCACCACTGAGCATGAGTCACTAGCAATGGTCTATGCCTTACAAAAATTTAGGCGATATCTTTGGTAACCCCATTCATCTTTCTCATTGATCATGAGGCACTCAAGTACCTCATGAACAAACCTATTTTACATGGGTGCATATGCAGATGGATTGTGTTATTCCAAAAAATCTAGTTATCCATTGTTGTTAAACCTAGAAAGCATAACTTAGGGTCTGAACATTTGTCTTGTAATAGTTTTGGTGATGTAGTGGTACCACTTAAGGATGACATACTAGATGCACAACTATATAGAGTCTAATGCATCCCTAAATATTTAATGGAAATTACCACTTTCCTAATATCTAGAATTATACCCAAGACCTTATCAACTAAGGAGAAGATGTAACTTATGGTTCACAGTCCCCCTTCTAGGTCATTAAGGGGGAGCTATAAAAACTAAGTAAAGATGAAGTCTTATGATAATGTGTTATAGAACACAAAAGGGATTCCATCCTAAAATAAGTGCATGAGGGAATCATAGGAGACCATTAAATTGGAGATGCAATGGAATGTAAGGTATCGTAGTTAGGATTATGCAGTCTAATCCTATTCCAAGATGCAAAGGAGTATGAAAAGGCATGTGATATATGCCAGACACTGAAAATCTCAACTATTGGGATGAGATGCCTCTCATTCCCATTCTTTCCTAGGTGCCACTTGAAAAATGGGACATTGAATTCATTGGGCCAATAACTCTCATACAATGGTGCAAAAGGGCAAGATATATTTTAGTGGCCACTAACTATCTCACCAAGTAGGCCAGAGTCATGTTGAAAAAAGACTATATAACCACAATAGTTATGCACTTCATATGGGAAAACATCATAAGTTGGTATGGATGCCCATTAAGTCTAACTAGTGATTGGGGTACCCATTTCTTCAATGATATGGTGTGCATCATTTGGAATAGATACATGGTGGTGCACCATAAGACCACCCCTATCATCCATAAGCTAATGACATAGCTAAATCATTCAAAAAACTCTTAGGTACATGCCTAACTAAGATATGTGACATTGGTTGCAAGGATTAGGATGATCAAATTTTAGTGGTACTTTGGGCATACTGCATGACATACAATCACCTAAATAAGGCTACACCATTTTAACTAGTGTTCAGTGCTAAATTATATTTTCCCATAGAATTCTTAGTTCCCTCCTTATGTATTACATGGATTGGTCACATAGATGACCAAGAATATTTAATCACAAGGTTGGAAGACTTGGAGCATTTGGATGAGAAGTGTGTCTAAGCTAAATGGAGTCAAAAAATTGAGAAGGCACACCAAAAGTGCTAGTATGACAAGCATATCAAACACAAGGAGTTAACTGAAGGAACACTAGTGATACTCTATTATTCCAAGTACTTAAAATACCCTATAAAATTAAAAATATGGTAGATGGGCCTCTACATCATCCACAACATATTAAAAATAATTTCATGTAAGTTTTACACATTGTCTAATGAAATGCTCCTTGGGTATTTAAATGGAAAATGATTGAATCCATATAGGTAGTAAGATGGTTCTTACACCATGAAAACTCTAACTTCTTAGTCACTAGTTAGTTTGAGTTGAGCTAACTAGGATAAAGTTTGGCACAAGCCAAACCATTCTTTTCTTTTTATTTTGTTCCTTGTATAATATATAGAGGCAATGAATGACACATGGTGGCCATAAAGAACTTATCTATTAGTAATTCACATACAATTCCAATTGGGTGAGTTGAGCACTTTCACCCTCTTGACGCATGAGGCTAGACATCTAAGTGATTGGTGCATGAAGATTACCAGGTGCAAGTAGAAGTAGAAAAAGATAAATGTGTACAAGATGAATAGTGAAAGGCACTTGAAGGTCTAATAATGAACCACTCTAGTACTACCTTTGTGTTGAAGTTAAAAGAGGGTGCATTCATTGATCCTGCACCAGAGACCTAAGAGACAAGTAAAGATGCTCAACATGGTTAAGCATAAGATAGAATGTGAAGACACACAATCTAATAATGCATAAGAGATTTAGTTAAGAATCAAGGTGTAAAGGTCTAGTGAAAGGGATTTATATGGGGTAGGATAGGCCAAGGCAAGATGACACATAATAGATTAACCAGGATAAAGAAGTGTGCTTGAAATAAGAGTGCAGCTAAAAGAAAAATTAGAATCAAATAGGCTAAATTGTGTGTATGTGAGGTGCTGCACCTAGGTTATGACAAGGAAGGAAAATGTTTTGCCAAGTATACAAGCATAGAGGGATATTGTCTAAGACAGCTGGCATCCACCTAGAAATGACTGGGAAATGACTGTTTGAACCACATGTCACTTTGCCAAAAAATCCATTAGGAACATTCATTGAGGTGGTAATGGTGGCATAAATATATACAATTAATGCATTAAGGATGAGATATTCTTAGAGGATTTTTAAGATTTTTAGGTTTCCCAAGAAATTGATGTGCCTACATTAATGGTAGTAGATGAGAATGAAGGGTATAAAATAGCAAGTAAAAAAACTTGTTTAGGTTACATAGTTTAAAATAGTTTAGACTTAGAGCAAACCTAAGCAAGAATCAAAGAGCTAAAGGATAAAACCCTACACCATGTTCAAATTTAAACACCTTAAAAATACCAAGAGTAAATGAAATCATATTGAGATATATTGCATTCATAGTATGCCCAAATTAAAAGATTAGGGAGTGAAATTCATTGGAAAATAGATAGTAGAAGCAATTATTTGTTAACTAAGACACCATTAATGACCAATGAAGCTTAGGAGATGAAGGAATAGTCATCGATCCTATGATTGTAAGAGCATTAACCACCATTAGAGGCTTTGATAAGCCACACCTACCAAGGTTCAATACAAGTAGATTCAAGATGGTGAAGAAATGCAAGGTGGTGAGCTCCATAGAGGTGAAATAGGAACCCAAGTGGGTTAGGATTATATAAGATATTATGGCCACCAAAACTAAGGCACAGTGATTTGAGGTAGTTAGCATCATGGATGTTGATATTGAGGTGCTAACTAAGATGTCATACAAGTACATACAATTTCCTCCAAAAGTTGTGGTGGGGGAATATTAGCACTAATTTGTGCAAAAATGCCAACTAAAATAATACAACCATCAAACATCAAGTCAATTTCAAGACATGGTGTAGGATTGGGTGGTGGACATAGGGCACAAGTTAGTATAAGGAGATGCCCTATTTGATTTCTTAATTCAAGACAAGTTGACAGCTTCTAGTGAAACTCAAATTTATGAGTTTATTTGATTTGGGAAGTTAGATGAACTCATACAATTCCTAATCTCATAATCCCATGAGGACCATATGTACTTTATAGGTAGGTACATGAAGATGTCAGTGTAGCTAATCAAGAGGATAATTGGGATCTCAAATGATGGTAAAGGCATGCATCAATTGATGGATGATGATGAGGAGGTTGAGCATGTCATAAATATCCTCAATTAATTCAATGGGGGCTTTACATTCCCCATCAACAAGTGTGAGGACCTCAAGATGAGGGTGGTTCTACACCTCATAAGCTTGAAAATGTGCCCAGGTGGTTGATGGACCAACATGTCAAAGGCATACATGTGTATTGTGTTTCTAACTATTTTCACTTTTCCACATTCAAAAGAAGAAAGAAACTAAAGTAATGGTCAGGGGTTTGTACGTACCTGAATGAAGTTTGTGCACTATTATCTAGACATTGTAGGGACTCCTCTTTGGCTATGGAGGATGACACCTGTAGAGAGAAAGACTTAAACAAAGAGATTGTTAGATGGATGTAAGGTGGACTGCCAAGCCAAAGCTCAATCCCAAAAGTGCAAAGACTTCCTTGAGGGATGACAGTCCACTAGTTGATAAAAGAATGTCAGATAAAGATAAATAATGAAAGACTAAGCAAAAGAAATAGAGACAATGTGTACTTGTATTCTACTACTGATCTTCCACAGTCACCGACACTAGTTAGTTTGCCATCGTCAGTTGATTAAAGTTGCTGACATCAGTTAGTCTGCTGACATCAGTAAGGGAAATGGGCTTGAAGGCAGATGTGGGTCAAGGCAATGGGGCTTTGGATGAGTCTCAGGTCTATTTTTGGTCGATAGAATGGTCTGAAAGGAGTCTGGGTCTGTGCAAGGGATGCGGGATAGTGGACAGGGTCTTTAGGAGGGACAAAGGCAAGAGATAGGTTGTCAAGATGGGTCAGGATAGAAGATAGGCTTTTTAGCCTCTTAGGGAGAAGTTTGGTTAGGTCTGGTCTATTTGATAGTCAGGTTGATAATACTTAGAAGTAATGAAAAGAATCTAATTGCTTATACATTCTAAATACATTCTAAATTACTGAAATAATAAAAAAGGTAGAAGAATACTTACCTCCTACTTGGTGCAGAGCCAGAGGTGTTTGAGACGCTTGTCCCTGTTGTGTCTATAGCTAGAAGAGCATTGGTTGAAGTCCGATGATTAATTTTAGAGAGTTCTTGTTGATGTCTAGGTCTGAGAGCTGAGAGAGGAAGAGAGGTCAAATTTTGGGTCTGTGATCAATTGATTTCATGCTATGATTTTAGCATCCCAGGGGGGAAGAGAATTTACCTTTGGGTTGTTTTAAGCGACTGACGTCGGTGATCCCACTGGCGTCAGCCGATGGGTAACCAACGTCGGCGGCTAGAAGATGGGAAAAAGGCTAAAATTATCCTTTTGCCCATTCTTCCATCTACCAAATTTAATGGTCATTGGAAAACGGTCAAAGGTGGGTTTAATGGGTTGGAGAGGGTTGAAATAGGTCATGAATTGGAAATAGGGTGATGGGAGGCATCCAAGGAGAGGTATCCAAGGTGGGGTGAGGTGTCATGGGTGATGTGTCAAGGGGGTGTTATTAATTTAAAATAGTTAATTATTTTAAATTAATAAGTGTGTGGGTTAGGAATGTGTTAGAAGTGGACCAAGGGGATGAAGGGGGAGATTCGACCAAGGAGTAGACATGATTTTGGTGTCTACATTTGCCCCTTTTTGTCTTATTGGTTGTTCTTGATGAACTACAAGACACAAATAGGAGTAGGTTGCCCCAGGTATGGGATAAGGTTGCTTTTGTCCTATTGGTTGTTTTAATGAATTGCAAGACAAAAATGAATATAGGTTGCCCTAATTATGGGATGAGGTATTCCCCCTCAAAGCAAGAGTCGAGGGAAGGGAACCTGAAATCAGGTACCGATTTTATAGATAGTGGATGGATATGGTGAAGTTTGAGTGTGAACATTACAATAGTTGAGATTGCACACACACCACTTCACGATATGGTCAGGTCAAATTGTTGCAAGTCAAGGGTCGAGGAGTGCCAAAATTTAAATAACTAGGCCCCAGCATTTAGTCATAGCTGATTGGGTTATTTGATCTAAGTTGTAGCTCTAATGGTCTTCATGTTCCAAGTATCCCAGGCTCAAGAAGTGCTCTTGGAAAACACAAAAATGTCACAAGTAGTGGGGATCAACTTGCTCGTAATCCAATACTTGTGAGGGTCAAAATATGGGTTACAGACAATTTTGCTAACCATTCATGAGGTAGCATACATGCAAAAACAACCAAGGCATAGTTGTCTTGGAAGTGGTCATGGTCTGAGGAGATAGGCGTGATCTCCAAGGTCATTAGTCGAGTTGAGCTGAGATAGTTGGTCCATTAGATGGACAAACGAAGGAATGGCCGAGCTAACCTTAGAAGACCCCATGTCAACTGAGTGCTGCCTACATAGCCCTAGTCGTTAGGGCCTTAGGCTAATGTAGTTCTCCCTAAAAGGGAGGAAGAGGGTTGATTATGGATGGGTTGGATGAGGCTAAGTCATGGTCAAAGGTGAAACGGTTTATCCATCAAGTAGATGAACAAATAGATGTGGCTGAGCTAACCCCAAAAGATGTCATGCCATCTGAGTACTGCCTACATAGCCCATGTTGGAAGGGCCTCAAACCAATTTAGTTCAGGCTAAGAGGCAAAGTGGTTGATGATTGGTTTGGACTAGGTTAAGAATGATGAGGGTATGATGATGTTATAGCCTTTTCCATATTATGTGATGGTGTATTTTGTAACATTGGCTATGTGGTCTTTCATCCCTAGCAGTTTTCCATATTAGTGATGGATGTATGCTAAAAATGAATCGAGTTGATTTATGCTTCAGCAAGTAATGTTTTATGCTTGACATAAATTGTGTGGTCAATAGTTTCCATGTGTATGGTTGTCCATAAAAACTATGTGAAATGGACTATGTCATGTCAGAGATCTAAAAATGTTTTGGTTTGGTTGGGTATAGTTGTGAAAATGATTTGGTTAGATGTGACCAAAGTGTGGAGGAAGTGAAAGGCATTGTGCCCTTTCATTGGCATGGACCATGATGATAGCATAGGTAGGGGGCTTGTTTAGAAACAAAAGCCCCATTCATGCATTACGTCATTGACCATTGGTTGTGTTAGAGAAGCAATCGAATCACTTTGACATTAAAATGAGCTCGAAATCCCTTGAGTAGGTGATGTGAAATGTTAGGATAGGGTAACCATTTTTAGTAGGGATAAATTTGCCCCTTTTTATACGAGACCCTGAGAATGACTATAAGTCAAGTCCATGACCCTTTTTTTTTTGGTAGACTGATCAATGCGGGAAGTCTACATGGAGATGTCATTTTTGTTTTGTGGTTATTTGTGAAGATGATTGATGCGGGAAGCCTCTGAGAGAGTTGTTTGTAGCAAGATATTTAGGCATAGCCATCCTTTGAGGGAGTGGTCTATATTTTTGCTTTATACATTTGAGGGATTTGAATAGCTGTCCTTCAAGGGAGCAGTCTATTAACTACAGCAATGATGATACAACTGTCCTTCAAGGGAGTAGTTTGCATTTAGAATTTATGACCTTTTGATATTTTGACATCCAAATTTATTTTTGACAAAATTGTGAGTCATGGACAAGACTATAGAAGTTTAAGGGCTCCCATTTATTAAGACAAAGCATTCATACTTATTAAAAGGGTTACATAGGGTTTGTTTTTAGGGGAATAGGGTTGAAAGAAATGAGGATTAAGAGGACAGGGATTGTTCAAGGGACGAGCTCAAGTTAAATGTCAAGTGAATGAGTACTCGACTAACAGTAGAATGGTCACAGATGCAAAGCATTAAGGGGCTTAGGTTCTGGTTGGCCTTCAAGAGAAGATAGATGATAAGTCCCTGATCCAATTAGGATCAAACTTGCCTCGTTTGCTTCTTTCCACATTGGGCACATGTTGGAGATGATTAAGAACTGGGTTGATGTTTGGTCGATGCTTGGTTGAGGCTTGGTTGATATTTGGTCAATGTTGGTTAATGTCATGGTCGAGGCTTGGTTGATGTTGGACATGAAGTTGGTTGATATGTTATTGGCATGTTTGGTTGGATGATGTTTGGTCATTGTTTGGTTGGTTGATGTTTGGTCAAGGCTTGGTCGATGCTTAGTTGAGGTTGGTCAAGGCTTGGTTGAGGTTGTGATAGTCAATATAGAGTCAAATTCCCCCAGTTATTTTGGTGATGAGGAGAATGCTTGAGAAATGGTTGGATAAGATGGAGAGAAGACATTAAAGCTTCTCTTTGTCAAGGAGTGCTATGCGAGGATGAATCTTGTGAAGTTTTTGCCCAATAGATTTAGTTGGAGAGGGAAAGATCCTGAGCTTCCATGTTGGAGGTTGGAATCTTAGAATGGTTGAAAGTGATGGAGGCAATGGTAGGTAATGATGTGACCAAAACAGCTAGTGGTTAGGGGTCTTCGGGTTGGACCTTCGCTGCCTGTAAGGCTTTGATCAAAGTTAGACAATGTTGTAGAGAGTTTTGTATGAGTTCATACAAAGATGTGTTCACAAAGGTTGGGTGAATTTGTTTCACTTTGGGGTCATGAATTGGTGTTGAATATGTGGGTCGAGATGTGCCCAAGACAGTAATCTTGGGTTTTGGTTGTGGTGAGGGCTAGACGAATGGATATGTTTGAGGGAGAGAAACCTTCTCTGTCCCTTTATCCTACATTATTTGTGACCTATTGGCCACATTGATGGTGTTTATTTCAAATAAAGGGGTTGAAGGTGATCGAGGGACCACAATTTGATGATGGGCTCCCAATTTAGGTGAAGATGTTTGAGAGGCATGGGATGATGTCGATGGATTAGTTAAAGGGTGGTCAAAAGGATCCTTAGCAAGAAGGGTGTCCTTTTTGAAGTGGTGATGAATGATAGCCTTAAGATCACAACAACACTCAGTGTCATGTCTGGGTGTGTGATGATACACACAAAATTTAGTGTCATCAAACCAAGATGGTTTTGGTCTGAGAGTTGATGAGTGTGATGGTGAAAAGGTTTGGGAGACATTAGATGGTGTTGGAGATTTTTCAAAGGGGTCCTTAATAAGATGGGTGTCTTTATTGATGAATTGGCAGATGGCAACCTTAAAGGCACAACAATTTTTAGTGTCATGCCTAGGTGTGCGATGATATTGGCAAATTTTGGTGTCATCAAACCAAGACAATTTTGGTCTGAGAGGTTGAAATGGTTTAATAGGTGGAAGAGTGATGTTAGAGGATTACAAAATTTGGCGTAACAACAAGGTATAAGAACTTGCTAATAAGTCTACACATTGTGTTGCAGTAAAAGTTGACAACTTCTATTTAAAAGCTATTAAGGGAGTGTTTCGCACCATCTTTTTATTTGGCAGTGTGGTCGCACGTGTAGATGGCACTTTCGTGGTAGGAGACGGTGGATCATTTAAAGGAGGTATGTTTTTGTTAGGTGTTGGTCATAATGGAGGTGATTTGTTTTTGTTGGGTGTCGGAGTAAGAAGGACTCCTATTAAGGTGGATGGGTGCGGGCCCAAAATGGAGGGCAATGATGATGGTGGAGGAGGAGTTCTTCGATGGGGTTTAGTAGCCTTATTTGGTTTAGTGAGAGGACTACTATTGTGAGGGGCGAGGTTCAAATCAACCTTCACCGAATCTTCTTCAGTCAAAGTGGGTGAGGTGGTGAGTTCCTCTCTCAGTAGAGAAAGGATTGGAGATTGTGGCTCTTCGAGAGGGCAGAGCATAGGTATGGTGATGGCTTCAGTGTGTGGTCAAGGCACGGGAAAAGTATGATCCCCCATTGATGATAGGAAGGATTAGGGTGAGGCTACCAATGTTGGTATGGTCAAGGTGTCCTCCAAGGTAAGAGAGGTCAATGGAGAACTAATAGGAGAAGAAGGTTCTTCCACCTATGGAGGAGAAATGCGAGAAGAAGATTCTTCCACCTGTGAAGGGCCAATAAGTTAAATAACCTCTTGAGACTGTGAGAGAGGTTGGCTAGGCATAAGGGGTGAGACTATGTTGACTGTACATATATTACGCTCTTGGGAGTCATCAGTCATGGTTTGCACATTGTTTTGGCTAGGGGGATGGTTAGGAAAAGGTTGTTTGAAGATGTCTATGTTTTGGTTAGGTGGTGCATTCAGGTTATCCAAAACAAAATCACCTTTGTCTATCATGTCTTGGACAATGTTTTTGAAAGTTTTGCAGTTGTTGATGTCATGGCCTTTGACACGGTGATAATGACAAAAGTAATTTTCCCTGTACCATGTAGGGATATGTTTGGAGGGGTTGAATTGAGGTGGTTGGACTAGAGGGAGATTGAGGACCCCCTGTTTGACGAGTTTATCCAACACAGATGTGTATGATTATCCTATAGGAGTATACTGCTGCTGTATATACCATTGTTGGAATTGTTTTGTGATGTTTTGAGATGTGGAAGGTTGAGATTGGTTATTTGTTGTCGAAGATGATGGCCTAAGGACCATATCATTTGTAAATCCCTTGGACTTAGAATATGAAGAAGGTTGGGAAGAAGGGTCATTTGACTTGGTGTTGGGGTTTTTACTCCACAATTTGACTTTGTTTTCCTCGATGGCATGTAGTTCAAGCTTCCTAGCCATCGTGAAAGCTTCGTCAAAGGTGTGGAATGTTTGGACCCACAAAGTAGATGAGATATGTTTGGTGCACATCTA
This sequence comes from Torreya grandis, assembly GCA_037957365.1. Classification (NCBI taxonomy): domain Eukaryota; kingdom Viridiplantae; phylum Streptophyta; class Pinopsida; order Cupressales; family Taxaceae; genus Torreya; species Torreya grandis. The sequence goes on along the minus strand of JARHVA010001005.1, from coordinate 2,997,763 downwards.
GGAAAAGAGTTTGATGAGCTCGGGTTGAGGCAAAGAAAAGGAGAACTGGTTGATTAGGCTTCTCCAATGGGTGAAAAAATTGGCTATTGATTCATCATCAAATTATCTGATAGAGTAGAGGTCTGTGATGGAGACCTTTTTGGTGATATTGATTGAAAAGTGGTCAAGGAAAAGTTGGGCTAGTTGGGTGAATGTAAAAAGGGTGTGACTAGTAAGAGAGTTTTACCAATCGAGGGCAACACCAAAAAGTGACATGAGGAATGTGCGTAGTAGTAACACATCATCATGTGCTATCAGGTAACAAGCATGTCTAAATGCTCACAGATGTTGTTGTGGGTCTTCATTACTCTAGAAGCAAGTAAACCTAGGAAGTTCCCACTGACTGGGATATAGCTAGATTGGGACTGAAGGATGAATGGGTTCATTACAAATTTGGTCATAAGAGAGAACATTTCTTGAACCAGAAATGGAGGTCTCAAGATTAGACATTTTGTCCATCAATATTTTGATTAGATCAGTTGATGAATTTACAGATGGAGTGCCCCTTAGATTGTAGGGCACTTGGAAGGTGCTAGAAGGGATGTATGACGTAGTTGGTTGCACTTTTATAGGTGCAACATATTGATAACTAGTCATTGGGATAGATGTTGAAGCCAAGGGTGGTTGTGTCATGAAGGTAAAAGGCATGACTAGGCTTGATGTTACCAGAGGTGGTTGGATGGTGGTGATATTAGCCAAAGGATGAGTAGCCACCCTAGTGTTGATGGGTACGAGAGTAGGTGGGATGGAGACAACTAGGTTTTGATATGGTGTAGAACTTTGTTGAATAGTCTACGGTTGATGGGGGGCCAAAATCTCAAAGGAGGTGGGCCCTGAGATAGAAGGAGAAGCCACACTTTGAAGATTAGTCATGGGCAGGTTATTAGTTGGGGCAATAGCCTGGGTGTCTATGGGTTGAATCACAGACACTGTCAATATGGTTGTTGTCTCAACTAAGGAGGTTGGCATCCCATAAATTGGGTTGCCTAAAGAGTCCCATGTTCAAATTCTCGCGAGATAATGTTGAAGGGACTTAACATTGAGGTCAAGGAACCTTTCAAAGTCTTGGTCCCCTTCAGGGACAATTGAGGGTTGAGTCGAGGGCAGTTGGGTAGGAGTTCATTCAGTCTCTGAATGATACTCCATTAGAGGACTTGTTATGGAAGGTGAAGGTGGGAGTGGTTGTTGCCTTGTGTGGTCAACAAGAGTTTTGGTTTGACTACGTGTCAAAACCATTCAAGGCAGAATAGGTTCAGGTTCCATAAACTATGTACTTTAGCTCCAGAAAACCAGAAGGTGTGTTTAACAGCCAAAAAAAAAAGTCAAGTTTTAGGCTTGCTGTTTTGGAAGAAAATTTGCTGACAGTGACCAACATCGATAGAAAAAATTGATGCCAATTAAAAAAAGTTGCTGACATCGGTGGTAAAACCGATGTCAGTTACTGTGTTGTTGGGAAGGGAGAAAAAAAGGTTCTGAGTTGTTAGAAGCTTAGAAAAATGCGTCCTCACCAGCTCAAAAATCTAGATAAAGGTAGAAAAGAAGATGAAGACAAGCAGACCCTAAACGTTAAGTCCCTAAGAATCAATTTTTAGAGTCATGTTGGCTTATGCCTTAAAAGAGTGTGTGGGAGGTTGGATTTTAGAACGAGTCCTAGAAGTAGTCTAAGTTTGGTTTCAAGTTAGTTTTGGTGCTCAAGATCTGTATTAGGTTTCGTATGTGGCCTGGTGCTAAGGAGCAAGCTCCCCTCACTTCACGAGCCCAGAGATAAGTTGGGTCACTTAGCCAATATATACTTCCCCTAGAGTTTATACTCTGCTAGAGAACAGAGTGGGCTTTCCCCTTGGTAGTGAAGTCCATGTGGGATTACCAGGAAGGGTAAGGTATCTGCTAAGTGATGAAATCCTAGTCAGACCTTGTCTCAGGTATGTTTAGATGTTTGATTTGTGATAGTGGTCTGGTCGTGTAACATAAGTGCACTACGCTTTATTCATAATGCATTTTTAATTTACTAGATGTGAGAGCTAAGTATGCATTCAGGCAAAAATGAAATGCAATAGATTTTAAGCCCAAATTGAAATGTGTGTTCGAATGCAGACAAGTGGAGAAAAGGCCAAAGAGTATGAATTTTACTGCTCTAAGATGCAAGAAAGAAAGAAAAAGAAGGATTCTTTTTAACTTTGTTGATGGTGTCTTTTGGAAGAGATAGAGGAAAAGGATGCAAGAAGAGACCTAATGCACCTATATGAAAAGTTTGTTTTTAAAATAAAAAGTATGAACCCAAGAAAGACTTCTAGGGTCCCACCGGGCATGCCAGAATGTTTCTAACTATTTTTGCTTTTCCACATTCAAAAGAAGAAAGAAACTAAAGTAATGGTTAGGGGTTTGTATGTACCGGAATGAAGTTTGTGCACCATTATCCAGAAATTGTAGGGACTCCTCTTTGGCTATGGAAGATGAAACCTGTAGAGAGAAAGACTTAAACAAAGAGATTGTTAGATGGATGTAAGGTGGACTACCAAGCAAAAGCTTGGTCCCAGAAGTGTAAAGACTTCCTTGAGGGATGACAGTCCACTAGTTGATAAAAGAATGTAAATTAAAGATAAATAATGAAAGACTAAGCAAAATAAATAGAGACAATGCATACCTGTATTCTGCTACTGGGCTTCCACAGTCACCAATGCAAGTTAGTCTACTGTCGTCAATTGATTAAAGTTGCTGATGTCACTTAGTTTGCCAATGTTGGTAGGGGAAATGGACCTGAAGGTTGATGTCGGTCAGGGCATTGGGGCTTTGGATGAGTCTCAGGTCTATCTATGGTCAACGGAATGGTCTAAAAGGAGTCTAGGTCTGTGCAAGGGATGTAGGATAGTGGACAGGGTCTTTAGGAGGGACAAAGGCAGGAGATAGGTTGTCAAAATGGGTCAGGATAGAAGACATGCTTTTTAGCCTCTCAGGGAGAAGTTTTGTCAGGTTTAGTCTAGTTGATAGTCGGGTTGATAATACTTAGAAGTAATGAAAAGAAGCTAATTGCTTATACATTCTAAATACATTCTAAATTATTGAAATAATAAAAAGGGTAGAAGAATACTTACCTCCTGCTTGGTGCAGAGCTAGAGCTATTTGAGATGCTTATCCCTATTTTTTCTATAGCCAGAAGAGCATTGGTTTAAGTCTGATGATAGATTTCAGAGAGTTCCTGTTGATGTCCAAGTCTGAGAGCTGAGAGAGGAAGAGAGGTCAAATTTTGGTTATGTGATTGATTGATTATGTGTTGTGATTTTAGCATCCCAAGGGGGAAGAGAATTCACCTTCGGGTTATTTTAAGTGACTGACATTGGTGATCTCATCGACATCGACCGACGGGTAACTGACGTTGGTGGCCAGAAGATGGGAAAAAGGCTAAAATTAGCCTTTTGCCCATTCCTTCATCTACCGAGTTTAATGGTCATTGTAAAATGGTTGAAGGTGGGTTTAATGGGTGCGAGAGGGTTGAAATAGGTCATAAATTGGTCATAGGGTGATGGGAGGCATCCAAAGAGAGGTATCCAAGGTGGGGTGAGGTGTCATGGGTGATGTGTCAAGGGGGGTGTTATTAATTTAAAATAGTTAATTATTTTAAATTAATAAGTGTGTGGGTTAGGAATGTGTTAGAAGTGGACCAAGGGGACCAAGGGGGAGAGTTGACCAAGGAGTAGACACGATTTTGGTGTCTACATATTGTACACCACATGGCACAAGGCATGTAATTCAATATTATAAAGTTCATCACTAAGGAATTGGTGAAAAATGTGCTAAAATGCCATAGTGTGAAGGGGGCTTAATCCTTATTTTAATTGTCATGGAGGAGATCAAGATCATGGACAAGAATGAGGAAAATCTTTGTGCTTTCTTAGAACATCATGATTCCCTAACGTAAAAGTATAGAGACTTTACCTACCCCACCTCCTTTAGCACCAAATACAAAATGTGTGTGATGTGATGGTGTGAGAAGTATATACAGACCTTTGGGCTAGAATGATTCATCCCTTAGGGGATCCTATAGAGTTTTTTTATAATGAAATTTTTTTCCATGATGCAACACTTTTGTTTAGTGCACCTGACACTAGTGGATGGTAACATGTTGAGGTGGTTAAATCTCCCCTGCACCTTCTCATCAAAATAATTCAAAGAGGTGATATGATGGATCCTTAATGTGTAGTAGCTAGTCATCCTATCCAATAACTAGATATATAGAGGCATCGACTAAGGCCCTAGTTCATCTATACCAATGAGAAGGCCACCAAATCTGAGGAAGATGAGTGAGATCATGTCGACATATATCTCTTCCTAAAGGTTACCATTAAGGGATTCATCCATAAGATTTACTATGAGATGAAGCTAAGGAAGAAGGTGGCCTAGGGAGAAAGTGTGGTACCAAGCACTAATATTCCTATTCAAATAGGTGATGACGTGACCTCGACACTACCAGAGAAGAGGAAGTCTCTTTAGAAGAAGAGGGGGGAAACATTGGAAGAAATAGAGGATCACCTAAAGCTTAAAATTACCTTAGAATAAGAGACATCCCCCTCAAGTTCTTCCAATAAATACATGAAATTTATGTCAAAGACTTACCCTAGCATAAAGAATAAGGGGAAGGCATGGATTATGATGCCCTAGATAGTTCTCTCAGACATAAAGGAGGAAGGGGAATAAGAAAATATGGAGGAAGAGACAATCAAGAGGGGTGTGTATATCATGCCTGAGGAAGATGACTCCCATTAAGTGAAGGGACCCCCTCCACACCACCTAAAATAAAGTTGGAGAAGATAATATAGAGATGGAATAAACTTGGCTTTAGTGAATCCAAAATGTAGAGGATGTAGAACCTAGAGGATAAAAAGGAAGAGATGACAAATGTCAGGATGCCAAAAGAGGTCATCAAGATGGTTGAGGCTGAGGAGGGAAGGAGAGGAGAGGAGTTTAAGGCACAAAATATGAAGGGAAATAAGAAGGAACTAGAGAAGATCCCAAAGAAGTGACACATTCAAGAGTGATAAATAAAGAATATTTAAAGCACAAATGGGCAGACATAGGCATAGACCAAGAACACATCAATGTAGTGATGAAGTTGTATGGAAGGAGAGAGGCCATGAGGGCTAAAGGCATGTCCCAAGAAAATATTGATCAAATAGAGGCCAAGGATATAGAGGCCAAAGAAAATAAATATAGGGCACAAATTATGCAAATTAAGGCTGAAAAGGATAAATCCAAGAGAGAAGAGGTAGAGAAAAAGGACAAAGAGGATAAAGCCAACAAAAGGGAAAAGGAGGAAAAGGTAGAATAGGAGGAAAGGGCCAGGATGGTAAAGGAGAGAGAGGAAAATAAGGTTATTTATAGTACAAAAAATATAAGGGAATAGGTACTAAAAAAGGTGCCTAGTATCTCCACTAGAATAACAGATGTTATTACACAATAGGTGCACCTGAGTCTAGATGGAGTGTCTAAAGATAAAGAATGTGATATTGGTGCCTTAGAGAAATAAGTATAAAAATAAATAAACGTGGGGGAAAATTCCATTAAATAACCCCTATGAGAGGAATAACATGATAGTAAGTCAAGAATTAAATAAAAATAAGAAGCAAATAAGGGGAGAAGTCTAATGAAGAATCCCAAGAAGAAGGAGAAGAAGGCACTAGCATAGGCACCAGTGCTAGTGAAGATGAAGAACTGAGCAAGGGAGAAGAATATGAGCTAGGCAATATGGAAAGAGTGTAGTATGAGTTTAAAAAGGATGAGGACTTCTATATGATGGAGTTCATACCACCAAAGATGACTATGACCCTGACACACCACCAAGTTTTTTGGGCCCTATATTACTACATGGAAAATCCTAAGTTTGAAGTTTTGCCAAAAGTAATTTAAAATTCTAAAAAGTTAGAGGTGGGGTATGACTACTAACTCATCAATCCTTGAAACATGAACCCCATATGCAAAACTAATTCCTTGATCAATATGACATCCTTAATATCATGCAAGAACATCATCAATGATGTTTACACCAGTAGATAAAAGAAGATAACACAAGAGACTAAGAAGGAGATTGAGGGAAAAAAAATCAAAATTAAATAGCTAGTTGAGAACATAGGAGAGTTAGAGCCATCCCTTATGGATGGTGTGGATACCTTGAGGATGAAATAAGTATACAAGGTATGCATGCTTGTTGAGTAAATGTTGCCTTAAATGAAGCCAACACTGGAGGAGTAAGAAGACCCCTATGAGGCCTTAAGAGGAGAGTTGAACAAGAATTTGGATGTGGTGGAAGACCTCTTTACCAAAATTGAAGAGGGAATGGAAGAATTAGATGCCATATTTTTCAAATTCACCACCCAAGCTATGGTCATTGAAGCACACCTAAAAAAGGCAAGAGAGGAAAAATATGCCTTATTCCAACACTCCATGATGAGCAGAATTGAGAATGTAAAAGTGATGGAAAATTTCAACTCCCTGACCACCTAGTTAAAGACCCAAGAGAAAGACCTGGAGGCACTCTTCTATTCCTTCCAAAGAAAGGCCAGTGATTAGGGGGAGATCTTAGATGGTGGGGTAAGGTGAGTAAGAGAAAGGCTTGATGCCTTCAAGAAAGAACATACATGCTCACACTCAAAGTTGCCTCAATTGAAGAAAATGGAACCATTAAATCAATCAAGGGTTCTATATAGGGTTTTAATAAGTTAAAGGTATAATTAGAGTAAGGTACACATGAGTTTTATGTACCAAAGGCACTAAAAGACTAATCTAGGGCATACTAGAAATTTTGTATGGGATAATGTTGAGCCCCCTTTTATACTAACTAAATGGACCATTCTAACTCAATCTATCTTGGTATGAGGAAATATTGATTTGATTTCTCCCTTTTGTAATTTTAGCACCAATTGAAGGAATCCTTGAGGATCTCATGCCAATTTGTAGGTAGTTGTGTGGTACTAACCTTCAAATGACATACCTATAGGAACTTGTGTGTGGTGGATCAGGAAGTGAAGGTGTCAGAGTGGTAGAATAGGTAGGGATAGTGACCCCCCAATGATATCTCAACATGAGGCATGTGCTCATCTAACTTGGGAATCATAGTGAAGCTGGTAGACTAGCAACCCTAGGTGAAAAATCATCACTTGGCTTGCACCCATCTTGCCTAGCAAGGAGATTACTAGATGCCTATAAAAGGAGGCTTACATCTAAATCATAAGAGGAGTCAATTAATATATCAAATATTTACTAGATTTTAGAGCTAACATTAGCATTTTGTAATTTACATGAGATAAGTTAGGTATTCATAATGTATATCCCAAGCTTGCCTATGAGCCACTGGGCATGAGTAGTGTTAGGGGTGAGCATATTATCTAATTTTATATCTTGAACTTTATATGCTAAACTCTGAAGTTAATGAAGAATGTTGTTGAGGCACTAGAGTGTTGATTCTTGCATTATAGTCTACATTGTAATATGTTTGTGACTTAGTTTATATGTGTAATGTTATAGTTCCTTACTTTAAATGTATTGTTCTATAAGGGTTTATCCCTAGTATCTAATATCATCCATGTGTCATATAGTGACTTTAGAATACCTATAAATTAGATGCACTGAGATTCTAAGACCCATGCCTAGAATGTTACCCTAAAGAATGAGCCCTGAAACCCAAGCCCTTCCCACAACTTGCATCGTTAAGAGCTAGGTATAGCACATATAAATGTACTTTATAGAAAATTTTCCCTTAAAAAGGTTCACACTTATTGAACTTCCCTAGAATAGCTTAGCATTAGCAGCCCACCTAAACTTGTCTTTTTGATGACTAAACCCCATTGAAAACAAGTTTCACCATGTATCAACTAGCCCAAAGCAGGCTCAATCCTTTCCCTATGGTAATTTAGGTGAGTGAACAAGGCTTGTAAATTTTGTGAAACTGATGTCAACATAATAATATGTTAAATGTTGTATGCAAGACCCTAGTATGCTTGTACCTAGCTATACCAAGCATATAACTGACTTGGCTTGATTGCTAAATGCATGACCAAACACAAAAGTTAATCTAGTGATTTTTTTTACAACAAGCCTTTACATGAATTTATACATAGTTTCCTACTATTTTCCCTCTATTAACACTAGTTTGAGCTGACCATGTGGCCTTATGAATCTACACTATTTTTATCTACACTTTTCAACCTATAAAATGCATCCTATAGTCATGAATTCATTAGGTAAGAAAAACTATTAGTTATTCCACTTTACCAAGGAATGGGAGTTCATAGAGTTCAAATGTTTTGACTTTATCCATGTGTCTTCTCATCTATTCATCATAAATTGCATTTGTATCATCACTTCTATTAGTTTCTATCAGTTAGTCATTACATAGTTTAACTTCATGGTACACATTGTGGTGGTTGGGATCATCTATTTTGAATGTATCCAATATAGAGTCCTATTATTCTCCATGGTCTACGTTGTCTAGATACCACATCTTTGAGTAGTCCATATTTTTGGGTTGTGAAGTGGTTACTGCTTTAACTTATTTCCTAACTAATTTTTTTTCCAGCCAGTTCTTTTCACCTTTTTTGGTTTCTATTATTATATTTTATATCATTTGGTTATCCCTATCCATTACTATTTTTGAGGTGATTCTTGTTCATTGACTATAATGGTCCTAAATAATATTTCTAGGATATGGCTATTTTTCTTTGTCACTTTTGCCTTTCATCTCATACCTGATTGTAGTGCTTCTTGATTTATTCCTAGATTCTTCCCTTGACATCCTTAATCGGCCCTATATTTCACCATTATTTTATTTATATATTATTTATAGATTTATTTTTCATGTGATGGGATACCTTTCTATCATTGATATCCTTTCTTTTCCCTAGATTAAAAGTCTTTTCCCTTCTTTACTTTGTATCTTCTTCTTGGATTTCATTTTCATGTGATGTGATACCTTTTTCTTATTTACCTCTTTATTATCCTTGAATTTTTTTTTTGAGACTACCCTCCTAATTGTGCCATGTAGCTGATGTAACCATCCTATCTCTTCGCATGTGTGGTTTTCCATCATCACTTTTTTGTGCCAACTATTAGGTTGTTTGAATTTTGGAATCTAAAATTTTGATTTGAAACCTATATTATGATTTTTTCTATTTGAGGTGATTTAATTAGTTGTGATTATTTTTCATTTTATTTAATTACCCCATATTAAGTCATAAATTTGGTCATTTGGTACAGAAACTAAAAATGTGTGATAAATTTAGAGTGTAAAAGAAGAGAAAAATACTTTATAAATATTGAAGATATTATTTCATAAGGATTTATCGATAGATATTTATAAAAAAATGGCACATGACTCTAATCACTAGGAATAATTATATGCCTAGCATGGTGATCTTATTAAGAAGTTAAAAACTTGGCTCAGTAAACTAGATATTAAGACGACTGCACAAGATAGTACCCAAAATGATGCATCAAATGAGATGCCAAAGCAAGCATAAATTAACCCAAAGAACTCAAAAAAATAAGAACACAAAAGAAGTGGCATATTCCTTATTATTATATTACATAGTATTAGACATGGTATGGATTGAGTATATTTCTATTGAAATGCCAAGGGAGAATTTACCCATTGATATTTCAAAGCTTACATGCATTGGTTTTTAGGATGTTATCAATTATATATAGCCCAAGATAATAAATTTATAATTTTATATGGTGTTTTATGTATTTAAAATCATATAGAAGGACTTGATTTCCTTTAATTAAAACTTTTCCCTTGATATGTCAATTATGGCATGCCTTTATCATGCATTCTTAGTGGTTTAGATCCACTTGGCAAGGATGTGCCTCTCATCTAGATTTAATAATTATTTGATTCACACTATGATGGATTGAGGGTCATTTAGGTGCCCAATATATGCTATTCAAAGAATGAAACCAATAAATCAATAAAAAGTATTCCCTCCATGATGTACAAACTTAAAAGAATTAGAATTTTTGAGTCACTTATAGTTTACGTGGTACACCAATAGGATAGTAGATACACAATTATCCCAATATATTCATCCTACATCACAAATACTTATGAGGTAGTGGGATAAAATAGTTTTGAATTATTCTATAATGTCTTTATCCTATGGGTGGTAAGTTGTAGTTTTATAATGGGTGATCATAAATTATGATAATAGGATTCACACCATCTCATTGATGTAATTAGTACCTTAGAAACTGGTCAAGGTAAGATGTCATCCATACTTGATAATAATATTTTCCCATAGGAATTAAGTGGTTATGACTTTAGTGATTTTTTTGGTAGGCATTGCCTTGATCCATCAAGTGAAGTAGTCAATGGTAATAATGATGTAGCATGCACTAGTTTAACACATGACAAGTGTAATATCCCTACAAAATCAATAGCCCATTTTTCAAAGGGTACATATATGAATCTTAGGATAAGAGGTATCTCATATTGATGGTTAAACTTCTTTATCCTTTGGAAGACACCATACTTTTGGGTGTATTCCCTAGCATCATGAAAAATAGTTGGCTATTAGAGTCCTAAGTAGAGTATCTTTTAGGTGGTTTCCTCCCTAGAAAAGTACCCTCTAATGACTCATTCATAGGGTTATAAAAATTTAATTTTATACTCATGGGGAAGAATACATCATCATATTTCCTCATTGCATCCATGATTATACAATTATCCACTGATGAGTTGATAGTGGGTAGAACAAAGGGATAGTTACTTCTTTTCTTTTATGGTAATGTTCTCTAGAATGATCCTTAAAGTGACGAATGTTATGATATTAGTAATTTATTAAATCATGCATTATAATTTATATTTATGTGTTAGGCATGCCATCCTAAATATGTTTCATAAGTTTTCTAGTAGTTAGTTGGGAAAGGTAGTTAGGTCCTGATTTTGTTTTCCCAGCTTGACCACTACAATGAACTAAAATTCCTAGAATAGTTTTATCCACTGGAAAATTAATCCATGAAGAAAAATTTTATTAACCAAGTATTTTATGGATTTGTGGTCTATAAAAAACATGAATGGGGTGGAAAATATGTACTACTTAAACTTACAGAGAGCATAGATCATATCTAATGCTTCTCATTTAGTTTTCATATAATTTTTTTCTATAAAAGTAACCTTCCAACTATCAAATTAGATAAGGTATAAAAATTTTATTCCCCAATGTTAGGATAAAATAATGCCAACAACCATTCCATAAGCATAAAAATGGATTTGAAATAGGGTGATCTAGTTTTGGAACTACAAGATATGAGTATTGGCCAACTTTTACTTCAGTATCTCAAAAGCTTCCTCATTTTCTCTTCCCCATATAAATGGATTATATTTTTTCAAAAGTTCTTCTATAGGCATGACTATCTTTTCAGAATGCTAGATGGAATTTTATAAATACTTGTTTTGCCCCAAAAATGTTCATGCTTTAAAATGACTTGTAGAAACATCAAGATAAGTATGATTTCCACTTTAATAGGATCCTTCAAAAGTCTATCTTTGTAAATGACTTGGTTGAGTAGGGTGTCATAGGATATGGAAGATACACATTTCTTAAATTTTATGGAAGTATACAGTTTTCAACACTACTTGAACGTGATTTTTAGATTATCATGGTATTCCTTTATGAGCCTATATACTTTCTAGTCAACAAATAATATTTAGATAAATTATTGGATAAAACATTTGAATGCCACAATCAAAATGTTTGAGAATATGGAAAGAGCATTATTGAGCCCAACTTGATATCAATGTTGGTCTTAATATTATCTTTCTCTTTGATTTGGACTTGGTGATATCCTAAGAATCCATCCATGAAAGTGTATATTTCACAACCCACCACTTGTTCAAGAATTTATTTAGCGATGGGAGTGTGGAAGGGGTTTATGACATAAGTTGAATTCAAAATATGATATTCAATAAAAATCTTAATGCACCCATCCTTATTGATTCTTATGATCATGATTTACCCATTCATAATATTATATGAGATATATGAAACTTGTGACTAACATGTTAACAATATTAGTTTTTAGCTTAACCTAAAGGTTGGGATTAATTTATTAGGGCCACCTATTGACAAGTCACATGCCCTTGAACAATGTGATCCTCAAATTTAACAATGAGGAGTGCACCCCATTCATATCTATAAATATCATAGCAAATAGGTCCTGTAATTACTGAAGTATCTCCATAAGGTAGTCAAGTTCCACATCAGATGAGTAGTCTCTAATGTGTAAATATTAGGTTCTTCTTTTATGTTGATGTTTACCTTAATAGTCTTTAAGGTATCTTTGTATCACTAAAAATATTCTGAGAGTGTGTCCACTACTTATCACTCTCCCTATATGGCCTAAATGTGTATATGAATTGGTTATCCCTATCAATATATTATTTAAACTTGTGTATTGTATTTATTTTCCATGTTTGTATAAACAATTCCTATCTTTACAAGTTTCCCTATCTTCTTCACTAGAATCAATGTTTGTGTTTTTATTTTTAATTTTTTTATAGAACCCCTCTGCTTTATATTTATATAGGTGTAATACTTGTTCTTCCATCATTGTCTCATCTTTGAATATGGCATGATGGATTTTTTGAATGGGCTTAGATTTGAAGGTGAATATGCATAGAAACTATTAGTTCAATATTTCCTAGGTGGTTGTCTCTCTTTGTGTTTTTTTAATAATGTACCATGCAAATACCAAAGTGATTAATGTCAAATATAAGGTGTGAAATTATAGTTGAATAAATAGATAAGAGGGAATTCTAACCCTTAACATGCATATATATGTATTTTATGTTCTAATATTCCATTGTATGTTGGCAGCTTCTAGTAGTGGTTCATTAGACTGAACTAAATGTGAAACCTAACTAGGAAGGTTAGGCATATGGGTATCCCTGTTATAGCAGTTTTTTATTTTTTCTTTAATTTATTTAACTTACTAAAAAATTAATGAAAATAAAGGTTTATGATTAATACTTCAAGATATAAATATGGTTGTACACCACTTGATTCCAATCAATGAGGGAACTTATTTTTGGCTTGGAAGAAAAATCTACACACAAATAAATAACTTGGAAAAAAATAGATTAATAGATAGATATGTGAGCTTCATTGTTAGGAACTAGTCTCAATAAGTTGTGAACTTCCTCAAGTGGATGTAAAATCACTATTTTCACATTTAAGTGGATAAATCAACACTAAAATTATAAAAGATAAATATGAGATAGAAATGATGACTATGATTTAATATTCATTTAAGTTATCATTGTAAGTAAAATATTCATCTCAATAAGCCATAGCAACATTCACATCCTCTTGTATAACATAAAGTTGGTTGGTAGTGGCTTCAATAGAGGGAGAGTAAAAAATGGCACAAAGTGTTAGCTCAAAGATTATGTCACTTTGATTAGTGAAAAGGGGTTGGGATCTTATAGGTAGATCAACGATATTAATGACATCATGCATAATGCCAAGTAAAGTCATATACATAATAAGGATATGTTTAAAAGGATATAAAATTAGAATTTTTTAAAGACAAGGGTATAAGATAAAGGCTTTTTTTTTTAAAACCTAAGCATAGTCGATCACTGTCAATCCTATAGGATCAGTGCTAATTTTGTAGAATTGATGTTGATTAAAAATGAGTCAACATCAATTCTATCTAAAATTACACTTAATTAAAATAGAGACTTTAAAAGATGATAAAGGATAATAAAAAAACTTATATGGATAAAATCTATCTTCTAAGGGCTAGATAAGTAGACAGAAGAAAATAAACTATTGAGAAATGAAATAAATAATACAACTACTTACCTTAAACCTAGTTTATAAGTATAATGAATTCCTTCCCATAAATGCAAGCAATCCCTCAAGCTTCAGATGATGGATGCACATTTTACATAACATAATTATGGAAGAATGGTGATAAAGTATCCTTAGTATACAAAAACTCAAGTAGCATTTCAGGATTAAGATTTTTTGGGTCCTAAGCTAAAGGGTTGGCTAGGTATAAATAGATTGATGCCAATCTAAAAAATTGATTCTAATTAGGGGAGAATCATCAATGATTCACCCACTTTGGTAGCTAAAGGATTTATCCATGTTGGTTTGTTTCAACATTGGGTAAATTTGGATTTGTGAGTGTGATATTTTTTGGGATGGGGTTATACGTGGGTAAAATGGTTAAAATTTTAGGATTCCCTAGGTTGCTCATATATCTAGGTGGTTAGGGAGGTGAAATGGTAATTTATAAAAACAAATTACCAGGTGATTAATGGTCAATAAACTAAAATTTAGGATATGTATATTTAGGAGATTAAAATAAGAGCATATAACACATAAAAAGTCATATATAGTATACAAAATTATAGTGTCTACATTTCCCCCTTTTTGTGGAGTAGTATGGAATATGTGTCATGAGAGAAAATCCAAAAGAGGTCCAATGCCACCAGTTTATGCTAGGAGGTATCCCCCCCTCAAATTAAGAGTCAACATAAGATGATGAGTAGGTGATGGGTTTTAAAAATTGAATATTGAATGGGATGGGTAAATAAGAAATAAGATATAAAAGTGCATATGCATAACCTAAAGTATATGTTTTTCACTGACAAGTTGTAAGGTAATATAGGAAGAGATGCCCTAGCGTAATTCCCATAATAAAATGCCATAACTAAAAATAAGTGGGTTTAAATAAAGGAAAAATAAGATAAAAAGTGAGAGGGTTTGGCTAACCAAAGTATCTGGTGTGTTATACGGTGTAAGATCTACCTATAGACATCTTTTCTCAGGAAAGAATACACTCTTAAGACCCACTAAGGGAAGATACCCAAAAGAGTACATGCCTTATGCAAGCTATGGGACCAATAGTGGGTTAACATAAACAAACTTAAAATGGTATTGGATAGATAATAGGGTAGGTGTGGTAAGGTACTAGGATGAGGATATGGATAAAGAATAGATGTGTGTAAATTTTAAGTAGTGAAAAACAAGAAAATCAAAACTAATCCAAAATGAATTAGCATCGATCCATAAAATTGATATTGATCCAAAATAGATTGATGGTGATCCAAATTTAGGTATATAATAAAATCCAATGTGGAAAGGGCTCATTTGCTATTGTGTGAAAATGAAATGACAAGTGAGAATTCAAATGATGATTGTGATGTGAGATAAAATGGAGGCTACCAATAGTGATTTAAGGTGGTGATGATGCTCATAGGATGGGGTAGGGCTATTATTTTTTAACTGTTTGGATTTATTTGAGCTTTTTGATTTTTAGGATTAGCATGGATGTTAAGACTATGGTAGTAGGGTACTAGATAATTGGTACCAATTCTCATGAATAAATGATGCTTCAATAGGAATTGACATCATTTCAATTGAAAATGATACCAATCTATATGGAATGACATCAATCTATAATGGATTAGTGCCTATTCACGAAAAAGGTGAAAAGGCTAGATTAGAGTCTAGGGTTAGGATAAGTAGAGTATTTAGGATAATTAAATATTATAAGGGATTCTTGTAACAAGAATAAATGTTACTACAGATACAATATCAAGTGCCATATATACTAAAGTGACTATAGGACTAGCTCAGTGATGATGATTGGTCACACTTAAAGTCCATAGGCCTAGGAGGAGTATGATACTACCAGCACATTAATTAAGATATGATCTTGTTGGTTAATTTATTAGAGCAATGGGACATAATGACTTGGATGTTCTATCTACTTACAGGGGATATGATGATTACTAAGGAAGACATATACATGATTTTTCAACTTCTTGTTTAGGGAGTGGCTATATTGCCTATGGATGAGTGGGGATGTGGAGCAACACTGACACACATATACGATGGGGATGTTATAGATCTCACTTTTATTTGTGGTTCCTTTGTATTTGAACCTCTATATGAGGCTGATGTAAAAATGAGGGGTGTTCTAACTATGATTCTACTATTGGTCTCATGTTATGCACTCCAAAACATAATAGGAGGTAGGTTCCCATAGAGCTTGATAGGTTTTGTTGTGGATATGCCATATCACAAGACAGTGTTTTCTTGGGATTCTACACTATTGGCACAATATTATAAGGAGTTACAGGGATGGAGGACAGAGAGGAGGTATGCATTAGATGTGATCATAGTTCTATAGTGCTAGGCATATGATCATATCAAGATGGTGTGTCCCATTAGTACACCATGGATACAATGGCACAAGAGTGACTACAACATGTCATTCTTATGATATAAGGTAGATTTGGTTCAGTATTTCACATATGACATTGTTTAGTACCTATAATATTATTGAGGGGTCATGGAGGGGTTATGAGATGGGGATATCATCTAGAGACCCTATCTCAAATTTCTTGCATTACCTTATTTAGAGGTAAAAAATTTAGATATCTAGAGGGAGAGGTGGGTGATAGGATGGAGTACATGGATTAATTCTATTTTGGGTGGGTGAGGAGATAGCTCAATTTGGTGAAAGACATATAATGGGCCCTACATGAATATAAGTGGGATGAGACAGGGCCTACACTCCTAGGTCATAAAATTATAAATGTTCTAGTAGAGACCACAGAGGAGGTAACATGGTCAAATATAGAGGATGAAAGGTGAACTCTATCATTCTTAGCTTGGTGGGTGGGATAGTGGGATATTAGGAAGGAGAGGCTGGTGTGACCTTGATAGGATGGAGTTGATGAGGATATGGAGGATGCTAAAGAGGATGAAGGAGGAGAAGAGGAGATGGGAGATGAGGGGGAGAGTGGAGATGATGGGAGAGAGGAGGAGATAGAGGAGGAGGAGATTGATATTGAAGAGATATTATATATTGTGATACACTAAAGGTGGAATATATTGCCTTATAAAGATAGGTGGTTGAAGCACAGAGGATCTTATCATGATGAAAATTGAGTGGGACACACTAAAAGCCATATTATATATACTACAAGTAGATTTTGAATCATTACAACTGATCCATGATTTAGAAGTGGAGGCTTGAGAGTGTTACTGAATAGAGATGGATAGTCTATGGAGAGGTGATGGAGGCTTAATAAGACATATGGTTTTATGGGTGGTTAGGCTAGCATAGGGTAGATTACCTATGTGGAAGCCAATATAGGGAGTGTATCCCATGAGAGGGATTAGATGAGGTATGAATATAGGGAAGGAGATGGGAGTGGAAACAGTGGTGGAGCTCTAGGGAGTATTCATTTGAGTAGTATTTATTTTACAAGATAGTTCATTGATTATTATATTTATTGGTCAAAGAGCCAAAAACTTGTATATGGATCTTTATGGTTTATACTTTGATCATTTTATATATATATATATATATATATATAGATTCATGATTATTGGTTTTGTTGTTCATATGGATTTTATTGGTGTATTATGGATGTGTATGGATTATGTTATCAAGGATGTTTGTATTTAGATTATGTCATTTGGATTTACCTTATTAAATGATGTGATATATTATGGTTGTTACATGTTATGGATGTATATTAAAAAAATTTATGGATTATGGTTATTATCTATGTGTATTAGATTATTTCATTATGGATTTATGGATCGTGATTATATTATTATGGATGTGATTTTGATTATTTGATGTATGGAATTATGTGATATTATTATATTAAAATGTTCATGATTAAATTATTATGGATGTGATTTTGATTATGTATTTTAAGCTTTTATGTGAAATGTTTTATGGGTCATGGATGTGCATTAGATTATTGATTATGAATTGTATATTTTATGTTATGTGATCATGGATTAAAAACTTTATGGAATATTAAAATTATTATAAATCATGATTATGTTATTTATGGATGTGAATTATATAATTTATTATATTAGATTATGGATTATGATTACTATGGATAGAATTGTAGATTACAAATTTCATGTTATGAGATTTATAGATTTTGGATTACTAGATTAGGATATTATTTGATATATGTGGTAAATATATCTTTTAGTAATTAATTAACACAAAATTGTTATATAAAAGGTCTTATTTCTCATTAAAATTCTTGAAATGGATCCATGTGCATCCTTAACTAACTACTAATAAATATCCTAACAACCGTAAGTCAACTAGGTTCAAGATCTTATTGGTCTTGAGATGGAAATTTATAAGGACTTGATTTGATAGAAAGTGGATTATTTTAAGAATAATATGATTTCATCTTTTATACCCAAAAATAAGGTCAACCCTAGAATCCTTTTGTGCCAGTCCATATAGACTGATCAATGCAAGAAGTTTAATAAATTAAAGGAAGATGATCAATATGGGAAGCTTTCTTGGGATATTTTATGCATGATATCCATCCTTCAAGGGAGTGGCCTATATTTTAAGAGATGTTTTTTGAAGAATTTATCCTTTGAGGAAGGAGTTTGAATTTTTTGTTATATATATTTGTAGATTTCATAGTTGTGCTTCGAGGGATCAATCCATTATTTTTATTTTATTTGGATCCCAATGTTATTATTTATTTATGGATTGGCCTTAGGAATATTAGAATAAATTCCCAAAGATTTTTTTCACAAGATAATACTCTTATTCTCAAAATGAACTAGTGATAAGGAGGGATTTTATGAAATAATGATTTGGAGCTCCTTCCCATTATAAGAAAAGTTTATCCATTTAGATCATGATATAAATAGAGATAGGGTATTAAAATTCAAGGTTAAAATGGTCAATGATTCATAATAAAAACGTGTCTCTATATATCATTATTTGGTACAAGAATAATAGGGATATGGTTTTATCAAATCAACACAAAAGAAAAGAAACTAGGTAGACCAAGGTGATTAAGACTTATTAATAATGGAAAGGATGAAAATGAAATGAATTAAGAGACTCTCATTCTTATTTTACATCAAGAGAGGCCAAGTGATATGCACCAAATCTATATTTATGGGTGATAATATATGGTCCAAGCCAATTTGGAGAAAATTTTCCTTGTTTATTTTTTCCCATATTAGTGACATGTTGATTCTCTTTTAAGACAAGGGTAACAATATTAAATTCACATTATTTTCAATGTTTATTATGGACACACTTTATTAATTCCTAATATACATGGAAATGGTCAAGGGTAGCTAATTGATGCTCATCCAAGAGTTCAAATTGGGCTAATTGTTCTTGATGAAAGTCATCTTCATAAATGATATCTTTAAGGGAGATGTGAAGGAAATGAATTTAAACCTCAAGAGGAAGTATATCTTCACTAATATATACTACAGATAAAGGAGTAGATACCATATAGCTTTGAATACTAGTTTTATAAGCCTATAACGTAAAAGGAACATAAAGATGATAATTCTTTCCTAACTCATTAACAACTTTGGTTAGGATTTTAATAATATTTTAATTGGATACCTCGACCTATCCATTAGATTTGGGATGGTAAGGCAAGGAAAAGCTTATCTTAATTATAAAATAATCATATATCTCTTGAACATTTTTGTTTTTAAAATATTTTCCATTGTCCTTGATGATCTTATGAGGAACACCAAAGTGATAAATAATATGTTAACTAATGAACTCAATAATTTTATCTTCTCTGGTTGAGATAAGAGGGGTAGACTCCACCCACTTAGTAAAATACTCTATGGTAGTAATAATAATTCCATTAATCTTGGAATATTTAGGATTAATTTGACCTATAAGATTGAGTTCCCACTGGGAAAAAAACCAAAAGTCTTGTGCTACTTGTAATGTTTAACTAGGAACATGTGATAGGTTGGCATGTTGTTGAAACTTTATGCATTTTTTAACATAGAATAATCTTGATTTAAAGTGGGACAATAATATCCAAATCGTAATATTCTCTTAGTGATGGTGCATCCACTAAAACATCCACCACATGACCCATCATGAGTTTTCTTGATAGTGAGGGTAGCTTCATGATTCTGGAGACAACTAATAAGGAGACCATCCAAAGCATGCTAATAAAAAACACCCCCTAGTATGAAAAAATGCATGATATGATGTTGTAAGGCTTGCTTTCCATTTTTAGATAGATCTAGAGGAATAATCCTCCTTGATAGGTAATAAAATATCTATGCATACTAGAGATATAATGGATTTTCCTCCACACTGTGGATGGAAGGAAGATAAATTTTGGTAAAAGAAGGTTGATTAACCTAGTGGATAAGGACAAATAACTTAGATTATTGAGATGATGATGAGATAAATGAAGCTAATGAATCCATGGTATCCACAAACTTGTTATTTGACTGAGGAGTGGCTTAGATAACATAATGCTCTAAAGTAGCTAGTAAATTATCAACCAAGGTCTTATATTTCTAAAGGGTATCATTATTACATTAATATATGACCTTAATTTGATTGACCACATCCTATGAATCACCATAGATATTGACTATTTTAATACCTAAAGAGAAAGTTATTTGGAAACCTATGATCAAAGCCGCATGTTATACCATATTATTAGTGTAATCATAAACAAGTTTAAAAGATACAAATATAGGTGTCCCCCAAGAAGGATTAGGATAAATACATCTCCCCCATCATGCTCACACTTGGATCCATCAAAGAATAGATTCATTTGATATTGTGGATCTATTTGAGATGTGGAGGCTATGGATTCATTTGGGAATTCATAATTAACTAGTTGACTATCAACAAGAGGTGACTCAACAAGTTGAACAACAATTGTTTGACCTTTAACTATTTTTTAATGGATAAATTCTAGATTGAATTCTACCAAAAGCATGATCCATTTAGCCATTCACTAATTTTGATAAGGCTTTGAATGCATAAATTTTAGCGGATAGGTGTTCATGATCACATAAGTTTTTTGATTAAGAAGATAATGTAAAATATTAGAAGATACAAAGACTAAAGCTAGGCATAACTTCTATGTGTGGGAATAACTTGTCTTGTAGTCAACAAGAGTGTGATTGATATAATAAATCACCTAATTTTATGTTGTTCATCATGATGGGCAAACATTTATCTTAGGGCATGATCTATAGTAGAAATATACAAGAAGAATGATTGTTTTTCTATTGAGGGAATGCGAACTAGTAGTGAAATAAGGTATCTCTTAAGAGCATTGAAGGCCTCTTAACAACCAATGTCCCAACTAAAATGGATATATTTCCTTAGGAGGTGATGGAATGGTTGACATTGATAGGATAACTAGGAGATAAAATGATGAATAGATTATAATTTACCTTGTAAAATATGAAGTTGATTAGGATTAAACATGGTGTAATTTATAAAATAGATTTGATCTTAGTAGGATTGACTTTTATCCCTCAAATAGAGATGATAAAGCCTAAAATATTACTTGTCTATACTCCAAAAATGTAATTCTTGGAATTTATATGGACACAAAACTAGATTAAGTGAGTGAAGATTATCTTTATGACTGAAAGATGGTCTTTTCATAATTTTGACTTATTGATGAGATCATACACCTAATCCTCAATAATATTATAGATGATATCATGGAATATATAAGACATGTCTCTTTGATAGGTGGAACCTACATTCTTTAGGACAAAATGCATAACTCAATAGCAAAAAGTCCCATAGGGAGTAATAAATGAATTCTTATGTTGGTATTTTGCTAGGATAAGGCTATGATTATATCCATAAAAACCATCCATAAGTGACAACATTTTGTGCTTGGCTATTAAACCATCCATAAGTGAGAACATTTTATGCCCAGCTATTAAATACACTAATTGATCAATATGAGGGAGAGGTAAATCATCTTTAGGATAAGTGAGATTAACTTCATGAAATTTTGTATAAAAGTGTAGTCTGGTTTTGATTTTTTTGATAGGGATGATATTAGATACTCATTAAGGGTAATCGATAGGCTGGATAAAGTTAATGGATAAGAGACCCTGTAACTCTTAACTAAGAGCAAAATAAAAGGGTGTATTTTTTGAAGATTTTACTTTATAGGTTTAGCATCAGGTAATGTGGCAATGTTATGGATGAAAATAGCTAGGTTGATACTAGACATGTCAATATAGGTCCAAGTGAATGCCCCAGTATGATTTTTTAGAGACATAATGAAATCTCAGTGTTCCTAAGGATCTAATTATTTGTTGAACTTAACTATTTAAGGACTCTCATGAGATCCTATTTAATGTCAATGGTAGCCTCATTTAATATAATAGAGGTTTCAAATAGAAGTTGTTTACATACATAGGAGTTCTTCCTACCTAAATGAGTTAAAATCAACTCATCATCCTAGCCCTAAAGAATAAGGATGGTGGGAAAATCTTGCCCTATCATGTTTGGTTAGGATAGAGGGATGGTTTTGAACTCCCCATTATGGTGATAGATGATAGGTTATATAGTGATGGCATTAACTTAAAAAAAGTTTGGGGGAATGTTTAAGATGTTGTATATTAACGAAGGGGTGCTAGATGGTGAGGATGGCATGTCTTCTTCAAGAATAAGTAGAAGAGTAACCTCTAGGGTATCTTTGGGATTTTTTTTAAAATTGAGGCTATGGTTTTCATGGGATTTCCTAAAATATCTTAACATAACCTCATGTGGACCTTTTTCATAATGTCTTATGCCAAAACCCTTAAAAGCACACCATTGTAGGTATGTTTTTACAAAGTGGGGTTTATCCAAGAATGAAAAGTGTCAGGGACCCCTTTTTTAGAAGACTTAATCCCATGCTAGCTAGACCAACCCCAGTATGTAGAGACTTATGGAGGAAGTGAAGGACCCATTTTTCACACCTTGGAATTGACTAGATAGACTCCCAAAGTCCCTATGCTAGCTAGTCAATGGTTGCATAACATTGTGAGTCTTGAGGCATACCCACCTAATCATGTATGTGGTGGTTTGAGGCTTAAGGATCATGAAGATATGATTAATGGAGTAAGTAGGCATACAACCTTAATTGATAGCCTAACCCTTGATATGTACCTTGGTTATCTTATATGGTGTAGTGGAGCCAACAAGATCACAATTACTTATCCTTTGGCATATGCCTATCTATTTAGTATGAAGAGTGGCCAACACCTATATAAAGGAAGCAACCTTCAAGAGTGAAAAGGAAGAGACCATTAATAGTGAAGCTCTAATGAATGTGATAGTGATAGAGGGATTAATTATTGAAGTGATAACTAGCAGATGCAAGACATGCTTATCTGTGACCCTCTAAAATTAGTTAAAATATGATTGAATAGCAAAGGTTGGTACTATATATTATAATGTAAATAAGATATCAATGGATGAATATTGATTTCTAGTGTTTTATTTTATTATGTTATAGACTATTTGAGTTATCAAGTTTGCTCCCCATGAAGAATGTTGATGAAATAGGACTCATCCTTGGTAGTAAGTGGTGCCTTCATGATACTTAACCCTCTTACCCATCATGAAAGGCCATTATGCTATACCAAGTGAAAAATGATGAACTTAGGATGAATAGGCATCCCCATGTGGACTCCCTTACTTGCATACATTGATGAGACCTTGACCTCTTCTATTTGAGCATGCATAGTTGGACCTATCCCTTTGTTCCTTTGCATTAGAGACCTTGTGAATCCTTTGAACCATTATACCCCAGATAACCCTTAGCTATATCATGATGCAACTAGCCCAACATGGACTTTTTCCCTTCACTATAATGCCTTAAATAAGTGTATAAGCTTTATTCCTTATGTGAAACTAATGCCAATGCACTAATGTGTTTAAATTTTGAGTGCTAGACCATGCTTCCCTTGTGCTTAGTTATTTTAACCCTAGAAATGCTTCATAACTAAATTTTTTCACATAACTAAGTACCATGCCTACTTAAATGACACACTTCACTATAATATTTTGGTTCTATTACCAAGGTCCACACTGGGGTACTACCAAGGCCCACATGTAGTCAAAGACTATCTAGAACTCTATAAGAAGCTGATGTAAAGTCATCCTGCATGGATAAAGGAGCCATTATGGTGTGGCATGAGTTTAAATAAGGGATATGGGCCCCCAAGCCATAATATACTCCAAAGGGGCCTCTAAAGGTGTAGGCCATGACATGGAGTGGGATCAACACTTAGACACCTGCCATACCAAACCAAGACCTACACTAGGAATAAGGTGATTCAATTCATACCAATTTCATGACATGGATAGAACTAAAAGTAGTGGTATATCTTGACCTTGCACACCAAAATGACATCCTAAAATAAGTGATAACTATGATACAAGACCTATAGGGTGAACTCTAGTTAGCCAGAGACTTGGAGGCATTGGCCACAACAACATGCAAAAAGCAAGACCAATAAGAGGCTAAATTCTAAGAGTTAACTAAGATCTTGCACCTTCAATGGATATAAGGGGTAATACTCCTACTAAAGGACTTTCTTCTAAGGTATACAGAAAAAACACTAGCATGGGAAGTCAACCCCTAAGAAATAGATATTGTGGTGTTGCATATGGATTTGATGTGAGAAGTGACGCATACATAGAACACTGAGTATGACCAAGAATTGTTAATAGACACCACCATTATTGGGTGGTTAATTTGTGAAGTACTGCTCAACATAGGCATAGAGGTTAATATCCTAACCAATAATGCCTAGGAGAAAATGGGAAGGCCACCCTTAAAACTATCACCAAATATGTTGTTCATGGTGAATAAGACCCAAGCACAACCTATAGGGATACTGAAGGGCACCATAGTTGACATCATTAGCATTGAGTTCCAAGTTGACTTCAAGGTCATAGAGCTATCATAGGAGGACAACTACCTAGCACTCTTAGGAAGACCATGGTGCTATGCAAAAAACATTGATATATAATTTAAGAAATGTTATATGACCTTTAAAAATGGAAAGGAGAGGGTGGTGATACCTATTTTAAGTGACCAAGGGACACCTTACATTGAAAGTGTTAACCTTGAGGATGAGGGAAACCACATTTATAGAATCATAGTGCAAGGTGTCAAAACTCTTAATCCCAGTGAACAAGGGGTGCTCACTTAGGAATATGGCCAATCAACCTTGGATATAATGAATGTAGCTTACTCACATTAGATCAAAGAAGCCTATGAGGTCACTAAGCATAAATGCAACCTAGTATGGAAAGCTAGATTTGTATTGTTTGGTATAGGCTTGGTTATAATTACATGACCCTAGAAGAATTTGAATCCTCGCACCAAGAAGATAGGAAAGAGAGTGCTCTAGCTTAGCAAGGGAAAGCTCATATCACCCCATAATTATGAAGGAAGCTAGCCTACTAAGAGGTATGTATAGGATATTGAGGCTTGCATTCTAAAATAAATTGATCAGTTGGGTGCATTTGTGTATACACTAAAAGTATAGACACACACTGGTAGGCCATGTAGAAACCTATCTTTCCCAATTGGTGGGATGTGAAGGTAGCCATGTGTACAAAAAATTTTAAGAGTAATGAAGATCTAGACATTACACCTTATGATGACAACTTTAACCCAATTATGCATATCAAGCTTTTTGAAGAGACTTGGGTGATCTATGAATAAAATGTGCTATGAGGCCTGTGGGTGCATGCCTTCTATATAACTCTAAAAACATGGATGCATCCATTGTACATCATGAATGATACACACTAGGAAATAAGAATTGGGACACATTAAAGGAGAATTTTTTGCACACATTCTCCTTCTCTTCATATAACCTTGAATTACTAGAGCTGATACAAGTCATCCACTGAGTTGTGTTTGAGGACACAACTATGTTAAAGGAATGCTTAAAAGATATTTTTGAAGAGAAAGGACTGGTTCTTCTAAATTTATTTGAAGAAATGGTACTCCATAGTAACTCCAGTGAAGAAGATGATGAGACCTAGAAGGAGCAGAATTTGAGGGCCTTAGCAAGTAAGCAAAAGCTCATGTACCTCATTGATGACAACTCTCTATATGACAGAGACTTGATGCATCTCTGGGTTGAGACAATAGAGGAAATTAGGTAGGTCAAACACTCCCACCAAGAGAGAAATTAACCCTACAATGCACCCCTCAAGACCACCTAGGTAGACATAAACATGAAATGTGAGCCCAAGATGGCCACTATAGGCACATATTGGTCTAAGGTGGAGCTTGAACACATCATCAACCTCTTGAGGGAATTTTAAGATCCCTTCCAATGTAACTATAAGGAGATGAAGGGAACCCACCCTTCATTAGGATATATGAGCATCAATATGGTGGATGGTGTAATATTAGTCAAGAAAGACCCTTATCAAATGAACCCCAATTTCTATGCTAAGGTGAAAGTGGAGATTGATACAATGTTGGTTATTGGTGTCATCTACCTAGTGTAAGAATTAAAGTGGGTGACTCTAATGGTAATTAACATAAAAAAGTATGGGCACATATAAATCTACATATATTATAGGATTTTGAATTCTACCTACATCAATGACCCTTTCCAAACACCATTCACTAATGAAGTCTTGGATGGGGTCACAAGTTGTTAAATCTACTCTTTCACTAATGGGTTCTTAGGTTACCATCAGGTGTAGATAGAGGAGGAGGATAAGCAAAAAACAAAATTTATGACTAAATGGGGTTATTTCACTTTAAATTTGATTCCCTTTAGGCTCAATAACACACCAACTATATTCTATAGAATGGTGATTACCACTTTCAAGGACTTTATCCATAAGTTCCTCCAAGTATATATGGATGACTGGATTATGTATGGTCTTGTAAGGGACTGCCATGATAACCTATTTCTTCTATTTCAAAGTTGTAGATAGCTCCAACTATCATTGAATCTAAATAAGTTCATCTGCACAACCTCATTTTTCACACTTCTTGGACACATCATTTGTAAGGATGGATTGCTCATTGATCCAATGAAGATTTCAATACTCATCCAGCTTTAGACCCCTTCCATGTAGAAGGATGTTCATGCCTTCTTAAGAAATTTCATATACTATAAGAATTTCATAAGGGGTTATTAAAAAATCACCATACCTTTAGTGGAGCTCTTATGTAAGGATGGCCCATTCTACTGTGGTGAGGTGCAAGAGGAGGAATTTGACACTTTGAAGCTAAAGTTGGTGAGTGTGTTGATACTTCATTCTCTCAATTAGATGACTCCTTTTCATGTCCACATCAATTAATTAGGATCAACCATCAGTGCCACTTTTGTGCAACTAGGTGAAGGCAAAATGGACCACCACATTTACTTCACAAGCAAAAAGTTGACACATGCTGAGAAGAACTATACCACCATCGAGCGTGAAGCACTGACAATGGTATGTGCCCTACAAATGTTTAGACAATATTTTATAGAAACACCATTCACTTTATTCACCAATATTGAGGTGATAAAATACCTCATGAACAAGCCTATTTTACATTGGAACATTTTTAGATGGGTTGTCTTCTTTTAGGAGTTTCAATTTCTAGTCATGGTTAAACTTGGAAAGAAAAATATGGGGCTAGACCACTTGTCCCACATCAAATTTGGTTATGTGGTAGTGTAAATTGAGGATTATATGATATACATGTATCTATACCAATTTTATCATGTTCCTAAGGACTTGGTGGACATTGTCACTTTCTTAACCTCAGGGTTAACACCATGAACACTATCCTCCAAGGAAAAGAAGCAACTTGCTATCTATTCCTCCCCCTTCCAGCTCATTAAAAGGGATATATACAAAATTAGTAGGGATTAATTCTTGTGTTGGTGTGTTTTAGAGAATGAATGGGAATCTATCCTTTATAATGTGCATGAAGGGATAGGTAGAGTACATTACAATAAAGTTGTAACAATGTGAAATATACTATAATCAGGGTTATGGTGGCCAAGCTTGTTCAATGATGAAAAGGAATATGCATGGACATGTGATGTATGATAGCACATTGGAAAGATAAACCATTAAGATGATATGTATGTCATCCCTATTATTGCCTAAGCACTATTTGAGAAATGGGCCATTGACTTTGTAGGGCCAATCACCCCTCTATGATAGCGTACAGGAGCTAGATATGTCCTTGTGGAAATTTACTATTTCATGAAGTGGGTTAAGGTAGTATCGACCAAAAAATACATAGCTAAAATAGCCATGAAATTCATCTAAGATAACATCATCAACTAATATGGGTTCCCATTAAGTCTAACTAGTGATAAGGGTACTCATTTCATCACTAAGATGTGTGCATCCTTCTGATGAAATACATGGTGGTGCACCATAAGACCACCCCATATCATCTCTAACCTAATGACACAATTGAAACCTTCAATAAGATCCTTAGAACATGCCTCAATTATATATGTAATGTAGGTCACAAATATTGGGATGATCATGTCTATACAGTAATATGGGCCTACCTTATGACATACAAGTGCTTAAATAAGGATACACCATTTCAAATAGTGATTGACATGAAATTGGTTTTAGCCATGGAATTTTTAGTAACTTCCTTGCACATCATGTAAATTGGCTACCTTGATAACTAGGAATCCTTGAGCATAAGGTTGGAAGAATTATAATGCTTGGATGAGATGTGTGCTTGGGATAAGTGGGGTTAGCAAGTTGAGAAGGTGCACTAAAAGAGGTGGCATGAAAAGCATATAAATCACAAGGTGCTGATTGAAGGAAACTTAGTCTTTCTATATGATTCCAAATACTTTCATCACCTAGGCAAGATATAGATCTAATGAATGGGTCCTTATGTTATCCATCTCATTTTATAAACTAGTGCATGCAAACTGCACATGTTTTCTAGTGAAATGCTTCAAGGGAATTTTAATGGAAACTAATTAAAGCCATACTAGCAATAGGGTGGTGCTCAAGCCAAGGATACTTTAACTCTTTGATCAATATTCAATTTGAATTGAGCTAACCCAAGTAAGGTTTGGCACAAGCTAAATCATGTGATTCTTTTATTTATTCGGTTCTTATTGTATAGATATGCAATAGGTAGCACGATATGGTTGTACAGATCCCTATTTTATACCAATCCATGCATAAATCTAATCAGGTGGGTCAAATACTTGCACCATAAGTGTGTGAGGATAAACACTTAAGTATTGGGCATGTGAAACCTAAAAGTCAAGTAGTAGTAGAAAAAGAAACATCTATACAATAGGTGCATGGTGAGATGGAAGGAAGAGCCCTTGAAAATGATGAACCACTAGAGGGATGATGTAAGAGAAGACACTCAACTATGTTGGGCATAAAACTAGATGAGAAGATGTTTAACTAGGTTGGATGCAAGATGATAAGAGAAGATGATTGAATCAATTGAGCACAAGATAGGTGAGAAGACACACTTTTTATGAATTTCACAAATTAGATAAAGATACCAAGTGCTAGAGGGCTAGTGCAATGAATTTGTATGGGGTAGGATAGGCTAAGGTAAGATGATGCATGAGAAATTGACCAAGATAAAGGATCACACTAAAAAAGGAGCACAATTAGAAGAATTAGAATTGAAAAGGTTGAATTGTGCACATGTGAGGTATTGTGCCTAAGTTGCCACAAGAGAGGTGAAGGTCATGCCAAGGAGACATACAAAAAGAGACCATCAAGAATAGTTGGAATCCACCTAGGAAGAGTGCGAAGTGACTATTTAAAAAAGGATGTCACATCATCGAAAATCTATTGGAAGAATTTAATGTGATGGTGGAATAAAGATATGCATTTAATGTGGAAAAGACAGTGAATTTATGAAGATCTCATGATCTATTGTAAAAACCATCAATCAAGTCCATGTGGTAGAATTAATAATGGTGGTTGACATATCAAGCTATAAATAGGGTGAATGGTGAATGAATAAGGCTATAAACTCATGTGAAATTGACTAAGAAACAAAGCCAAATGACCCCAAGAGAGTGAATTTTCACAGAATAGATAGAGAATCAAGTGATAAAATTAGTGTAGCAAACTAAAATATAAAGCACATCAAGAGTGAAGCAGTGCAATAAAATCAAAATAGAGAAGGTGAACCAAAATAGATGTTAGGTTATCATTAATAACTAGAGAAGATTAGACAAACAACTCATACTAAACCAAAATTAAGGGTTTTAGTAAGCCACACCTCTTGCACTTCAATTTCATTAGATTCATAATGACAAAGAAGTGGAAGGAATTGAGATAAGAAGAATAATGACTCAAACCCAAGTAGGTTTGAATAGTATTAACTGCTACCAAGATAAGGTTACATGAAGTGGAAGCAGTCAGTGTTGTAATGGTGGAAACTAAAGCACTAACCAAGATGTCCTACCAACATATATAGTTCATACCCAAAGTGAAGGTGGGTAAACCTTGGTATTCATTTGTGCATGTATTCTAGTTATAAGAATAAAACCACCAGACATCAAGTCACTTTTAAGACTTGCTGCAAGATTGGATGGTGGACACTTAGTGCAAGATCCCAAAGGGAGATGTAATATTTAACATCTCAATAAGAGATAGATTAAATGATTTAGGTGTGAATCAACTCTATTATTTGACCTATTTTATAAATCTAGAGGAACTTATTTAGTTCTTACTTTTACATGTACACAAAGACTATGTGTACTTCATAGGGTAACACATGAAAATATCTACATGATTGATTAATAAAATAAATAGACTACCAAAATTTGGAAGAGACATCTATCAACTAATGGGTGATGATTAAGATATGGATCACATCACAAATCTCATCAATTACTTCAAGGGAGGATACACTTTCCCCATCATCAGGTTTGAGGACCTAGGCACAAGGGTAGCAATGTGACTTGTTAGGCCAAATCTATTCCCAAGAGGGAGATGGAATGATATGTCCATGGCATACCTCTACATAGCCTATTTCATGGTGTAGGTGGCAAATTTCAACATGGAATAGTTCATTGCCATAAAAATGACCAAAAACATGTTAGAGTGCTACAACATGAAGAGGATGTTCAAATGGGGATCCATCATCATCTTGATAGTCATGAAAGAGATTAGGATCCCTGATGGTGGAGAAGATAACTTGTGGGTGTTCCCAAACACCAAAAATCTCAACATATAAATACAAAAAAATCACCTACCCCACATCCTTTAATTCCAAGTATAGGACTTGAATACTAAAGTGGTGTGAAAGATATATAGAGGATTTTGAGTTAGAGTGGTGTATCCCATAAGGGCTCCCAGTGAGCATATTTGGAAAGGTGACATTTGAAATCATGTGGCACTACTAAATCATCTTCCTAAAACTCAAGGATGGGAATAATTTAGGATGGTTGAAGCTTCCCTTAACCTTCTCAGCAGAGTTCTTCTAGGATGCGCTCAACAGAATCCCCAATGTGTAGAACATTGGCATTCCAGTCAAAGAGCTAGACACAGAGTTTTGATAGATGAGACATATATTCCCATGCATAGATGGAGGCATGATATAGGATGAAGAGGATGCCTCAAATTAGATAGAGATTGATCCTATGTAGGAAGTAACAATCCTTAGCTTCATCCATAGATTGCACTATGTGATGAAGCCCAGAAGAAAGGATGATGGTGTAGGGTCTACCACGAAAAACTAAAGAAACCCCTTAGTCCTAGTTAGGGAAGAAGGAATCCCCATGCCCAAGAAAAGTATAATCTCCCTCAAAATAAGATAAGGGAGACACTAGAAGATATTGAGGAGAGGCTAAATCTAAATATAGCTTCAGAGGGGGAAGCCTTGATGACATAATCATACCAAAAGCATGTGCACTTTGAATCTTGATCCCCTAAAATCCTAAAGGGTAAAAATAAAGAAAAATCCCCTTTCCAAATGTTATAATAAGACACATCAAAAGATAGGTTATAAGAAGAAAACTAGGAATGAGGCACCTACATTGTTCCTAAGGACATAAAATCATCCCATAGTGAACAATCCCCTTCACCTCCACCACAAACACAGTTAGAAAGACCAAGGTGCATGATAAAGAGACTTGGCTCTTTTGAGGTCAAGAACTAATAGGTATAGGAGTTAAGGGAGAAAAAGAGGATATTGCCAAGGTATGGGTAATTACTGAGGTCATCCAAATCATAGAGTTAGAGGAATATAAAAGATAAATAGTGTATAGGATGAAGAAAGAAGAGATGAGTGAAGTAAGTGGAGCACATAAAGAATCAACTCCATCTAATACAAGAAATGAAGAAGAACAACTTCTATAAAAATGGATAAGAATGGGCCTAGACTATTGCCACATCGATACAACACTCACCTTACACTAGAAGTGTAAGGAGTTGAGGGCCTCCAGCTTAGCCTAGGCTAATATTGATCAGTTTGAGGCTAAAGAAATTAAAAAGAGAGAATAAAAATTTGCTACACAATTAATGCAAAGAATGGCCAAAAAAGGAAAGGCCCATAAAGAAGAAAGGATGGAGGAGGCAAAGGCAAAATGTGCCTAGAAGAAGGAATGGGGAACAAAATGGCCCAAGAAGAAAGGGCATGCATGCCTGAATAATGAGAAATAAAGAAGGGTTCCAATAGCATTGAGCCCAATAAATAAGAAGCTAAGGTAGCACTCAGTGTTAACACCCAAATAGTATAAGAAGCCACACATAAGGTGCACCCTAGCTCTAAGGGAGCACATAAAGAACACAAAGGTGATGTTATCATCATGAAAAATAAGTGGAAGAAGAAGCACTACATTAGGGAAAGAAATAAGGGGAAAATATTGCTAAATAAACCCCATAAGAAGAATGAGATGGAGAGTCTAGCATTAGAGAGGAAAGAGAGGAAGGAGAAGAGAGAATTTAAGAAACATAGATTGGTACTAGTGCCAACAAAGAAGAAGAGCTTAAAGAAGAAGCACAGGTTGAGCTTGGGAACTATGAGAGAGCAAAAATGGGGTTCAATGAGGATGATGAATTATACATGATGGAGATCATTCCTCTAAGAACCACCACAACACTTATACACCACCAAGTCTCATGGGCCATGAAATGCTACATGGACAAGCCAAAGTTTGAGATCCCTACAAAATCCATCAAATACAAAAATAAACTATAAGAGGAACATGAATACCACTTGATGAACCCTTGTTACATTAATATTATGCACTCGACTAATGCTTTGATAAATATGGTAACCTCTGTGGCATGCAAGAACATCATCATCGATGTTCAAAGCCACCAAATGGAGAAAAATTACTAAAGACATAGAGAAGGATATTAAATAAACCAAACTCTAGATTTGATAACTGATTGATCATATCAAAGAAGTGAAGCCCTCCTTTGAGACAACATCAACAACTCTAGCATGAATTAGGTTGACTACACCAACACACTCATTGAGTAGATGATCCATAGACTAAAGCCAGTAATGGAGGAGAATAAATACCCATGTGAGGCTATAAGGGATGAGATAACAAAAAAGATGGAAGAGGTTGAGAACCTCTTCACCAAGCTTGAATAAGGCACCAAAGAAATAGACACCATTTTCTATAACTTCATGTACTAGGCAAAGGTCATCAACATGTGCCTCAAGAAATTAAAGGAGGAGAAGGATGACTTACTCCAATGTTCCTTCATGATTTTAAGGACCAATAACATGTAGGTGATGGTCTAAGTAAACTCCCTTAGTGCTTAGTTTAAAACATAAGAGTAAGACCTAGGGTAGTATTTTGTACTTTCTAGACAAAGGCCAGTTAGCAAGGTGAACTCTTGGATGGAGGAGTGAGGAGGGTGAAGGAAATGTTTGAAGCCTTTAGAAAGGAATTGTAAAGCATGGATTTACTTTCTATAAAAGTAGCATCCATATAAATAGGTGGTGCCATTGAAGATTTAAAGGGCACCATTCATGGATTTGAAAATTCTAAGGAGGATCTATGGTAGGGAATACCTAAAGTCTATGCACCTAAATCACTTTAGTGATAGTCTACGGTCGATTAGCATTTTTTTATGAGGTAATGTTGGGACCCATTTTTGAGAATACTTAATCCCACACCAACTATACCAACCCTAATGTATGGAGACCCATGGAGGAAGTGAAGGACCCTTTTTACACACCTTAGTTCTAAATAGATAGACTCCCAAAATACCCATGCCAGTTGATTGATGGTTGCATAGCATTGTGAGTCTCAAGGCATACCTACCCAGTCCTACATGTGGTAGTTCATGGCTTGAAGAGCATGAAGATATGAGTAATGGAGTAGGTAGGCATATAGCCTTGAATAATAACTTGGCCCCTAACATGTGCCCTAGTTGTCCTATATGACATAGTGGAGTTGAAAAGATCACAACTGCCCATCCTTTGGCACACACCTATATAATAAACAAGAAGAGTGGTTAGTATCTATATAAAGGAAGCAACCTCCAAGAGAAAAAAGGAGGAGACAATTAACATTGAAGCTCTAGTTAATTTGATGGTGATAAAGTGATTAAGTCTTGAAGTGATAAGTAGCATATGTAAGCCATGCTCATCTGTGAGTCTCTGGTATTAGTTAAAATAGGATTGAATAGCGAAGATTGATACTAGCTATTCTAATGTAAACAAGATATCATGCCACTTAACCCTCTTACACACTACAAAAGGCCCTTTCACTAGACCCAATATTAAATTATAACCTTAGGATTAATAGGCATCCCCATGTGGACTCCCTTACCTGCATGTGCCAATAATACCTTTACCCCCTTTATTTAAGCATGTATCGATGGACCTATCCCTTTGTGCCTCTACACCAAATAACCCATGAATCCCTTAAACCAATACACCCTAAACATCCCTCAATTTTACCATGATGCAACTAACCCAACACAGACCTAGTCCCTTCACTGTTCCACTTGAGGTGAGCACATAAGGTTCATGCCTTATGTTAAACTGATGCTAGCATGCTAGTGTGTTTAAATGTTGTGCACTAGACCTTAATATCCTTGTGACTAACTCCTTTAACCCTATAAATGGCTGATAATTGGATTTGTATGCATGACCAAGAACCATGCCTACTTAAATGACACACTTTACTACAACAAAATTTTTGAGGTAAATGGTTTAGCATGGGTTTTATTAGAAAGTCCTAAAGAAGGATGATTGATTCTCCCATAGATCAAATGGGTGCAGTGGAAAGTTAGACCAAGGGCAATAATTTATCCTAAATTTGGACAATATGCATGTTGTTTGTTTGGATGCCCATATTTTTGGGGAGTGGGGAGAGTATTTAAGTGTCAATAACTGATACTCTCTAATTGATAGCTATTGAAACATGGAATAAATGGACTCTTTACCAATCCTTGATGTAGGAATTATCATACTAGATGAAACCTCATTTAATTATGAATGGGTAGTTTTTTGTAATGGAATCAAAATGTCATTTGGTTGAAATGTGAGATTACAAGTTTTAAATGGATGTTGATCGGCTAGGACATTATGTATTTTACCTTCATGTTCAAATTTAATGCATTGGTACAAGGTGGAGGAGATGTAATGCATAGTTCATATCTAGGGATAGCCTAATAGGTTATTGTATTAAAACTCCCATTCTATTACATAAAATAATTTGAGGATAACATGCACACACCTAATTGGATGTGAAGGATGAATATTTCCAATGTAGGAGTGACAATATCATTGAATGCTCATAAAATGGCTAGGGATTGGGATACAAAAGTTTTAGGTAACTATATTTGCTTAAATGCATGAGAGGAGATGATGTTTGTATTGGCACCATTATAAATAATTACTCATTTAATTCAAGTTTTATCAATTTGGGAAGTGATAACTAATGGGGCATCCTATTCATTAGGCTATAATGATGATATTTATAAATTAGGGAATGTTATGGATAATTAATTTTGAAGTGATGTGATAAAATCCAATAGAGGTTGATGTTCATCAACTTGTATCTTAGTGACCCACAAGGCTTCTATCATATCCTCATGATGATGTGGAGGGTTTTAGACAATTTAATATAAATACATCTTAATCAAGAGATTATGAAGCTATTTTATAATGGATATATATATTAATTTTGAAGCATTATTATTTTTTTCTTTCCCTAGAAGAAAAAATTTAGGTTTTGGAGTAGGTGTTATGGGACTATTTATGGTAGGAATTGGTGGTTTTGTAATAGTCACTTTGGCTTTATCATGATTGTGGATATTATGATGCTAGGTTTAGGATCAAGTAGCTATGTGGATTGTATCTATCTAAAATAAAGGGGAATTTGTCATGTTTTTAGACTCATCCATACCTATAGGGTTTAAGAGGGGTTGATATTGAGCTCTATCAGAGGTTTTATCTTCTTTTATAGCTCATTTTAATATTATTAGTAGTATACTACTTCCTAAGGTGGATGTAACCCTAGTAGTTTGACTATAGGGATAGTCATGATCCAATCATTCCATTAAAATATTGTATTCTTCTAATAAGTTTTAGAACACAACTTTTAGAACATTAGAAATTATCATATCATGACCTATTATTCAGTGATATACACATTTCTTGTTTTCTTGATACCACACTAGTTTCAAAATATGAGGGTCAATGGGTTTTATGGGTGGTAGAGTGATAAGGAAGGTTTGGAGAATTTTATCAAGGATAATAGAATAAGACCCATTTAATGGATCTTGACTAGTTTTTTCAATCTTATGAGGTATTGGTAGGGAATTTGCTTTTGAATTAGATCCTTGATCTTTTGAATTAGTTGTTTGCATATTCCCTATGATAGGTACTTTGTGCTTAGGATAATCCCTTACACCTAAACATTGTGAATAGTAGTGGTTTAAAGAATTATGTATTGGCATTATCATTGTGGTAAGATCCCTTTATGATGATGCATGCTTTTTAGTAGCGGATTTTATGATGGTGGCTTTTGGTCTTACTAAAGTATGGGGTCCTATTATAAATGTTTTATTTTGAATAGGTGGTAGAGGTTCCTTCCCTTTTCGAATCTAATCAGGGGTATCAAGGATTTCCTCTCTAGGGAGTTCAATCCTAATGGGAAGATACTACAAGGATTTTGCTCATGGTGCCCTAATGTTTTTGTTTTTGATACCTATACCCTATCCCTTAATTTCTCCAAGATTTAACTCTTCTTGAGTTATGAGGGGAACTAGTTTTGATTTGGTTTAAGGCAACATGATAGTTTCTTTAGGGGGTATTAATCTAAAGGGGATGGGTATAATTGATTCAATTATTGAGATAACATGAAGAATGGTACAAGTATCTTGTGAAACGTATAAACAATCCTTTTCCTTGATATTCTTTTCCTCTTTTATTTCTAGTTGATCATCTTAAATCTTTTTAGATACTTTTTCCTCAAGTGGGTCTAAAATAATGAGATCTATAAAGTTTAGGGAAGTTTTTAGGATAGCTTCACTTAATTTAGATGGCTCAAAGGCATCTCCTATAAGGAGATTAGGGATAAAAGTATTACTAACTTCTTTAGGTAAAAGTTGATAATGGATTGTACTAATTACATGGGTTTCATGGTTAGAGGTGGATCCTAAATTAGCCTACACAGAATTAGACATGTAATAATGGTTAGGGAATGGCTACCTAAATATGTCTATATATTGATTTGGGGGTGCATTAGGGTTATCAATTTATAACTCCCCTTGATCAATAAGGATTTTTACTAGACCTTGAAATAGTGACACCTATTACATGATGGAATTTTAAAAAGACATTTTCCTTAAACCAACTAGGCTTAGGGTGAGATTCATCAAGAGGTATTACCATATGAATTTTTATGAGAGAATATTTTAAGAGCTTATCCAAGAAGGACACGTAAGACTCTCATAAAGGTGTATACTATCATGGAGCAAAACATGTTAATGGGTTTTAGGATTGTTTTTGATAAGTAGAGGGTTGAGATTAGCCTTTTACTTACAGGGATATTGATTTTATGACTATGGCATTAACATCTCATTTGGTCTTATTATTATTATTATTATTATTATT
Source organism: Torreya grandis (assembly GCA_037957365.1). Lineage (NCBI taxonomy): Eukaryota > Viridiplantae > Streptophyta > Pinopsida > Cupressales > Taxaceae > Torreya > Torreya grandis. The sequence continues at coordinate 2,959,815 of JARHVA010001005.1, read as the reverse complement.
ATTATTATTATTATTATTATTATTATTATTATTATTATTATTATTAATCCCTTTAGAGGGATAAAGTTACAATTTTTTACTACACAATTTTACTTTCCCTTCTTCTAAGGCTCTAATTTTTAATTTTTGGGCCATCAAAAAGGCCTCATAAAAGGTTTTAAAGTATTGAACCTATAACCTTAACAAGATATGTTTAACATATGATCTTGAAAATAATTCAATTATTTTGGGTTGTAGAAGGAAAAAGCTGAGTTGGTTTATGAGATTCCTCCATCTAGCCATGAAATCAGTGATAGATTCATCATTGAATTATTTGATGGTGTAGAGGTTGGTGATAGTTAATTTTATTTTAATGTTGATAGAAAAGTGGTCCATGAATATTTTATCTAGCTACCCAAAAGATAACAAGTAATAATGAAGAATCAAGTTATACCAGTCTAAGGCTAGTCTAGCTATGAACATAGGAAAAGTCTTAATTAGAAGAGAATAATCATGAGATATAAGATAGAAATCATGTCTAAATGCTTGAAGGTGTTATTGAGGATCCTCCTTAATTTTAAATTTGATAAATTTTAAGAGATACCAATGTGAAGGGTATGGTCTAATGGGGACTACTAGGTTAATAGGTTGATTATAGATTTACTCGTAAGTGAGCATATTTTTCTACCCAAATGCAAAGGCTTACAAATTATCCATCTTATTTATAAGGATAATCATAAAGTCTTGTTGGGTATTGTACTGATGGATATCCCTAAGGATATTCTATTGAAGATATTGGTAGGTAGGAATGTTGGAGGTTCTAGGTTACACCCTAGTTGAAAGTAGAAGTGTTCAAGTCCTACTCTCAAACCTAGTCTAACATGGGAATGACACTAGGATGTGGGTTACCTAATGTTTGTTCAGACCTCTATAATTTTTAATGATGATATCTCCTCAAATATTTAATTTGAATCTCTCTTCTTAAAACTTAATCTATTGGGATGAAAAGGGGCGAAAGTGCATGAATGAAAATATACTTTAATTGTGGTGATGCACCAAATGTTCAATGATCCACTCTTAACTTGGGAACTTCCATAAATACTAATGGATCTGATGGAGACAATGATTGATCATATTTTATAAAATGGTTCCAAACATGAGTATTTTTTATGAAGGTTTAAAGAGACCTATGACTTGAATTATAGAAAAATATAGGTATAAATAAGACACTATGGACTTATGACACTTTAAGAGAAACATCACTAGCTAAAACTTCACACAAATTGGAAGAAACAAACAACCTTAAATCAAGGCACATGAAGGACCTATAGATGATGAATAGATAACATAAATTCTACAAATCAAACTTCAATAAAGTTCACTTAGCATTAAACTAGAATATGAAATTGTCTTATATTGCTTCATAAGAGTTCTATAACGTGATTTTGGAAGATCTTCTCTATCTCAAGCTGAGGGATGAAAATTAAGAGTTCAAAAATAGTACTTATAGGAATAAATAAAGTAAAAGAGAGAGAGAAATTGGTGTTAAAGGGGTAATTAATGACTCTAATCCCACTCAGAATAATTACCACTGCAATCCTTCTCGATCCTTCACCTGCATTAATGTCACTATATCTTTCTCTAACATGATGGAGAATGTGAAGATCAAGAATAGTTGCAAGAAGCAATCCTCACCACCACATTAATCCTTCTCGAGCTCCATGATTTTATTTCTAACATTTCTTGTGTAGTCATAATTCTTCTATTACTTCTAAATCTTGAATATAGACCTATTATGGATGAAAAATAATCACCCAATTAGTTTTTATATAGTCATGATTGCACAAAAGATCTATACGTTAGGGATTTTAATCATAAGACATAAACCTACATTTGAAAGATTTCAAGAGGTTTTGTAGAGCTTTAATGGCATTAGATATATTTTTAGGATCTTCTCCCAGTGACTTAGATCATGTTTAATCTTGAATTTAATCATTTTACCTACCTAAGGTGGAGAAAACCTTTATCAAATGTGTTTTCCCTCATGACATCTCCTTGAAACATTTTCTCTAGTTTATCCTTGACCTCATATTTGACCTCTACTAAAAATAATTTATATTTTGAACTTTAATTTTACCCATTGATCTTAATCTGAGCCTTTAAGATTATCGCACCATCAATCTATGATCCTAATTAGGTGAGTACTATTGGATCTTCTTTTCATACATCATTGATATTTCTTAATATGAATGAATGTGAGCCATGGATCTTATAATAGTTTAAGGCTTTTAAGATAGTTATCACTCATGTATTTATCTTTAATATTCACTAACCTTTTGACCCATTACTCATAGTTAATCCACTTTTTCTTGATGAAATGTGCACTATTGATCTACTTGGACCCAATAGCTCTATTAGTCACCACAAGTGGTTAGATCTATTATGATATCATAACATCATACCAATTGGCATCTATGCATTCATCCTTGTATAAATTAACCATTTTATTTGATGTTTGTCATTTATCTTCAATGTATGATCAAATGCACTCTATTGGATCCTCAGGACCCACTAACACTACCAAGTTGTCACTCATTGTTGGATCTTGGTCTGATCAAATGCCAACTATTGATCTTGGGACATTTGAAATCAAAAGGCTATTTGAAAAATGTTGAAATTGATGTCCATAAACATGTCTTAGATTAATGGTCCAAATTTAAATACTTGTAACTTGAGATAACAAGCTCATCAAGTCATGAAACTTGCATAGGATGATCTTGGCATGAAGAAATTCACGTCCATGCAATATTTTTACCTAAGTGGATCCTGAGGTATATTTATTAAATGTGCAATTAGATTGATCTATTTGTTTCTTCATGATGTGATAATGATAGTTTATTGCTTCTATGCTTGTGTAAGAACTTTCAATGCCCAAAATGAGTTCTTTAGACCTGTGAAATTGGATTTATGTCCATGAAGGTCACGATCACCATGAGAACTTGCTTCCTCAAAATTTTACAAACTAAAATTAAATTTTAATTAAAGTGTTTCAAAATATTTAAAAGCTACATATGATATTTGGACCACTCATTCCATCCAAATATCTATTCATCACATCTCTTTAGGAATAATATTGGCATGTGGGCCCAAATGGCCAACATTATTGGTGACTCAACTACCTTAACTAGCCTACTAGTCATGGAACCTAGAATTTTATTAAACTTGCTCATGATGACTAGATAAATGAAATATTAATTAAAAAAGGATTTTTCCTGACTCCTTGAAACACATTAAATTAATGAGACACACACAAACAATAAGAAATCAACAAAACACACTAAAAAACTACCCAAATAGCAAGAAAAAAAATAGATAGAGAAATGTGCAAGAGCACTTGGAGGTAGAGATAGACCTATCTACCTATATACAAAGATCATGAGGTAACATTAGTAGAAAAATTTAATATACCTCCCATTTATTAAGATGGGAAATCTCTCTCCATTCAACCTATAAATATCAAAGGTATTTATCTCCTTTCAACATATGATAACATCAAGCCCACTCCAAAGACTGTCAAACTTGGAGTGCTTTCTTAGCTTTGCATGATCCTCATCCCATTTGAGGATTATATCATATTTTTGGAATGTCCTTGAAGAATATATCTTATCAAATTACATATTCAATTGGTATTTATTGGATAATATAATATGAATAGATGTATCTCTTATCTCCTCTAGTTATCTCAGCTCATTCAACCTTATCTACATAGCATCATCCTTTAGGAGCTCAAGTTGATGTGCAAGATCTAATTCAAGAAATTCAGGACATGTAAGAAACTTGGATTCTTTCCTATAAAAAAGAGGGTATGGGGAGTTTCCAATAGATTTCTTAGGTGTCAATCTATCTACCCATAGGGTAGTCCTTAATCTACTATGTCACTCCCTCTGACTATCCTTCATAGTTCTCTTTATAATCCTTGACAAGTTATTATTTATAAACTCTAATAGTCCATTAAACTATGGTTAATAGTTAGAGGATGCCTTGAGATAAATTACATGTGAAATAGCCTAAACACATACCTTGTTTCCACTAAAGGCCAATGCATTATCAAAAATGATTATAGAAGGCACATCAAATTTGGTTAGAAGGCTATCATAAAATTCCAAAATAGAATCTTCATTAGCTTCCTTGAGGGAAGTTTATTTAACCTACCTTATAATGTATTCTATAATTTTAATGATCCATTAATTTTATTTACTTGAAGGGGGTGTGTATAATCCCTATGAAATCTAAGCCCCAGTACATAAAAGGTTGTTCTACTTGTATGGGTTTAAAGGGAAGGGCAACCAATTTTTGATTGCCAACAAACATTACACATTTTGGTAATTTCATTACCCAAGAGTGTGAATCTATAAAAATTTTGGGCTAAAATTATCCATTTCTAATGATCTTAGAGGTTGTGCTCTTGGTAGCAAAGTTCTCACTAGTTGGACCATCATGAAACTATTCAAGCATCTTGTCTATTTGGCATGATTCCACACACCTCAAAAGCATGCCTCCTATGTCGCTCTTGAAAATTAATCTATCTATCAGTACATAAGATATACTTTTGAAAATAAAGTGGCTTATATTATTTATATCTAGTCCCATAAGACATTGGCTTGATGTAATAAATCTGCTTATATCATGTGTCCAACTGAAAGGTGTGTTGTCTACAGCTGCCTATTAGCTATCATGGACTATCAAAAAATGATCTTTATCTTTTTTTTCTTATAATAAATGGTGTTAACATAACAATTTGGGCCTTAGAATATTTTTTACTCTAACATCAAGGTCATACTCCATTCATTTTGTCACCCATCCATCTCTTTTTTCATTGAGGTCTTTATTGAGTATAAACTCTTTAGTACTTAGGTGTATCACCATGAGTATGATCTTACTATTCGATACCATGAGCCTAAATTTATTGAAAACACTCACTAATTCAAGCACATGTTTCTCTAAAAATATATACATCTCCCCATACCCCTCTAAGGCTTGACAAAAAAAGGAAATAGGCTATTCCAAACGTTGTTCATTTTGTTGCATCAACATGGTAGAGATTGAATATAATGTAGAGAAGGAATAAAAGTAGAATTACTTATTAAAATTAGGATTGATAAGTGTAAGGGAATGAGATATGGCCTCCTTGATGGCCTTAAAACACCTCTTACCTTATTTGGTCCATGTAAACTCCTTACATTTTCTTAACATGTGAGTAAAAGGCTTGACCAACTCTACAAAGCCTAGGATAAAACTTCTTATAAAATTAATATTTATTAAGAAACTCTATAAACCCTTCTTATGCTTTATAAATGGTAAGGATAGGATGGAAAAAAATATTTTAGGACCTATGGAAATACCATATTTTAACACTACATAGCCTAATAACCTACCCTCATGAACACCAAATATACATTTTTTACGATTCAATAACACACCAAATTCTCTACTTATTTCAAATACTAACCTCAATTGAGCAATGTGATCAATTGGGTCCATTAAGAAAAAGAGTGATGTCATTTAGGTAGAATAGCACCATGTAATTAATCAAAACTTCAATGGTAACATCCATTGCCCTCTACAAAGTCTCTCTAGCATTGGATAGTCCAAAGGGAATTTTCATATATGTATAAGTGCCCCATTTTATGGTGACGTTAGTCTTATGCCTATATTCATCCTTGACCATAATCTAATTATAACTAGAGTAGCCATCAATTAATGAGAATCTTTCAGAACCTACCACCTTTTCAAGAATCTAATCTATTTAGGGTGGTGGGTACTGGTGTTTTAGGGACACCTTATTGAGGTCCCTAAAGTCAACACATAATCTTATTTCCCCATTCTTATTCCTCACTGGTACAAGGTTTTCCACCCATAAGTAATGTTTAATGTGGAATATTATCTTTGATTCAATCAACTTAAATACCTCCCTTCTCATCAACTCCTCCACTTTTGGGTTGGTATGCCTTTCTTTCTAATTTATTGGCTTTACATTACTTTCTAGTTCAATGGTATGTTTTGCAAGTTTGGGATCAAAATCCTTCAAATCCTTGTACTCCCATGCAAATACATCAAATAACTCTTGGTATAAATTAAAAATGTAGATCGCTCTTCTAATGTGTTAATCTTTCCTAACTTAATTTATCTTTGAAGATATGTATCCTTTATTTGTGTTCCTCCTTGGCTAAGATGCATGCCTTTCCTCTTCTCACTTGGTCATATTCATTGAATGTGTTTTCCAATGTCACAAGCCCCTTAGGTATCTTGTTAAATCTTAGCTACACTATCTCATCATCATATTGATGTTGGAATTTTTTTTGACTCTTATGGCAAAATTCTCCCTCCTGCATTGGAAAACATATAATTTGGTCATCATTATCAAATACCTACCAACTCACCTCATTTTTTGGTATAGTATATTGATTTTTCTCTCTTGGTATGGATTATATATTGAATACCAAGAATTATTATATGAGATCCCATACAAAAATTTTATATGATTTCAAATGATGGTTCTTGACTAAACATATGCCTCTACTTGTTTCACAACAAGATCACTATCACCTTAAACTTAAAGAATTTTGGCACTTCTTGTTATTTCTTCTTCCAAACCATGTAAAAGAGCCTCATATTTAGTTGTGTTTGAAGTGAATTAGAATTGAAATCTTGTAATTAAATAGTACCTCTGATATGAGGGTTAAACTAGCATGGCTCTAGATCCACTACCATTCTTTAACCTTCAGCCATAAAATAATAAATTTCATATACCATCTTCCTCTTGAGTGGTGTTAGTTAGGGAAGTTATAGCAGCACCCTCCTCATGCATATAATACACCCTAAAAATTACTTATTCAATATTAGTGTAGGGATCAAATCCATGATTGTCAATTTCTCATTCATCCAAGTATAGGTCTAAAATACCTTCAATATGGTCATGAGTCTCTTGCTCACTAAAATTTTAATCCTCATCTAATATGGTAAAATTGACATTTGCAAGGTTAGGCATATAGGGCTCTAGATAGAACCTAGAGATAGGTTATGACCTAATAGTGACCCTAGTCCCATATCTGGTCCTAAAAACCATGTATGGATAGTTAGAGGATAAATAAACCCTAATTATTGTAGTGAAGTCCCTAAATAGGCATATGAAAAAATATGGGGGTAGGTCTACAACCATTACATCTTGAGTGTTGACACAATTTGGTTAAGATGCCAATGTGATCTTAAGGTCTTTCAATATACTTACTATCTTTGTGGGGGAACCATCCAAGTAGATAATGCCTTTTAATTAGGCACATACTTAAGCTCAATATTATCTTCTATGGATTTAGGCATAACTAAGGTTAAAGCTCTAGAATTTGTCATACAAGTATGCACTAAGCAGTCCCCTATGATGATTGATAAATAGAATGGATGGTGTTTGACAACCTTAGGGGGATGAAAAACATCATGAACTTGATCGTGACTAGGAACATAAATTTTACTAAGTTGATTACTATTTATAAAAATAGTGTTCACCTTATCAATTATCTCATTCATATGAGAAGGCCTAAAAAACTCTTGATGAATAATATATTTCCATCATAGAATAGATAGAGCATCATACATATACATATTCACATTAGCCTTTTTCATATGATCCACAATATTGAAAGGAATCCACAATATTGAACTACAACTTAGAAGTAGAAGTATCACTTGGCACTTGAGTTAAATGAGGAACAAAAGGAGGCTTCTACTATTATCCATGATGTTGAGGTATTTATTGAGTTTCAAGAGATTTAGAATATATATTTAAAGTGGTAGGCTATTTACGGACTTGTGGAGGTGTTCAAGAAGCCTTAGGTGCTCCAAATTATCATCCAACATCCTCATCTTAGCCATTGTATTGGCTACAACTGGTCCATCTTCCCTTTACATAGTCTTACCCATGTTTACCACTATATGCTCAAACATATGCTCCCCTTCTTGGAAGTTTATGTACACGGCATCATTTGGTGCCTTACCCATGCTTCCTTGCTATTAAATTTGAGATTTTGATGATGTCATCATAAGCATGATATCTTGATTCATTGGAGGGCCTTATGGTGAAGGAGGCATTATGTCATGGCCTTGGAATGAAGGAACATACTACTAACTAGGATCTTCATACCTTTCTCTAGGTGTAGCCATTACCATCTCATTGGAGTACCCTCTTGATTACCATTGACCCTCTTATGCAAGGTTGTTTTATGTGGGGACCAAGGCTCTTGAGCTACTTACAGTTATAGGGTTGTAGATATTATAAGATCTACCTTAAGTAATTTGGAATTGGGATTATTAATTTGATGGATAAGGGGGTCTATTATAGGATTTATTAGGGTATTCAGCTTGGAAAGGACATTGGTATAGCCTATATGAAGTTTTTTGTTGTCTATCTAGAGCCATTAGCTTGTTGTTTTGTGCCTTCAACAAGTGCTTAATCCTTAAAAAAATTTCCACTTGACCATCATCAGATTGGATTTTATTATTTGGAGTGGGAAATGGAGAAATGGTAGGTTGGGTTGGCTAAAGCTCAGGAAAAAGTGGCATGAGAGGTCTTGGAATGATTTTACCTACTTGTATCAAATATTTTTATGTCCTTATAGCTATCTCATAGGCCATAGGCAGAGTTGTCCCCCCCCCATAGATTAGATCATGATTTCAATGTATAAATCTAATGCTTTCAAATAGTAAATAAAAACATAATTGAGAATGGGTTTAATGATGACAAGGATCCTATCCCAATTCTTTTGGAATCTATAGTTAAAATCAACCATATATTCTTGGGATGCCCTCTTGATTGAGGGGAGTTATTCAACAATTGGCACATGGTCATGTCTATCTTAATAATGTTTACATAAGCACTCACCAAATTCATCCCAATAATTTATTTAGGCAAGAGGTAGACCCTTATACCATTTCATGGATTTTCCTTTCAAGGATGTGGTTAATAGTTTCATGGTTATATTCTCTTGCATAATGTTATGTACTAAACGAGGGTTTGTAATGTCAACTATGTACTCTATAACGGTGGTGGAGTTTTATCCTATAAATTATGGTAAACTCTTCAAAGAAGCATTAGGTATATCATCATATTGATGAAGGTTAAGAAGGATACCACCATTTCAGGGTACAAAATCTTGCATTATGGGCCTTGCCATTTGCATAATGGGGGTTGCACTTTACTAGCTAACATTTTAATAACCTTTAGCATGAGAGGTGTTGTTTGGATGGTCTTTTGAAATCTTTATCTGAGAGAATCTTTATATTCTAATTATGGTGATTGTCTTCTTCTATAAAATACCTCTTCTCAACTCTAGACATTGGCTATGCCAAAGAGAATGTATCCCATTGTGCATGTTAGAAATTGTTGTAGGTTCTAGGTTGCACCCTAGATGAAAGTAGAAGTGTTCAATTCCTACTATCAAACCTATTACAACATGGTAATGACCCTAGGATATGGGTTACCTAATGTTGGGTCAGACCTCTAGGATTTTTAATAAGGCTAGATCCTCAAATATGAAAATTTAAATCTCTCCTTTTAAAACTTAATCTATTAGGATGAAAAGAGGAGAAATTTCATGAAAGAAAATATACTTTAAGTGTGGTGATGCACCAAATTTTCAATTAACCACTCTTAACTTGGACACTTTCATGATTACTAATGGATCTAATGAAGAGAAGGACTAATCATATTTTATGATAGGGTTCCAAACATGAGTATTTTATATGAAGGTTGAAAGAGACCTGTAACTTGAAGGACATAAAGAGATAGGTCTAAGTAATACACTATGAACTTATGACACTTCATGCAACCTACAAGAAGCTAATAGCCTTAAAGAAAGGCACATGAAGGACCTATAGATGATTAATAAACAACATATATTTTGTAAATAAAACTTCAATAAAGTGCACTTAGAATTAAAATATAATTTAAATTGTCTTGTATTGCTTCAAAAGAGTTTTACAAAGTGATTTTGGTAGAGCTTCACTATCTCAAGTCGAGTAATGCAAAGTAAGAGTTCAAAGCTAGTATTTATAAGAAGAAAGAAGGTAAGAGAGAGATAAATTAGAACTAAAGGGGTCATTAATGATACCAATTCCACTCATAATAAATACCATTACAATACTTCTCAAGCCTTTCCTTGAATTAATGTTAGTATATCTTTATCTATCATGATAGAGAATGTGAAGATCAATACTAGTTGCAAGAAGCAATCCCCACTGCCACATGAATCTTTCTCGAGCTACTTAATGTTCTTTATGAAATTCATTTAATATTCATCATTATACCATTGCTTATAAATATTTAATGTAGATCGATTATTGATGAAAACCAATCATCCTATTGTTTTTCATATAGTCATGATTGTACTAAACATCTACAGGCTAGGGATTTTGATCATAAGATGTAAAACCTACATCTAAAATATTTTGAGAGGTTTTATAGAGATTTAATGGCATTAAATGGCTTTGTATGATCTGATATTAGTGACTTATATCATGTTTTATCTTGAATTTACTCATTTTACCTGCCTGGAGTGGTGAAATACTTTGTCTAATGTGTTTTCCCTTGTGGCATCTCCTTGAAACATTTGCTCTAGTTCATCATCAACTACATGTTCTAACTCTAATTGAAATCCTTTATATTTTGACCTTTAATTTTATCCATTGATATTAATATTATCCTTTGATATTATATCACATTTGACCTTCATCATTAGCCATGAATCTGTGATCCTTATTGGGTGATCACTGTTGGATCTTATTGTCATACATTGCCAATATTTCTCAATACAAATGAATGCAAGACATGGATCTTATACCAGTTTAACACACTTAAAACACTTATTTCCCATGCATTTATCTTCAAGATATATTGACTATTTTACTTGATTCTATCTATTGATCTTTAATTTATGATCAAATGCACTCCATTAGATCCTTAGGACCCACTGATATTATCATGTTGTCGTTAACTATTAGAACTTGGTCCAATAAAATGCCAACTATTGATCTAGGGAAATTTGAACTTAAATAGATATTTTTTTCAAAACTTTAACTTGATTTTTGTTCACCCATACTAGACTATTGGTCCAACTTTAAACATTGTAAGTTGAGATAGCAAGCTCATCAAGTCACAAAATTTATAGAGGATGATCTTGACATGAAGAAATTCATGTCCATGAAATCTTTTCACCTAAGAGGCTCCCCAAGTGAATTTATTAAATGTGAAATTAGATTGATCTATTTATTTCTTCAATACATTCTAATGACAATATGGCTCTTTTATGCTTGTGCAAGAAATTTTAAGGCCCAAAATGAGTTCTTGAGACATGTGAAACTGGATTTACATCCATGAAGGTCATGATCACCATGAGAACCTGTTTCCTCAAAATTTTACAAACTACACTTTAAGTTTACTTAAAGTGCTTCAAAATATTTTCAAGCTACATGTGATCTTTAGACCACTCATTCCATCATAAACTTTGTTCAGTATATCTCTTCAGGTAGAAGCTTGGCATGTGGGCCAAAATAGCCAATAAGAAGTGGAGTGGAAAAATTGTAGGATAAAGGATAACCAATTGAGATGGTCATAATTAGTTGGGATGCCACCACATACTGTGGGGATTGTAAGGGTATATAAGTAGACCCAAGAGCTTGTGAAGGAGCTATGTATTAGGTGGTCAATGGGATATATTATTGAGGAGGTTAGATTATGGGGACTTGTTGAAATGTCTGAGTTTTTGGATTTAAAGGTATGCTAGTTTGGATAGGTGGAAGATTTGCTAGGATTGAGATAACTATGTTTTAAAGTGCCATTGTAAGAGGAAGAGTAGATGTAGGTTGATGTGAGGTGACATGTAGATCTTGAGTGCTAGTTGGGGATGGACCACTAGATGTTACCGTAGGTATATTGCCTAATGGTTATGTAGTTTTAGTGTCAGAACTTATTATGGGAGGATCCTTATGAGAGGACACCATAGTTATGGTAAACCTTTCACCTTCCTCTAAATTCATGTCATAAACATTCCTAAAAAACCATGTATGGGGGGAAGTGGGATGCGTAAATATTGAGAGATGAGGTAATAGTCAAGCATGATTGGATTAATATCCAATATGTTGGAATATTTAGGATTACCCTTAGTATAATTCTAGGTAATACCCTCCCTTATGGACTTAGGTGAAGTAAGAGTACTAGGAGATTTTTCCATGGATGAGGGTGAAATTGGGGGTTCGATTTGCTTTAATGACTATTGTCACATCAAAACCATGTAGCGATGAAGGAAAAGGAAAGAAATCAAATAAAAAAACACATAATAATATTTTTGATTATCTTGTATTTAGTGTAAAATAAAGGCACACATGATATAAGACATTCCTAAAAATATTTTACTTTTTTTAACTTTAAAGTGTGATAAAAGAAATGAAAGGTTACCAAAGGTCCTAAGAAACAAAAATATCTAGATGTTCTAAGGTTTATTTAGGCTCAAAATATTTCTATACTAAAATTGATATGTGGTCTAGTATTTGGGCCTTACCCCTCACTTCACACACCATAGCATAATGGCATTAGGTTATTAGATAGTATATATTGAATAACCATGGTTTATACTCAATCAACATATTGAGTTGGTTCTCCCCTTGGTGATGAAATCCAAGTAGGATAGATAAGATTAAGGTTACCACTAGGTGGTGAAATCCTAGTTGGTTTCCTTTTGTCAATGTCTAATGGATTTATTATGTAAGTGGTTTGGTATGTGTGAAATAAGTGATTTCTAAAATAAATTAATTACCTAGATTATTCTATATGAATTTATTAATCAATAAAAAATGGATGCAATTATTTTAACCTTAAAAAAATAAATTAAAAACAATTTTGAATTTTCTTTTGAATGAAGATAGCAATCAATAGAAAAAGGAGAAAAAGATGAATAAATTAACAATGAATTATAATAATAAAAATGAGACATTAGGATTCCCATCAGGTGTGACATAATGTTATAGTAGTTTTTTTTCTTTAATTTAATTAACTTACTAAAAACTCAATGAAAATTAGGGGTTATGATGAATACCTAGAGATATGAAGATGGTTGTGCACTACTTGAATCCAGTGAATGACGAAAACTTTTTTCGGCTTGGAATAATAACCTACACATAAATAAATAACTTGGAAAAAAATATATTAATAGATAGATAGGTGAGCTTCTTGGTTAGGAACCAGTCCTAGGAAGTTGTGAACTTACTTAAGTGGATGTCAGCTCATTATTTTCATAATTAAGTGGATAAATCGATAATGAAATTACTAAAGATAAAGATGTGATAGCAATAATGATTATGATTTAATATTTATTTAAGCTATCAATGTAAGAAATTTATTCATCCCAATAATCCATAGTATCATTCACATCCTCTTGTATAACACCAAGTTATTTAGTAGTGGATTTAATAGAGGGAGAGTAAATAATGGCTTAAAGTGCTAGCTCAAAGTCTACGTCACTTTGATCAGCAAAAAGGGGTTCAGATACTATAAATAGATCAGTGATATTAATGACATCATGCACAATGCCAGGTAGAGTCATCTACATAATAAGGTCATGTTTAAAAGGATAGAAAATTAGAAAGCTTTAAAGATAAGGGTCTAAGATAAAGAATCAATTTTTTTTTTAAACTAAGCATAGTGGACTGATGCCTATCTTGTAGGATCAATTTTGATTCTGTGGGATTGATGTTGATTCTATAGAATTGGTGTCGATTTAAAATGAATCAACATCAATTCTATCTAAAATTGTACTTAATTAAAATAGTGACTTTAAAAGATGATAGAGGATAATAAAAATACATATAAGGGTAATATTTGTATTCTAAATTATAGATAATTATATAAAATCAAAGAAACTAATGAGAAATGAAATAAACAAGACAATTACTTACCTTAAACCTAGTTACAAGCAGAATGAATTCATTCCCACAATGTAAGTAGTCCCTCAAGATTGAGATGATGGATGTGTATTATATGTAGTAGTATTTTGATAGAATGGTGTTATGGTCTCCTTAGTTATCCAAGAATTTAATCATCATTTTGACATTTAGAGTTTCTAGGTCATAGGTATAAATGGATATATGTTGATCCATAGAATCAGTGTCGATCAGGGGAGAATCGATAATGATTCACCCAATTTGGCAACTAAAGAATTTATCCATGTTGGTTTTCTCTCACTATGGAAACATTTGGATTTGTGAGCATGAGGTTAATGAGTATGGGGTTATACATGGGTAAAGTGGTTAAAATGTTAGGATTCCATAGGTTGTTAATAGATTTAGGTGGTTAGGGAGATGAAAAGGTAATTTGTAAACAATAAATTATTGGATGGCTAATGGTAAAAAAAATAAAATTTTACATAGGGATATTTAGGATATTAAAAAAATAATAAGGGCCTATGATACCTAAAAAATCATATATAGTTTATGAAATTATAGTCTCTACAATCCCACCAATGCACAATAATTGTATTTAGTGTATATACCATTGTACTCATTCACTATTGCTCATTTGGATTATCTATATTAAGGTCTTGAATATATGGCTCTAGGCTACATGTCCTAGTAAAATTATCTTGTTGTGAAAGTCAACATTTTCTAATATATGATACTATCTTGGATACCTTCCTTATGCATGGGACCTAGATATTTATTTGTCAAATATTATGAATGTTATCTTTACTTGACCATTTCACCACTTTATTATAGGGTCCTATTGTGATGATACTATAGCTCCATCCAATATATTCATAAAATTCTTGAACCTAAATGTCACAAGCTATATTCGTGGTATTAGAGAGTGATTGGGAATCATACTATTAAAGTATTCCTTTTGAATTTAACTAAAGATTATCTATTCTCTTAGTATAAATAGTATATATGTTATTGATCTCATCCTTCATATCTATTATTTTTACATATGGAGGCATGAGATATATGGTTAGTATAAGAATCAGTGTCGATTAGGAGAGAATCGATAATGATTCACCCAATTTGGCAACTAAAGAATTTATCCATGCTGGTTTTCTCTAACTATGGAAACATTTGGATTTGTGAGCATGAGGTTAATGAGGATGGGGTTATACATGGGTAAAGTGGTTAAAATTTTAGGATTCCATAGGTTGTTAATAGATTTAGGTGGTTAGGGAGATGAAAAGGTAATTTGTAAACAATAAATTATTGGATGGCTAATGGTAAAAAAAATAAAATTTTAGATAGGGATATTTAGGATATTAAAAAAATAATAAGGGCCTATGATACCTAAAAAATCATATATAGTATATGAAATTATAGTCTCTACAATCCCACCAATGCACAATAATGGTATTTAGTGTATATACCATTGTACTCATTCACTCTTGCTCATTTGGATTATCTATATTAAGGTCTTGAATATATGGCTCTAGGCTACATGTCCTAGTAAAATTATCTTGTTGTGAAAGTCAACATTTTCTAATATATGACACTATCTTGGATACCTTCCTTATGCATGGGACCTAGATATTTACTTGTCAAATATTATTAATGTTATATTTACTTGACCATTTCACCACTTTATTATAGGGTCCTATTGTGATGATACTATAGCTCCATCCAATATATTCATAAAATTCTTGAACCTAAATGTCACAAGCTATAGCCATGGTATTAGAGAGTGATTGGGAATCATACTATTAAAGTATTCCTTTTGAATTTAACTAAAGATTATTTATTCTCTTAGTATAAATATTATAGATGTTATTGATATCATCCTTCATATCTATTCTTTTTACATATGGAGGCATGAGATATATGGTTGGGATAAGAAATAGTGTCGATCAGGGGAGAATCGATAATGATTCACCCAATTTGGCAACTAAAGAATTTATCCATGTTGGTTTTCTCTAACTATGGAAACATTTGGATTTGTGAGCATGAGGTTAATGAGGATGGGGTTATACATGGGTAAAGTGGTTAAACTGTTAGGATTCCATAGGTTGTTAATAGATTTAGGTGGTTAGGGAGATGGAAAGGTAATTTGTAAACAATAAATTATTGGATGGCTAATGGTAAAAAAAAAAAAAAAAATAGATAGGGATATTTAGGATATTAAAAAAATAATAAGGGCCTACGATACCTAAAAAATCATATATAGTATATGAAATTATAGTCTCTACAATCCCACCAATGCACAATAATGGTATTTAGTGTATATACCATTGTACTCATTCACTCTTTCTCATTTGGATTATCTATATTAAGGTCTTGAATATATGGCTCTAGGCTACATGTCCTAGTAAAATTATCTTGTTGTGAAAGTCATTTTCTAATATATGACACTATCTTGGATACCTTCCTTATGCATGGGACCTAGATATTTATTTGTCAAATATTATGAATGTTATCTTTACTTGACCATTTCACCACTTTATTATAGGGTCCTATTGTGATGATACTATAGCTCCATCCAATATATTCATAAAATTCTTGAACCTAAATGTCACAAGCTATAGTCGTGGTATTAGAGAGTGATTGGGAATCATACTATTAAAGTATTCCTTTTGAATTTCACTAAAGATTATTTATTCTCTTAGTATAAATATTATAGATGTTATTGATCTCATCCTTCATATCTATTCTCTTTACATATGGAGGCATGAGATATATGGTTGGTATAACAATCACACATTCCTTCCCATTTGAAAAACTCATAAAGCACATTTTTAATAACATGTCCATGCTATTGGCAAAAAACCATGACATAAAAAGTAGGGAAAGGTAGTTATCAAACTTTGTTATCTCAATTACTTTGAATTTAGTCTAAATGAAACTTTACTTCCATGATCTCCATATTGATATCAAGGAGTATTGCAAAGGTATAGTCCTTAATATTGTTTATTATGAATAAAATGTGTAGTATAAATATTTTAGTCAACATTTTCTAATATTTTACAATTTCATATTCATAGAACACATAGAATGATTCTCTTAGACACAAAGTTCTTCAAGAAAACAAATTTCCTTCTTATTCACTTACAACACAATTCATACAAAATAATTCGATTATCTAAACACGAAGTTTTATATTTGTTAAACTCCTTGTAAAATTACTATAATTAATTATATATAAAAATTATCATCCTTTTGCATGTATGCCTCCATTCATATTTATACTATTACAGATATTGAATCCCAAAAAGAGACAACGTCCTCAACTCCCATGTGCTACACCAAAACTAATTAAAGATCAGAAATCTCAGACACTAAGGACTATAGTGCCAAAACTTAGAATATAATGCTGGACCTTTAGGTTTCCCATTTCCAGCACTCCTATATAGGTAGAAAATAGACTTTTTGAACTAGTTTCTGATAGTGTACCCAACTAGATAAGTAATTTGTAGCCTTTATCTCCTTCATCTCAACCTAGAATCAATTAAGTTTTACTCTTTATCCCCTTGTTTTATATTTTTAGAAATCAATTAAGAACTTATAGATTCAATAAATATATAGGTTAATAAAGGCACATTTATTTACTAATTTTTCCCTTAATCTAGACCCATTTACTATTTAGGAAATTAACCATTATAGTTTCCCAAATTCATTAAAACATTTGGTGAACCTGACTTACTTCAAATTTTCATACAAAACCCCTAGAAACCCTAGGGCTAATTAATTCTAATTATTTGAAATATTTTCTTGATTTTTCCTAAATTTAAAAATAAAAAAACTACAAATTAATTGCAATATTTTCAATAATTCACTAAACCCCTAGTTTGTACATACTAGGTCCTATTTGTATAAAACCACTAGGAAAAATATATTGATAATTTTAGAAATAATAATAGATTTTTCCTAAATTTTGTAAGCTAAATTCTAAAAATTCATAGAAATTTTTTAAAATTATCATACTAATTTTGAAAAAAAATCTTTTCAAATCCTAGTTGTAACAACTAGTTTCCACTTATTTTTCAAGCATTTTCCAATCATTTTCTACATTTTTAGTTGAAATCTAAATCATAAAATCATTTCAAATTTGTAATTCATAATAAATTCAAAACTTTTATTTTTCTCAAAACCCTAGTTGCACCTACTAGGTCCTAGTAAATCAAGTACTTTCACATAAATTTCTAAATTTTATCTTACATATGTCATAAATAAAATATAAATTACAAAAAATCATAGTATTTTGCATAAATATTTCTAAAAAATCCCTACTTGTATTTACTAAGACCTACTTACTTTTGAGGTATCACCTGACATTTATAGCCAGATGATGAAAATGATGCTTAGCTATTTCCAAATTCTTCTTACATTTCTTGTAAATAACAAGGAAACCATAATGGGCCCTATCATGTACATGAATGATGAAGTCTATAACATGCTAGTACAAATTTTAATTCTATGCATTTCTTGCTAAATTTTCATACTAAGGGATGATATTGAAAAATTCATTGCCAAACATTCATCACCAAACATGCACAAGTTTCCAAAATTCTTTTTGCATAATCTCTTTCACTCATATGGAAAAATTACCAACTACATTTGGCTAAATTCATTCAAAATGTCATGTTACATATCAACAGTTTATATGCCTTTATTTAAAAATTTATGTTCTCTATCCTTTGCTCTTTATTCCTCATATGTAAAATTATTCAAGTTTATCATGATAAATACATTAAAAATGTCATGTCACATATCAAAATTTTATATTATTGTATTCAAAAATCCATGCTCTCAACCCTTTGCTTTCTATCTTTCGTGATGAAATTTTTTCAAGTTTATCATGCTAAACACATTAGAAATGTCATGATTCAATTCAAAGTTCTATATGAATAAATTCAAAGTTCCATATTCTCTATTCCTTTTTTGGTATCTTGCATGTGGAATGTTCTTTCTAATCATATTTCTATACATGGTTTCTACTTAGATGTATCTAGCTCTTTGGTTAATTTTAAGTATCTCCTTATCACTATTAGATGTAAGCAAACACTAGTAGTTATATCTATCCCTACTCCCTTTGAACTTGTTGCATTTAGATTTTATCCCACACCTACTACCAGCTCTATACCTATAGTAGACTATATAGTACATGATATTACCCAAGTTTATGAAGATAGGTAGGTTTATTACACCCATGGTTATAGCTTTGTCACTTAGGTTAGTACCTCTTCTGATATAGTTTATCTCTTTCACCTATTATAGCTCTTCCTCTAGTTTAGATTCAACCATAGTTGACACCTTCATTTATAGCATATAAAGTTCATACACCTACACATCTTTAAGATTCTAAACAACTTCTAGTTATAGTATTCACATGCAGAGCAATTTCATTGAGATCTCATGCATCTATACATAGAGCACATGTTTAGAGAGATTCTCCTACCACTAGATGGGTCTCTAAGAGCTATATAGTTACATCTACTTCTAAGAGTTATAGAGGGATCCCACCATTGGTTTCCACTATAGAGATTCAAACTATTTAAAATATATACAACTTTCAAAGCCACAGTCTCATGATTTACATCATGATTCATAATCATGCATGATCCTTCTTTTTAATACAAGACAACATGATAGGGAGTCTCCCATGAGACTCATCAGTTAGTATCATTTCTTTTTAGTATTACTTTTACATAGCCTCTTTTTGCTTGATTGTACATAGTTCCTTTTTAATTTATTGTATATATTCTCTTTTGATTGATTGTACATAGTTCAAATATTTTCAAAAATATAAAAATATCAAAAACACCAAAAACAAATTTTGATTGTATACATCATCCATTATTTACATTAATACTATCATGATAGGACTTAAACTTTCTATTTCATGCTATTGTATGTCAATTTTCTACATTAACATGCTTCACTTGATCTTCTTTGAGTGTGTGTAATGACATCCAGCTACTTGATTACATCATTCTACCAATAGAGGGGGCATTTCTACTTCTACATTTGAGACATACATTGATATACACACCCATTGGGGGCATATTTTACATGACTACACCATATAGGTTATGTCATTTATACACTACACACTTTGAGTTATCATTCTAATGTACATTACTTTATATCTTACACAGAATACTATATCAACATTTTACTAGTATCTAGCACTTGTGTATTTCTTAGCCTATGCCTAGTCTTGCACTACACATGTTTTGCATACTGTCACATTTGTTTTCATTAGTTAGATGTGTTTATATCTTCTAGTTATTACATGATTTCTCTAATTTCTTAGCATAGCTTGTGTGATTGAATTTTCAATTCGAGCTTGTCTCTTACTTGTGCATTAGGACATTTTCCAATGTCCTTTAATTCCTTTTCATGTATGTGCCTTAGGAAATTTATTTTTACTTATCTCTATGGCTATGGCCTATGTCCCAAATTTACTTATTTAACTTGTATGTTTATGAGGAATTTTAACATGCCTTCCATGATTATTTCCATTTTAAGTGACATGTTCCCATGTCCCTTGTTTAGATGGCCCCTTAGCCCATCTTGTGTGTTTATTTTTTATTGCTTTGTATGCTTGTTGCTTGATTTCTTATGTTTTTGTGCAATTCCATGATTCTAATCATGAATTTGCCTTACTTCTTAGATTCCATGATGGACGTCATGCTTCATCCCTCCATGCTACTAACAACTAACAACTAACATTTCAGATTATAGTTTACTCTTATGCACATGATATTACATTATTATATCTATCTAGGCATACCCCTGTGGATATAATAAACTCTCTACAACTTTTTTTATATCTTGAGATAATGTATATCAATGATATATCAATTGTTTTCATAGATTAACACACTTGAAGGGCTTCTTTTTCTAAGGGTGTCATTGTAGGGTCTTCATTCCTACCCTTAGAAGAGGGGGAAACAAATTAAAAAAAATTAATATAGATCAAAGCTCCTAACAATCAAAAAATTAGTTTTAGAATAGTATAATCTTGAATCCAAAGCTCAACATAAGAAAACTAGACCAGGTAGGCTACAAAGAATCTAAATCAGTCATTAGTTTTAGCTCTATAAAATAGTGCCAAAAATGGGACTACAATTTTGTACCCCAAAGTGTCTAATTTTTAGTGCTATTGTCTAAATAATAGAATATTTATTTTTTATAGAATCAAGTAGAGAGGTGAGTTCAGTCATCATTTTTATAGTACAATTCAATTCAAAAATTAGTAGTTTTTATCACTTGTTTCACTTAGAGAATCCAAATATAGAGGGCATCATGCATGGTATGAGGGTTTCCATTTTCATTTTACACATGGTAGTTGATACAACTTTTAATTCAAAATCTATGTTCCAGACACTAGTTATTGGGGGCAATGTGTGTGACACATGGGCCTTCTCTATTATTGAGTTTATACCATTTTCTTACACATTCCCAATATTTTTTTGCCTTACTCTATCTATAGGTGGTTTTAATCACATTCAAGTAAACTTTAACACAAGTTTTATTCCCATGTATATGAGTTATTGAATGGCTTCCTAAGCCTTGATTCTAGTTTTAGGAGGGGCTTTAATACAAGTCCAATATCCATCTTTTGAAGTGGCCAATAGTGGCCTATTTTTTAGTTTACATTTGGTTATCCACGTCAACATTTTCAAATCACAATAAATTTAGGGGATCCATGAGCCATCTCATATGACATTGATCTATAATGGTATTTTCTTAGTTAGCTTCACATTATAGGGCAATGATAGAGCTAAAGGTCTAGCTAACATTTGAATTCTTTGGCCACCTATTTAGAGGGATTATACACATGGTATAGACATTAATTAACACATGCATGATTTGTTAACTTCACATAGTTGGTGATGATGGAGCCAAAGGGATTTCCTTTGCATTCTTGAGCCAGCTTCTAAGGGATTGATCACTCAACTCATGCATCGATATAACTCTTGGTTCAACATATTTATAGCATTACCAAGCACAACCTAACAACATAACATGTTTTGTATTGGTTCACATACCTGGTGAGGTGTATTCATTCCTTTCTCTTCCTTCCTCTCTCTTTACCAAGATTTGTTTGTTCTTATTTTATATATAACATATCTAGTAAGAATTGATCTACTTTCACTTTCCTTTCTATAGACTTACATAGTACAATATGCTCTCACAATGCATAATCCAACATCACATAGCTTCTTGGACTTAGCATCATCGGTAAGTTTAGGTACACTTTTCTTTGCTTCCTTTATCCTAGTATTTCACTTTTCTTCATACTTAAAATAAATGGGGGGTAAATGTAATACTAAAATTCAATTTGTACAACTTGAGCATGACTTGTGATACCCAAACCATAGGTCTCTCCTACTCACTTACATAACCCACTTAGGCATGTTTTCATTATTTCCTAGTCAACTGAAGCCTTCTATATCTAACCCCTGCTATCCTAGACTCCTCTCCTAGGCATAAATCTATTCCTCAAGATCCCTTTCCCCCTATACAATAGCACCATAAGTTTAAATATAGTTCTGGAACCTAGGGTGCCCACTTTCTAGCACTTTTGTCCAAGTTCATAATAGCCTCAAATGGCCATATTTTCTTGAATCCTTATCTTTTCCTTGTTGGCCTAATGTAAGTTCATCTAACCCAAGATCACTAGTTTACATATAAAATCCCATTCAAAGGTCATTTAGAAGGGTTGAAAATAATTTAAAAGGCACTAGTTAGAAATATACTAAATCACACTCAAGAAAATCCTCTTATTCTCTACATATATCCAACCACTATTATTTTTAGCCTATTCAAGCTCTCACACCAGTCACGAGTCATCTCAATCTTTCCAGAATTTGCATACACTTTAAAATTTAGAGAACTACATTAGTCTTGATCCCTTTTTGGAGTATTGGAATGTAGGCAATGTGCCCACACATGGGGTATGATCACACATTTAGTGCATATTACATACTAACCCCTTTTTCTAGTTGGATTTGTGATCACCTATCAAGCATGAAGAGGAACTAGGATCCTTTAAGACAAAATCAATTACACACAGAGATTTATGAACAACTAAGACTAGATATTTTATGTACAGTGCCTCTTAGAGGAGATGAATATAATCCTGAAAGCTTAGAAAGCTCAGACACCAAAGACTATAGTGCTAAAACTTGGACTATAATGTTAGACTTCTAGGTGTCCCACTTTTGGTGTTCCTATCTAGGTGGAAAAAAAACTTTTGGATCCTATTTTTGATATTCTACCTAGTTAGATCAATAATTTGGAGCCTTTGTCTCCTCCATCTCATCCCAAAATTAGCTAAGTTTTACTCTCTATCCCCTTGTTTGTTATTTTTAGAAATCAATTAAGCACTTCTAGATTCAATAAATTAGCAGGTTAATAAAGGCACATTTATTTATTGATTTTCACCTTAATTTAGACACATTTACTATTTAGGAAATTAACCCTTATAGTTTCCAAAATTTAGTAAAATAGTGACTAAGAAAAACCTATGAGTGCTTTTAAAATATAATTGTTGTGAATTAAATATTAGTGAAAAAAATTGTAATCATAATAGAGGAAATAATTAATAATAATATAAGTGTGAAACCATTGGGAAAAATGGGGGGTTCTTCATATTTATAGCTATGTTGATATAAATAGTTAAAAATTAGGGTTGAAAATCAAACCCTAAGGGATAAATATGAAAACCCTAGAAAAAGGATGAAACCCAAAGGGACATATAAGGTTTAATAATGTTCAAATTATATTTGCGTTCACCAATATGTTTACACTATTTTTAGAATAATTTTAATCATATTAGGCCAAACTTTTAGAATTAATTTAGATTATAATATATTAAAATCAAGTATAATTCTAAATGTAATTAATTATGACTGATATGATAATAAAATTTATTATTTATGGAGAGTACTAAGGAGGCCAAGATACTTAGATTTATTTTTTTATTTATTAATTATGAATAAATTATAATAGTTGAAATAGACTAAAATTAAACCTATGATTCATCAAATTCCATAATTTTTTCTCTATGCATGTAGGGTCAATACTATTAGTCTTGGATTGAAATGTTGATAGTAGCGAGTGAGGTTGACATTACTATTTAGGTGTATTTTTATCTCTATATCCATACAATGAGATGAGATTACATGATATGTATTTTTAAGTGTGATTTTTCACACTTGAATCCATGTAAAACTCAAAAAATTATCTTCCATATCCTTGAAAACCTAAGTTTTCTAGTGAAACATGTAAACCTATAAAAAGTGAAGAAATATAATTTGGCTACACTAACTCCAATCACATCAATTGTTGATTGAGTTATACCTATGTATTTAATAATATGAAGGGATAATTTAAGACACACGTATTTATTGTATGCTTGGGATACGATGACCTACAACTATCCTCTTTCTCTCAATTTATTAGGATTAATTTAGGTCAATTAAATAGAGCATGTGCATACTTGGATGAGTGGGTAAGGACCTAAGATATACATAAATATAGTAGAGGGAAATAAAAAACTCAAATTTTAATAATAAATGGTTATAAATACTAAACCTATAACATAAGGATATAACTCTTACTAGACCTCAACAAAGGTAAATGATAGTAACTATAACTATAAATATGCAAGTAAAGTAAATGATTTTAAATGGGTATAAGTAAATTTAATGTTTGGTAAGTGATTATAAATAAATTTAGGTGTAATTTTAAAATAAATAGGGGTCTATAAAACCTAAAATGATAAATTTAAAACCTAATAAACCATATATCTAGAAAGTAATAAAAAGCATATAATCTACTAGGTAAATAGAATAGTTTAACAATAAAAATACTTACCTTAGGGTGGACCCATCAATACTTTAATCTCTCCTTTGGCTCAAGTGTGATATTTTGAAAGAGATGTTTTAGGTTGAATACCTCAAATGGTTGGATGAATATACATATATCCTTAGTTTAGAACTCCCAATGAGCTCTCCTAATGATCTTCATTGAAACCACAAAACAAGACCTCTAAGATAAGGTTATAAACCAATAACTCTCAAAAATAATTCCTTAGGGTATAAATGCAAGCATAATAAGAGTTTATGAGTGTGAAATATCATAATAGGAATTAAATATAACCCCTATATATATGGTTATAATACCTAAAACCAATTGTAAAATTTAAGATGGTGGTAATGGCTAAACTGATATAGTTGGAAGATATAAGCTGACATAATATAGTAATATCTAAGACAATATAGGATAAATATTATAAGATAGACTAAAAACTATATTGGGTTGGTTGATATAATAAAAGGAATACATAATCATGAAATAAACTATAGAATCCAAGCTAATACCATAGGATATACAAAAACTAGCAAAACAAGATAAAATGTAGATTGAGAGGAAAGATGGACTGAGTATTAGAGGAGGTAATATTTATAATAGTGATGGAGTTAAATAATATTATGTAAACATATATTAAAAAATAACATGATTCCATCCCATACCATTATCATTTCACCCTTTAATGTGTCCATTTAGGGAGAATAATGGATCAACAAGCCACTAAAGGAGAAAGCATTAGTAAAGTGATAAAAGTTAAAATATTAGGTGTATACAATTATCCCCTTAGTGTGAATGTGAAATTATGGTATTTCACTATTGAATGCAGCTATAATTTTTGATTTGATCTTGATAATATTGGTAGTTGACCTAGATTGGTGTATTTCATAATTGGTTGATGACTGCTCCTAGTGATTAGTTTGAAATTTAGGGAAAAAATAGGGAATATTTTATTAATGTGATATTATATAATTGGTACGTTCTTCATAATTTCTATATTAAAAAAGCTTGACCTTGATTCATATTTATATGAAATAAAATAGGTAATTTACCATGCATGAATACATAAGTGAATGGGACAAGATATGGTAAGGGTTTGATATTAAAATATATTTGTTTCTAGGTGAAATATTATAACATTAACCTAAGGATAGTAACATCAACTTTACAGTCTAAGTCTAAAGTTATCACTTAGAAGATATAAATACAAATGTGGTAATTTAGGAATGTCTAGGTAAGATATTACACTAATTTAACATATATTAAAATTCTATTATAGGTGATTTATAGAAACTTATAATGGATCAGTGTTGTAAATATCATGTAGGTATGAAATAATGGTGAGTGAGAATTTTTTATGGAATCATAAGTCATGTAATATATGTGTAAGCTAATATTGACATTTGTAATTATCAAAAAGTAGATTTTTTGGTCTACAAATTTGTGGTATCTGTCACATCCCAATTTATCTCTAAGGTGAATATCATGTTTGATCTATGGATTATTATGGTTGGTTAGTTGATTAAATAATATTTGATTAATATTAATGACATATGTTGATTATGAGATAGTTTGTGTTTGCTTAATTTACATCATTAGTTGGTATGAGTTAGAAATACTTTTACATTTTATATATTATGATCATGTTTGATTATTATACCATATATATATATATATATATATATATATATATATATATATATATATATATATATATATATATATATAAAATGATGTTTAAAGATAAATAAATTCATTGTTGTGAGGTAGACGTAGGACATGTTCTTCCCTCAGACTATGATAGAGGGAGAAAATCATCAAAGAGGGTGGTTTATATGGAGACGTTGGGGGATAACATAGAATGAATCTAGAAATCCTTTCACACACCACATTTGTATTTCATGATTATGTTGTTTGATAGGTAGTATTAGTATGATTTATTTTAAATTTAAATGACTGTTGTGTTATTTTATATTTTCATTAAACTTAGTTGATATTAATGATTATGTTGAATTATTTGAGTGATTTTGTTAATGTAGTGATGTATGTAGCTTATCCTTTTTAACATAATTATTTGGTTGAATGAGTAAAATTGTATATGTTTTGCTTACCTTACTACTTTTTTTGAGTATGTATAGTGTTATGATATGATGACATATTCCATTATTGTTATTCATCTATAAGGTTTAGCTAATAATAATTAAAGATTATTATTATGATATTATATACGTTTGATTTAAATTTAAAAAGATAAATAACATTATTTATAAAATATATTGTATTTGATTAAATGTTTGATCAAATGTTTCATACTCAAAGTGCTTTAGACATTAGTTATTATTATTATTAAATGATTTAAGAAAGTCATTGTGTTACAAAGTGTTTTGTGATTGACATGGTAATGTCAAATATGGTCTTTGAATACATTTTCATACTATATAG